>CM053504.1:47244600-47616534 GCA_028627145.1 Eidolon dupreanum | reverse complement strand
AAAGAAAGAAAGAAAGAGAAAGAAAGAAAGAAGAAAGAAAGAAAGAAAGAAAGAAAGAAAGAAAGAAAGAAAGAAAGAAAGAAAGAAAGAAAGAAAGAAAGAAAGAAAGAAAGAAAGAGGGAGGGAGGGAGGGAGGGAAGGAGGAAAGGAAGGAAGGAAGGAAGGAAGGAAGGAAGGAAGGAAGGAAGGAAGGAAGGAAGGAAGGAAGGAAGGAAGAGAAAGAAAGAAAGAAAGAAAGAAAGAAAGAAAGAAAGAAAGAAAGAAAGAAAGAAAGAAAGAAAGAAAGAAAGAGAGAAAGAGAAAGAGAAAGAGAGAAAGAAAAAAAGAAACTGGATCCCTTCTGGCTAACAAGTTGCCTTAGAGCAATTTATGGTTTGCTAAATGAACTTCTATAATCAGTTCTTTAGAAGCAGGATGTGTACACATAAACATGTGTTTTTTAAAAACTGAATTTGTACCTTAGAGTTCAAAGAGCAGAGCAGAGCCATAGGAGATTTTAAATGTAATGCAATGTGGAGCCAAGTTAAACAAGTTTGAAGTCTGTGCTACAAATGGTCAGGAAAAGGATATCATGCACAGGTTGGCATTCCACAGGAAACATGGTGTTCAAGTCTCTGAGCTTAGGGAAGGCTGCAGTTCACTTTTAAAGGGCATACCTGATTAAATTAGGCCCATGGAGGATAATATCCCTTTTGACTAACTTAAGGTCAACTGATTAGGGATCTTAATCACATTTGCAAAATACAGTCACAGCAACAACTAGATTAGTGCTTGATTAGATGACTGGGACTGTAGCTCAACCTAGCCTAGCTGATATATCCTAAGGCCATTACATACCTCTGTACAGATCAGTTTGGCTTTTCAGGATAAACATTACATTTGGAATAAATTTATTTTCTTTTATTTGCTACAAGCAGTCTGTAGCCAGCGGCTCTACACATTTTATCAGGTCAGTAATGACTCTCAAATTTTATATTTACATCTTTTTCTCAGCACCAGCAACAGTAGGAAACATATAAAGAAACAGAGTTAAAAACAGCATCAACTTTGGAGGAAATGGAGCTTTATTCATAACTGTCAGCACTGAGCTGATTCAGAAGGGGAAGTTTTCAGTGGTGAGAAGCCCAGTTGGAAGAACACTTGAGGGGCTGACATGAGAATGAAATAGGAGGCACCTACTTTATTGTGGGAAATGCGCTTCTGTGGAGAATACGCTTCTGCTCCCTAGGGGACTGCATGGGCTTTATATATGTCAGAGACCAATAGTGGCATTCTGCCACACATGTGTGATACAATAAGCTAAATCATGTTTACATATGTTAGGCGCAGGCACCCTACTACACTAATGTAAAATTCTACCTCCAGGATCCTATTCCTAGCCTCAAGCCTGGATCGCAGCCAGACCTGGGACCAGCCAGGCTTGGGCCGCACAACGCCCACTTCTATTGCATGTATGACTGTGTTCTTGAACAAATTACTTAAAATTCCTGATTCTCATTTTTTCTCAGATGTAAAATGCAGTTAATATCTACCCTGTTTGATTGCTGGGAAGAGCAAATGAACCATGGGAACACCCGAACATCATTTGACTTTGCTGGCTACTGATAATGGTATGACTGTTACCCCATTCTCTGCGTTTTGAGCACACTTTGTTTGGAGTGAGACTTTGGGACTCTCCAATCTGCTAGTATGGATTAGTGGTTCTTAGCCCTGGCTGTACATGAGGATTGTCTGAGAGCTTTAAAGAATACCCATAATATGCCCCCATTCCATACTAGTAGACTCTTTCTGAGTAGGCCCCACATTTTGATAAGCTCCCCAAGTTATTTCATGAAGATCCACTGGTCTAGGTTAATTAGCAGCCTACCTCCCACCTTCTCATGTTCATTGTCTGGACCTACAGCCTGGATGTCCCTAGCTCCAAAAGCACTCTATTCACTGTTGTAATGGTCTTTTTTTTCTCAGCAATATTAATTCCTAGAATTCCCTAAAACAGGAAATGAAATCCGAATTGAAAACTTTAACTTATCATTTCTTTTACCTCTTCAATTTAAAATCAATACAGGTACAACCTTTAGCAATTAAAATTTGTTTTAGAAGTACCTATGTCGTGAAACTCTGATGAAACTCAATTTTATTTTTCTAATTACAATATTTACCTTTTAAAGGCAGGGCTTCCTTTAACGTGATTTTAAAAATGAAATTTTTTTGTGAATGTATTTATTTTTATATATACTTACAAAAGATTAGCTATTTTAAAGAATTTATATTTATATATTTATATTTTAAATATATTTTATATAAATAAATTATATTTGAATATAAATAATGTAATATAAATAAATATTTATAAAAGATTTACATAAAAATATATTATATATACATTTATTATTATAATTTATATATTTTTAGTGCTGGTGTAGCAATTTATATACACATTCACTAATGTGGAGGTATAGCAAATGAGAGGATTTGTTTGAAAGCATATAATTAGAAATAGATACCAATCTACATATTTTCACCATCTGATAAACAGTGCTACACTATATTTTGTCTTCTTTTTATTTGACTCATCCAAGCCTGTTTATTAGTATATGATATATTTTTATGATTTGTTTTTAGAAAGAAAAAAAAGAAAAACAAGGACAATTGTTTCAAGATTGTAGTGAAAGCATATAGCAGAAGATGTGACAAAGAGTAGCATAAACAGTATGTTAGTTTCCCTCAGACTACCATAACAAATTACCATAAACTTGGTGACTTAAAAAAACAGAAATTTATTCTCTCACAGTTCTGGAGGCCAGAAGTCCAAAATCAAGGTGTCATCAAAGTCACATTTTCTCTGAAGGCTCTTGTGGGGAATCCTTACTTGACTCTCCCAGCTTCTGGTGGCTCCACGTGTCTCTTGGCTTGTGGCTTTATCACCACAATCTCTACCTTTGTCTTTACATGGCCTTCTCCTCTTATCCCTGTATCTTCTCCTCTTCTGTCTTTTATAAGGACACTTGTCATTGGATTTAGGATCCAACAGGACAACCCAGGATGACCTCATCTTGAGATTCTTATCTTTATTACAAGGTTTTTTTGTTTGTTTGTTTTCAAAAAGACCCTTTTTTGTAAAGACTTTTTTTCCAAATAAGGTCACATTTCCAGGTTCTGGGAATCAGGATGTGGACATACCCTTTTGAGAGTCATCATTCAACCCATTATATATCTCAGGTAACAAGAAGTCTGCCTCTTCTTTCCTTCCTGACAAAGTGCAAAGATTTTCATCTTCACATTTTGTAGCTTGCATTGCACGAAGTTTGCTGTACCTCTAGGCAACACATCCATGTCCCAGGCAGGAAGAATGGAGAGGGAGCAAAAAGATCAAAAGAAAAAAACAAACAGAGCCCATCCCTTTTATAAAAGCTTTCCTGGAAGTCTTGCCCAGTGACTCCAATTTGCATCTCATTCACTGGAGCTGGATAATATAGCCACTCCTTGCTATAAGTGGTCTGGGAAAGTGAAAATCTTATCTTTTCAGCCCCTACAAAGATACAGGCAATTGTGAATAGGTTGTGGGTGGTCCATCCTTAGTGTCTGTTATTAACTGTTAAAAGAGTGAACATAATATTGGCTCAAGACCTAGATCTTTTAGAATTGACCAAATGACATGCTAAAACTGGACTAGAATGGCCTCATCCCTATGTCAGCATTATTTGGGGATGACTCTCCTGCACTGATGTTGGATAGTTGCCTAATATTTTCTAAATGTTGATGATATATGTTTTTAGTCTTTAGATTAAGGAGAACCAATTGGATTGGTAGGTTTGCAAATGAAACTGAAAACACCCAATTAAATTTGAATTTCAGATAAACAATGAATACATTTTTAGTATAAGTATGTCCCAAATATTGCATGGCACATATTTGTATTAAACAATTATTCATTTGTAATTGTATTTTATCTGGCAACCTAAGTAGAAACCTCTACTCTGGACCAAAACATTCATCCATGAACTAACTCCTCTGAGGTGGGATTATTGATTATGCTTATGATTGTAAATGGTAAGTTTCAAAGTCATTAACATTGATCATAGCATGTATGAGATCTGTGCTTAGAGAGAGAGAACTAATCCCTTTAACATAGAAATATTTAGAATTTAGAGATATTCCTTTTAAACATCCTTTTAAACAGGCTATCTAAAAAAGTTTATCACATGAGGAAGATGGTCTATTGACATATGCTATTCAAATATTCTCAGGCTATGGTCAAAGGTACAGGTTTATGGGTTTTTAGACTATGAGTGTTAAAGGCTCTTGGAATAGACCATTATAATTTATTTGTTCTAATTTTATAACATCTTTAAAATCTCCTACTTGGAACTAGGGTCCAACCTTCAGGGTAAATAATTGTATAGAATTGCTGGCAAGTCTGTTGTAATTGTTGTCATCCTTGGTCTTGGGACTCATTTTATCTAAAATACATTATTGGCATTTGTGGTGCTTTGCTACTAAAGAATGGCTTTAACCCTGGCAAAGAAAGCCCTGGAAAGAAGTATGAACTAATTTCATCTGCCATGGGGCTCATTTAACAAATTAGCTGTCTGCCCCTCACTCCCATGGGCTTTCACAGAGAGAAGTGAGAAAAATGGGGCGATCGATACTACTGGAAAGAAAAAATATATATAAAATGAGACAGAGTATTGTCTCACTAATTTGTGTGCTACGTCAGGAGAAGGGAGCAATAAATCCTTCTTATTGATTTTAGAAAGTGTATAATTGAGGCCACTGTTAATCACGAAACTGACTAGAAAAAAAAGGCACCTGGAAAAAAAACACTTGTCTTGAGAATGAACATGGCAATGGCAATATCAAGTCACTGCACAGTTGCAGGTCAGCAAGTGGGAACAAAATTGAATAAGGAAATTAGAGACTTAATGTGCAGATGTTGAATGTTCTAAAGGAAAGGATCATTTTAATTTAAAATTACTGGGCCACAGAATTGACACTGATTGGAATAGATTTATAGATCTGCTTCAAAACCTGTATAAATTCCAGAGACGATTTCAAGTGTACACATGTATACTTTCCAAATAATTTCTTTGTATTTTTATTAAATTTTCATTTCACTCTTGCCCATAGATGTACTCAGTTAATGGCATTTACTTTTATCACCAAGACAGGACCCCTCCAAATCTCTTTCTCAATGGATTCATGTACATTTATGCCCTGTGGCAATAAAAGCTCTGTTTGTGCTCAGAATAGCCTCAAATTAATAATGACAGAGTAGGCAATCCATCTGTCATTGCTGCTGGCCACAGCTCCCACGTCTGCGCATTGAAGGATCATTTGCCTTTTTTCTCCGTGGCCACTAAAAATCCCCAGCTGCATAAACCTGGGATTTTTCTACCATGAGAAAGAAATGAATAAATACTTCATATGCAATTAGTTTAAAATAGACTTTTAGGTTTCAAATGTAATTCACAAAAAAATCAATGACTTTAAGAGGGGACAGCTTTTTTGTTCATTGCTATAAACTTTGTTGGTGATTGTATTTTTTTTTAGGTCATATGAGTCTTCAGTTTCATTTCCTTTTCTAAAACTTAATGTTAATGATGAGCTAGGTACTGGTCAATTAGAGGCTCATTGAGTGTGCCACATCTAGTAAAAACTCATTAATCTTGCAGTTTAAAACTCTTTCAAACATTATAGGCAGAAAATGTGGGGGGCTAGATATTTTCTTCCACCTCTAGTATCAGTCTAACTTCTTGGGAAGGGCATTAATGAACTAAACTAAGGCAGACAGGAGGTTGGCTTCAGAAAAAGCTCTTAGCTGAATGGCAAAACAAACAAAATATTAATGCAGAAAGAGTGAGGACTATGTAATGACTGATTTCCTGATGTGTGAGGGGCCCTACCTACCCTAAGGTCTTGTGTGTATCAGGCACAAGGAACAGCCAGATGTGGGATCCCATCTTGCTTGCCTTGCTATATGGTTTAAAAAGGAAGAGATGGCAGGACCTAGAAAGGTGGCCAAAGGAAGTTGAGATGAGTAATCAATCATGTATCAAAGTAGTCTTCTCATTACAACAACAACAACAACAACAACAATGGTGGCACTATGGGCCAAGCATTTTTAGATGGGGAAACTCAGGGTCAAGAGGTAGAGGAAGTTGCCCAAAGTCGTTGAGTCATTTACCTACTGGTTTCTCTGACTTTAGGCCAGTGACAGGGGCGTGAATAGAACGTTCACCAGTTTTAAAATACTATTCCCACCATTTCTTTGGTGTTTCTCCTTGCTGTCATCTCCACCACCACCATATAATCCTCACAATGTGCCCCCTTAACCTAGAGGGACATTGAGAGCATTCCTAATGGCTCGTGGGTGTGCAGCTTGAATTTCCACCACAAAAGATTGTACCACATTCAGCAGTGTTGTAGAAATATGGTAAATCATTTCTGGAGATCTGAGATCTGGGTCTGAGTCTTAGATATTGCTTATTCCTTCCTTACTCTATTTGACAAATAATTTATTGAGTATCAAAAGCTAATTTACTATGAAGCTAATGAAAACTGAATCTCCAGGGCTCCTCACTTGCACAAACATTCATTTGATCATGTTTTTATAAAAATTTCAATAATAAAATATTTTTATCGTAATCAGTTAAGACCACTTTTACTTTCCACTTGGGCTTCTTCTTGTAGTTTCTGGGAATGGAGGGCTATGGGCATTTCGGGGGATCTGTATAGGGGAAAGCTGATTTAAAATGCATTTAGCTTGAGTTTCATGGCTATATGTATGTAGTCCACGGCCACTCTGTGTGTCATTAGGCTACTGCTAACCATCCTGGGGTAGGAAATGTTTCTGGGAATATGCCTACTGCCTATTGCATCAATCTGCCCAAGGGTTTTATATAAAAGTGCAAGACTAGAGGTCATCTTGAACTATGAATTTGTTCTACAGTGCCTAACCCCACAGGATGAGAAGAAAAGAGGAGAAACTAGCCAGAGTTAGCCTTTGATTAATCTCCCAATCACCAGAGATATAAAATTCAAAGTAGAAAATCAGTTCTCATTGGCTCTTGGTCAAAACAGAAGTTCTCTCTGGTCAGGAATATTTTTTAAGTGCAGCAGATATCATTATAAATGCACCAGACAATGTTTTCTTTTTTAATGAAAAATACATATAATTAGATTTTATCAGGATTCCTAGATTTTTAGGGTACAAACCTGTATACTGAAAACAATGAATTTGTGTATGAAGTTGCAAGTTTTATCCCCATGAAACATTGACATTTACAAAGCTAACATAAAACTCTTATTAGGCCATTACAATGAGGACATAATGACAAACTGTTGCATGTCATCAGTTGAGTATTTCATATTGATTACTGCACAAGAACTTGAAATCCTACAACTCTACATGAAAAAAACCTGACAGATGTTTTCTAAGTTGACAGCAATCCTAATAACTGTGTGACATTACCAATAATGAGTTGCAAAACGGAGCAATGACTAAACAGAACAATGACTCAATAGATTAATGAAAGAAAAGCAAACTAAAAGTTTAATCATCTATATCAGAGGAAAGACTGAATTACCTTCCAATTTTCCATATAGAAAATATTATAAAATTATTGTCATACAAAGATACATTACATTAAAGAGGATTTAACCAAAAATGTAGAGAAAAGGTATTGTAGATAAGCCTAGGTAGTTAATAAATATATTGTGTCATTTTTCTGGACTTGGTGATTTTTATGCTAGTTTTTAACTATTTAAAAATTACTTTATTATGATTTATAATTCTAAATAAATATGCACTTTTATACCTACTCTTGTATTGGTAATTTTGAATTATTTTTTTTGTTTTTAAAGAAAGTCCTTCAGAATGTATATATAAGCTACAGGCCTCGTACACCTAGATCTAGCCCTGTTGGTCCTTCACTAGGTACCAGTGATAGACACTGGAAATATGAAAATTATCCCCACCCCCTGCTTTTGGAACTACATTCTGATCGGGTCAGCTGTTAAGACAGTTAAGTAAAATAAAACACACATTAGGTTAGATGATGATGAAGACTCGAGAAAGTAGAGAAAGGAAATAAAAAGGTATGGAGGGTGGATTTTGTAATATGGAGATACCAGGAGGAAAGATGGAAAGACTTCACTAAGAAGGCACATACTGACAAGAAAGGAGGAGTGAGGTGAGGGGCTCTCAGGCAAAGTGCACGTCAGGTAGAGGTAAGGCCAGGAAAGATTCTGAGGAGTGAAGTGGTGTGTTACAGTTCAGAGTAATTGGAGGAGAAAAATAGAAAAAAAAAGAAACTAAAGCAGGAGATATTAATTCAGAAAGCTAAAGAACAGGGAACCAAAAAGAGTACAGTGCCTTTGGTCATCATGGGGATGTTGGCTATTACTGAGTAAGAAGGAAAATCATTGAAAGGTTTTGGGCAACAGATTGACATAATCTGTCACAACATTATAACAGAATCGCTCTACCTGCTGTTTTGAAAATAGGCCAAAGGCAACAAATGAGGAAGCTAGGAGACCAGTTGGAAGCTATTGCAATGACCTAGGGTGAGAGATGTTGGTGACATGAACCAGGGTGGCTGTGAGGCTGGAAAGAGATGGTAGATTCTGGATAGATTTTAAAGATAGAGTTGAGGGGCTTTGAGAGAAAGAGAGGAACCAAGGATATCCCAGAATTTTTTTGTCTGAGCAATTGAAAGCATGACATTGCCATTTATTACGATGGGTAAGACTATGACAAAAGTAGGCTGCTCAATTCTTCTAATGTAAATGTTGAAGTGATGTCAAGTCAATAGTTGAATATATGAGCTTGGGAGTGCCATGTGGGCTGGAGATATGAAAAGGAGCTTTCTATGTGAGTAGAAGTGTATGCATGAAAATACTCTTTGCCAAGGTTGGAGGGAGACTAAAACAACAACAATGATAAAAACTGGGCAGAACACAAATGTTTAATTTCAGTCATTTTCTAGTATTCACCAAAGTTCTAAATATTTTACAAACATTAACTCTATCACATTCTCTATGTGACAATTGGTCCACTATTTGCATACTGCCTCAGTTTTCCAATAAACCAGTGAACTATTAGAACTCTCTCACACGTTGCTGATTTCATCATTTAAAAAGATTTCCAAACACATATTGGTGTATGGAACGCCATGGGAGCCAAATCCAAAAATTAGCTTTTTTATTAAATTTTTGTCTCTCTGTATCCTATACACACTGGAGGTTAGGGGTTTTAGTTTTATGATTTTTTCTTTGTACAGTTAGTGAGTACTGGCGTGTAAAAATATTTTTTAATAAAAAATATTGAAAAAGTTACAGTGAATCCTGAATAAGTTTATGCCCTCGTTCTCTAGTACTTTCGCCATTTTCCAAGAGCTCAATGCTAAATTAATTACTGTCAAGCTCCTAAAGAAACTCGTCGAGAAATTGATACAGGAAAGGAAATTTTCCAAAGAACATGCTTAACATTTGGTCCTTTAAGTTTTTAAAACTGTCTCCCTGAAACAAGTTTGAGCCCATAAAAACTATACTTATATCTATATGTCATTAGATAGTACTGCCTCTAGAAATATCTTCATTAAGGTGAATTTCAGCAAAGGACATTTACAAAAGAAAAATCAATTACTCAAAGAAACTTTTAGTTTGTTTTTCATAATACAGTACTGCATTTGAGAATGTTGCTCATTAAAATTTTCAATACATACTTAAAGATTCCTTTTAGATTTTAACACCCTACTCATTATTTTTCTGATGGAGTAGTCTGAATCCTTTAAAGAAAGGAATTCATCAATCTTCTTTCTATTTTGATTTTGAATTCCAAGAACCTAAGAGGAAAATTAATGCCCAGCTGTGTTTTCACAAACAAATCTGATTTGAGGTGCAGTAGAAAGAACCCATTCTCTGGAAGCAGATATACCTGGTTTTGAATTCCAATCCACTGCTTATTGTATGACATATAACATAGCTTTCTAAGTCTCTATTTTCTTGCCTGTGAAATGTACATAAAGTATCTCCCCCAGGCAATATTAAATTACTTACAATACATAAAGCATTTCCCATTGTATTTGACTAATTATTGTTAATTTGTGCTTACATATAATCTTATTTTTTTTAATTTTTATATGTGTTCATTTTACTACATAATAGCCACTTGATAAATATTTTTATATTGAATTATTTAAAACTGACTCAAAACTTCAATGTAAATAAATAATAATAACAGCTAATGGTTATTGAGGAATTTCTCCGTTCCAGACACTATGCTAAGTGCCTTATTTATATTCATTCAATTCTTGGAATAACCCTATGAGGTAAGTCCTATGACTTTCCCACTTTACAGATGGTGGCATCTGGATACAGAAGGGTTAAAGAACTTACCCAGAGTCATAGTGGTTAGTCAGGTTCGACTCTAGGCTGAATTTAGAGTTGGTGAGTGCCCTTACACAGTTCTGTCGCTGCCTTCCAGTAGAGTACGTGTTGCCAGAAAACATATTGTGAAATTTTACACCTCATCAAAGCCTCGTTTTTTAAAAGGCTCAGATGAAGTTTATACATATATTAGAAACTCTGGAAATCATTTTGGTAATTTCATTAATTTAATTTTCCAAATGGACAAAAGGGTGCCTTCTGTGCTGGCCTTCCCTAAATCAGAACTTGCTGTTTCTCTAATGAGGATTTGGATTGATTGCAGGAAGAAATGAGGAAAGTACTGAGTCTTCATTAAAAGTGGGTCAGTTGAGTGCTGTGTGAGGCCCCTGATCCCTTCCCCTCTGTTGTCAGCCACATTTGCTGCCTCTGAGCAATGGTTCATAAGCCCCTCTCTAGTGTGACTCATATCTTCCCTAGTCCCTGTTGCAAATAGGGTTTCGTATCGAGTCTTTCTTTATGGCCTTTGCTCTTATTGAGTCATCACTCACCCAGAGGCAAAAATATAAAAAAACAAATTACTACTACATTTTTACTTGGATGGAATAAAATCTGTGAAGAAGACCCTATGAATAAATATTTATACCAAAGCAAGACACTGTCACAATTCAGAATCAAGAGACCAAGGAACATGGGAGAGACATGCCAAAGGGTCGCAAGCAGAGACCAATGGCAATGGGCTACTACTTAGTTGTGACGAGACTTGATAAGTTTCAAAAATCAAAATACCTTAGGGTCTCCTAGCCAGCAGCCTTTCATTACATTTTTATACTTACAGTAAGCAAAAGACATTTTTTTTCTTTCATGCCACATAATGTTAAAATAAAATGAATTTTTTGGAATCCACTTCATTTTAGCACATTCCCTCCTCACAACATTCACTGTTTAACCCGCAGGCCTTTGTAATGAAAGACTAGATTGTGACATTCACGTGACTTTCCTTATGACCATATTAGGCTAGAAGAATAAGTAGAAGGCTGTGCATTAGTCACCAAAGTATACATTTTTAGTTCCAAAGCTACTTTAACTCTGTTGTTGGTCCATTAATTAGTTAATTAAGGTCAATCTCAACTTATCTGAGAATGCTTTGATTTTTTGAACTTCCCAGGACGTGGCCTCTGAAACAAGGAAGATAATGACTATCTTTAGGATTTTAATTCTGTACTATTTCAATTCTAGGTATATTGGAGATATTCTCTCACATCACTCTCTTGAATCTGTATTTCCCCTTAACTATGTACTTGCCACTGTCCTTTCTCTGGATTCTAAGTAACTTGAGGCCAAGAAACTGCTGAACCAATATATGAATCTATTTCAGGATTTCCAGAAGCTCAATAAGTATTATTAAACTTAAATATACCAAATAAGCACTTACTATGCCTAAAAACTTTTCTTTTGATGAGCAATATTTTGATTTCCTTTGACCTACCTTTAAATTTATAAATTATATCATTGTTACCAAAGATGAGCCAGAATTTGTCTTGGAGAGGAACGTATGTAAATGAGGATATGAATGACTGTTTTTAATTTCACAAAGAGATTATACATTGCAACCATCAATTTGCATTGTAAATATTGTAATTAGAACAGAGACAATCCCTGGCAATCTTTAGAGAAAGGCTGATGAAAAGGTTTTAGAGAAAGCTTTTATTTTCCTAAGCAGCCTACATGGAGATTTAATCTGATTATCTAGGTGAGTTCTTATAGACGAGATTTTATAAAGTCTTAGCAAAATCCATCTTGCCAATCCTTTACCTGAAGAAAGTAAAAGTAAAAATTTATTTCATTTTATAAATATTTACTCAGGTTAGGTTTTTGTTTTGTTTTGTTTTGTTTTACTGTGAATCTTGTTATTTTTTCAACAACATCCAAGGACCAAATCCCCCGCCCATTAGAAGCGATGTTATATCATCCTAATATTTTATGTAAAATTGATCTTAAAAATAACCACTAGATGGCAATGAATCAGCATAAAAAATGTAGGTCTTGCAAGAAGACACCCATTAATAGTTCAAAAGAGCAAGAAGAGAAACAAGTTTTTCATAAATGCTTAACACCTTCCTCTCCATAGCATCTACAGAGTCCTGAAGGATCCAGGAAGCCATGGCTCACCATTGATAGGGCTGGTGGATAGGGACATGATGAGAAGGGAGTAGCAGAGAATGAGATGAACATGAGCTTTGGAATCCAACAGTCCTGAGTTTGAATCTTTGCTCCATCACTTGCTAGATAGGGGATCTTGGATGAGTCGCTTAACTTTGCTGGGCCTTAGTTTCCCCATTATTAAAACAGTAATATTAATACTTTATTCATTAGGCACAGTGAGGATCAAATGAGATAATATATGTATAGCACTTTGTATGTGAAAGGTGCTTAATAAAAGACTACTATTACAGGGCTATGATTTGTTATCTGAATCCCCTGGGGCCAGATTTGTTTAAGAATTCAGAATATTAATGTTACATTTTTAAATGATAAATAAAACATAAATTATATATTTGTACTTAGTGGAAGATGAGGCAGCATTCTCTGTTCAAACACATTTATATTTCTGTAGGAAAATATTTTCATACTAAATAGAATAAATAATGTCTAATCATCAGTGCAAGCCAGATTTTGTCACCAGTGAAATAGAAAAATGCTTGCTTTTGGAGCTTTGAAGGTTTTGGAATTGTAGATAAGGGGTTGTGGGTCTGAACTATACATTTACAAACCATTTCTGCATGGTCCAATATGCATGCCATAGCCAACTGGCACAAATGCCCTGAGTGAGGAATGGTGAGAATGTTGAGTTGATCTTTTTTATTTCCATGTAGTTCCCATCATTCTGCATAAACTACAATGTTAACTACTCTAAAATATTTTGTTTTCAGAATTTGCACCTTTCAAAATGACTGCATAAAAAGCTGGGGAAAATAGTTTTCTGTGCCTAAGCATGAGAACTCTTGATGAAGAAAAAGGCTTATACTAGAGTAGGTATTAAGACCCCAAAATTAAAATGATAATATTTACCAAGTAAAGTTATATTTTAAAATTTTTATCCTGGCAAGTTTTAAGTAACTGAAATCTTGTTTTGGAGAGATTGTTCAAAATATGTCACATTCAAATTTCTCAATATATTTTTAACAAAGTGTTTTCAATCATTTCATTTGTGTTTATGCAGCCTCTCAGTGAATTGTCAACCCTCAAGGACAGAAACCAGCATTTCTCCTATTTTTCCTTCTTTGTAGTCTCAGAGAAGCTTTTAACTTGTATAGCATGGTGTTTGAAGATGTTACATAAAGGCTGGCTTTCTTAGCTCTAAATAAGAAAGATTTCTCTATCATAGTTCATATATTCTTAGGGATTAAGTCTGATGCATTGGGAGATACGTCAACTCATTCAGAATACAAATACATCATACATAGTCCAGGAAAAGAAATTTATCTTAATGGTTTCAAAGAGCTGGAGGCATAGTTTATAAAATGAGAAAATCTGCCTAAATATAATCTAGAGGAAGATTTTTCCTGCATTTTGTATACGTAAGATCTAAAATGAAAAACAATCCTAAATGGCAGTAGCATAAATTAGGAACAATTTCAGCTATGTTTTATCAAAATTAGTAGCATGGGGGGAACCATGCCCACAGTGCTATGTATAAAGCTGCCTATCATGTTTCTGAATAAAAAGAATTGGACCATGTTGGCACGGTGACTGAGAAGAGTAGAATTCCATCACTAGAGACTGACAACGGTGAACAGAATGACAAACTGATTACGGGCTTCCCTGAGTGAAAAGTCTTTTTTGGTCCCTAAAGCCCATAGGATGAAGCCTAATTTCCTTATAAAGTCCGTCATGGCCTTTCACAATCTGTTCATAAACCACCCTTTACTAGTTTCAGCTCCCTATTTGTAAACCACCTTGAGATATTTGCTCAATGTCCTTGGATTTTCTTAAACTGTTTCTGAGTCTTTCCTTTGCCTTGAATGTCCTTTCCCCACCTCGTGCCTCTCTTTATCCCTCTGCTAGAATAGTCTCCTCGTTCTTCTAGACCTGGCACTACCCTTAGGAGACTATCTGGGCTGTCAGAGCACATTCTATTTAAAAAGCATTTTGATTGTTCTATATTTTTTATCTGCTCATTTGTGAACTCTAATGGGTTTCAGGAAAGGAGTACTTTTTACTTATCTTTCCATCCTAGTACTGAATGCAATACTTGGAAATTCATGGACATTTAATAAGTGTTTGCAATTACTGATAAATAGTTGAGTCAGCCATGGTCCAACTCACTAGCATAAAATCAGTGGTGAATGTTTAAAGGGAATCACAAGACTCTCCCTTTGTTACCCTGTTCTTCTCAATTTACAGATGGGGAAAGTGGGACCAACTCAAGGTTACGCAGCTAATAAGTAATAAAATCTTGGCTCTGTATCAAATATATAGCTGCCAAGCCGTGCTTTCCACGGCTCTGCCTCCTGCAAATGAAAAGGCACAAAGACCATCTCACTCTAGCATGTCAGCATCCCCATGTGGTACCACTTAATGGTTTTCCAAGTGACTCTGTGGATAAATGTAAAATATATTGTGCTCTTGTTTCTTGTTTCTCTTAACTGGGTAAGTTAATATTCCAAAGGGAATTATTTAGACATACGGAAAAATTATTAAAGGAAGTTTAGTTTGGAGATGGACTGTTTCAGAGGTTTTGCTTTATATGCTTCATGCAATTCTAGAGATTGACTGATGGAGAACTGGTGAATCAATGACTGCCTTGTATCTGCAGATATGCTGAAACTTCCCTTGACTCTGACAACATATTTATGTTTTGAGTTCTTATTTAAGTTTTCTTTTCCATTAATTTCAAAGAAAACTGCACGAATAAATATGTCTGTTTAAACAATTTTTTGATTGTGGAAATATAACACAAAATGTCATATTTCTCATCCATTTGAGTGACAGTTAATTTTCCAGCAATAACTTGGCTAGAGTGAAGATTATAGATCTTATGTCTAACTTGGTAAAATTCCAACTTCATAGTTTTTTACAATTTTTGCCATGTTTGATTCTCTAGTTACTCTGTGAGACTTTTTCTAAATGACTTTTTCACAAAGTCAGCCAGCAGGCACATAGTTACCATAAACTGAGACTCCATTGTCTTTCTTAGATGGATAAACTTTGTTTGCCATATGGTTTGTCATTATCGAAACTCTTATCTTGAAAATCCATAATGTTTTCTTATGCTTATTCTAAAGACTTTTATCTTTTAGTTAACTACTACTGGTAGTTTATCTTTTGAGTACTTTATTTACAATATTTTCATTTTCATTCACTTGATGTTTTTATTATGGAAGATTCCAAATATATTCAACAATAGACATAATAAGCCATTATGTATTCATCTTCTAGCTTCAATAATTATCAATCCATGGCCATTTTTTCTTCTGTACTTACATCTAATACCTGCACCTCTGAATTATTTTGAAGCAATTTTTAGATGTTATATCATCTGTGAATATTTCTCTATGCATATTTTTTAAAAAAGGACTTTCCTTTTTAAACTTAAGCACAATATCAATAACCCTCATATCCCCCACCCCACTAAAGAGTAATTCTACACTATTATAAAAAATCCAGTCACTATTCCTATTTCCCTAATTGTACTATCAACGGTTTTTGCAGTTAATTTGTTTAAATCAGGATTCAGGCAAGGTTCATACATAACAGCCAATTATCAGTTATTGAAGTCTCTTTTCATTTATAGGCTCTCCTACCCTTCCCTACCTCCATTCTTTCTCTTATAAACAGGTTTGTTTGTCTTCAAACAAACAGTGTAGATTTGCTGATTACAACACTTCAGTGTCATTTAATCTGTTTGATCCTCTATTACCTATACTTTCTATAAAATGGTAATTATATCTAGATGTTTGATTAGATTCCAGTTCTGTTCTTTCTTTCTTTCTTTCTTTCTTTCTTTCTTTCTTTCTTTCTTTCTTTCTTTCTTTCTTTCTTTCCTTCTTTCCTTCTTTCCTTCTTTCCTTCTTTCCTTCTTTCCTTCTTTCCTTCCTTCCTTCCTTCCTTCCTTCCTTTCTCTCTCTCTCTCTCTCTCTCTCTCTCTCTCTCTCTCTCTCTCTCTTTCTTTCTTTCTTTCTTTCTTTCTTTCTTTCATCCCTGGAGTCTTCACAGATAGTACTATTTACTTCCATCAGGAGGAAATAAATAGTGTCTGATTGACTATCTTTATATGTTAATTACATTGATGATCATTGCCTGGATCCTTGGAAAGACAGGATGAATGCTTGATTCTTTCAATTACTAGCATATGGATTGGTCCACTAATGTCCTCTAAACACTAACCAAACACTAAACATAGTTGATATGTTTTAATCCTCTACATTATTTTTCTCATTGATGCCTTAATTGTCCTATACTTAGTCAGTGGGATTTTATTTAATTAGGATCTTTAATTCTTTTGATATGATCCTAGTTATATTTGATAAATTCTTTGATATCTGGTTTGAAAAGATATGGCAAATCCTAATACCTTTTAGCAAACTGTGGTATTTAGATACCATAATCTGAGTTATGTGGGTACTTATTGCTACTGGATTGGTCATTTTTTTCTAGGTTTTTCAGTAAACAGAACTAAGAAATATGTATTGCTTTTTAAAAATAAAATGCATCAGGAGTTCATACTGATATTTTCACTTTACATTCAGTATTGAATCAATCCTATATCTTTATCTCCTTTCTTCCACAAATAAAAAAATCTCAATATTCAAAGATAGAAATATAATTGCTCACTTACCTTATCTCATTTACACATGCAATCATCTCAGAATAATAATACCAACACTCCCATCAATATCATTATTGCTAGAAAAAGTTTTAAAATTATTATTATGATTAGCTATTCTTCTTTTACTTAAGGTTTAGCCTACTATAGCTGTTCAAAATAAAGTCACTAGATATAGTTCTCTGTGTAGTTATGCCACCAACTAACAGTTAATTTCATTGTTTAATGTTATATATGATTTTTGTTTAAGCATATGATTTACATTTTTTTGCTTTGAGCTGTATTTTGTTTAATCCCATATAAAATATCTGCATGTTTCCTAGGCATTTTTAGAGAAATCTAGCATCAGTCTGTCCTCTCCACCCTATTTCCTCTCATCCTATAGGTAATGGTTTCATCTATTTTTGTTTTATTTTTATTTGTTTTGTTTATTCATTGTTTTTTAAATATCAGCAAACACTGTTTATATATTTATATTTTTATGTCAAATGTAAATACATATCCTTCATGTTTTATTCACATTCTCTATTTATATCTTTTAATATTTAGAAAGGTGTACATTTTTAAAATGGTTATGTCTTACCTTTAGTCATTCTTTTGACTGTGGGTAAATTCTGAACAAAACAATTTTCTCTTAATTCTCATGGCAGGTGTATTAGTGGTTATTCATTATTGTAGGATTAGTGTATACTTTTCTGAAATAATGTATCCATCCTTTTAAGACTGTTCACTTATCCACCTGAAAGCAACATGCCTTTTCCATCTGATGGGACAAGTGTTCTTTCACAGCAAAAATGAAACCAATAGAAACATCTGGTACTTGTATCTGCATATTATTGAGGATCAAGAAGGAGTTACTAGACTTAAAGGAAAAGCTATTGTATTTAAAGAAAAGCTGTTAAATTGTTTTCTCTATCATGTTAGTCACTAACATGTTTTTTTTACTACTAACTGAAAAATGTATGATTTTTAGGATTCTGTGGGGTGCTGTTTCCTTAGTCCATCTTATCTTCATATCTTCTATTTTGATAATTTACAAGCTAGAGTTATTCTTTAATTGGTAATATTGGTTACACATAGGCCACTTCATGAGGTTTTCAGCAGACCACAGATGTATTGTCTGAAGACCACACAACTATTTGAGAATAAAACTTAGAAGTTCCACTGATATAGCATCAGTTTGGTGCATCATATATTACCTTTTTGTTCTATTTAAAATTTCTTCCATACTCACATTTTTGACTAGTGATAAAAACACTGTCTAACATTTGTAGAGTGTTGTAGGTTTTCCTGAGACTTTCAACAATGATTGTCATGTTTCATCTTCATCTTACCTAAGCCCTATGAGATAACTCAAGTAAATAAAGAAAGCTTTGTTATTCTGTGTGTCAGGTATGGATAATGAGTCTCAAAGAGACTTGGCTTCATCTTTCCAGTGTCCAGGCATAATATGGGACAGTTTAGTTGAGTGGGGTTTAAGTTTTCTGGTTGAAGAGGTCTTGTCATTTCATACATAGCAAATTTAATCTGTTTTCTATTCATGGGTCAGCACAGTAGAGGCCCTTTCATATTTAAAGGACTGAGAAGTCCCATCTAGGCAAGGTGACAATCTGAGAACAATAGCTCTCAGAAGAAGCTCTACTGCCTTTAGGAGCTTTTTGGAAATCCAAAGGGGGTAATTTTTAGTTTTCACAATTGGAGGTGCTCATCTGGCACTTATGAGATAGAATGATAGGCATCTGGCAATGCATGAGAAAGTAGCATGTGCTGTGAATTTTCCCATGTACCCATGACTTTTGAATATAGTCCTGGACATTCGTGTGTCAGTGAAAAACTTACATTTAAATATCTGAACCTAGAACTTAATTTTATGTTATGTTTAATCACGAAGTATTTTTTTTGTATCATTTTAAATTTAAAATTTTACATTGAAAATTTTAAGAATGCAACTACCATGAGAATCAAGGGAAAATTGTTTTGTTCAGAATTTATCAAGAGTTATTTACTATTTCAGCAAATGACATTAAACAATATCATTCATATATTTAAGTCCATGAGTCATCAATATAATACTCATTCAGTCTGATTTATAATTGCATTTGTAGCAATTTTCATACGGGTAAAATATTTATCCACTTTACTATATCTTTTGGTGTGATTATTCCTAATCTTTTACGTACTGACATACATAATTACATAGTTTAAATTACTTTTTAATTTCTTGCTTATATGGCTGTCAGAACTGTATACTTATTGTTTTAAACTTATGTGTAAAGGTTGGTTTTACTTAAGGTTAAAAGGAGAATTACAAAATATTTTTATTAAAAGGGTATTAGGTCTCATAGTGTTGAGTTCCACTTTTCTAGAGAACTTGTATTTTATCAAACCCAAGATGCTATCACTTGTAGGATGTGCTACAAAGAAAGACCAAAAATATGGCCGGTTAAACTATGAATTGTTTTCAATTATAAGATATATTATAATTTTGGAGATGTTAAAATATGAAAAGATGTGAGGTTTAGAATTGGTGAAATATGGGAATAATATCAATTATAATAGTAACTATGGTTCTTCAATTATCTAGCAGTTTCTACAAGCTTTACATGTATTATCTCATTTAAACCTCATAAAAAATGCAAAGTTAGCACATAAAGAAACAGAGGGAGACAATATTTTCCCAAGGTCATGGATTAAGTATGTAGTAAAATCAGGATTTAAATCTATATATAACTTTAAATCCCATACTCATTTTTCTAGATCAAGCTGCTGCCTCTCCTTCCATGTTGCTTCAAGAAGTAAATGAAAATAACAATGAGCAGCACACCTAACTGGAGGCATGTGATGAGATTTGGATAATAGCATAATGGATGTGGTTACAGTTTGAAAGCAGTGAAATGCTATAAATAGTAAGTTGTTACTTAAGTGTTTCCACAGGAGCCCACTTGTAGAGCACTAGTCAATAACAGTCAATAAACAGTAACAGCCACATTCATTGGCTATTTACTATGTGCCAGGTATGGTTCTAAACCTTTTGCCTGAATTAATTCATTTAGTTTTCGTAATAGCCCTAGAAGTAAATATTGTTAACATTAGCCCCTTTTTACAAATGAGAAAATCAAGGTACAAGGTAACTTGGTAACAGTAACTTTAAAATTCTATCTATAGTGAGTGGCAGAATTAGGTTTGAATCTAAGAAGTCTGGTTCTTGTGTCTGAATGCTTAACCACTAATATTATACTCCTTATTTAAGGCAGAAATAAGTAGTTTACATCAGTGTGTCTCAGCATTTATACAAGAATGTAACCAGCAAGTCACTGCGAGGAAGAATCAGATATTAGCTTTGAAGGTTACAGGTTAACAGAAGGTTTTCTGAATGTGTGTGTGGGTGTGGGGGTGGGGGTGGGAGTGGGGGTGTGGGCGCGCGCGCGCGCGCGCACATGCGCACAAGATTCAAAAAGATAACCAGCTGACTCTCAAGCAGGACTAAAGATGTAATTGTTTAGGAACATAAAGGAAATCCAAGAAGAGATGAGACGAGTGACTTAGCTGTCAGAGCGCCATGGCCTCTGAGTCCTGCCATACTGACCCCATGCTAATATTAAACATTCCATCTTTGGGAATGCCACTCCTGGCCCGGCATCATGAGAGCCTGGCCCGGCATCATGAGAGCCTGTCCAGCCTGCAGGGCAGAAATAAGAACTCTAGTTTTTGGTCCTGGACACCAGCTAAGGCTTCAATCAGCTGAAGAGACTGACAATTTTCAGTTGAAGTGACAAGGAATACGGGAGACTCTTGCTTTGGTTTATTATTCAGATCAGTTTGGTTTACGTGTCTAGGTAAGTGACTGTAAATGACTGACAGAACTTTCTGAGAGGTGAGCTGCTAATCCTTGTCTTTCAGGCCAGAGGCTGAGTCATGACAAGGAGGTACTGTAGGTGTATGGAGGGTGCTCTCTCCACACTGTCTTCCCCATGGGAAGACCTCACTGCTGGAGACCTTCCTTCTGAGCGCTGCTCTGGGATGCTCTCCAAAATCTCTGTTTCTAATGAACTATGCCACAGGATTGAGCAAGAGCCAGGCTCCTCTTAGAAACTGGATGAACTAGGTTAATCAGAAACAGGCCCATCCCCTTTGCCAGCCTGTTCTCACCAAGGCCAAGAGGAAAGCCCTGACCTTGGGCTCCCACGTGCCACACAGTGATGGTCAGATTATGCTTGGCTTCACCATTGCCAGGAAAGGCCTCCATGTCTACATCACTGAAAAAAGATTTTGTTGGCTTACAAATTGCTGCCTCTGTAATGTGTTGCTGAATTAAGAGAAATGGAAGGTTCATCTCTTTCATTATTAATGCAGAATGACTTCCTGCTGACAAATTCAATTTTTATGAGAGTTCTTTGCTGATGCAGCCCTTCTCTGCCATCCATGCTCAAGTACAGCACACATCTGCTTTAGTGCATGACCCTTCGTGACCCAGTTGCTAGTGGGGTGTTCTTTGAGTGCAAAGAGAGAATCCACTACAGTCATTTGCTTCCATCCTGTGAATCTCTCTGTAGGTTTCAGAATACCTGAGTTTGAATGGAGAAGGTTCAGAATACCTTCTCTGGCTAGAAAACCCTTTCATGTTGAGGGGAATTAAAGTTCCTAGTCTCACTTCACAGATATTTATAAAATCTGAAGACTTCTCTCATTCCACTTTCAACTAAAAGCTCAAGCATAAAAGAACAAAGACTCACAGAGGGAAAGATCAGGACCTGGCACTATGAGTAGATAGGAACCATGAATCCCTCTTAAAACTCCATCACTTAGCAGATCTTTTTTGCAGACTATTTGGTCTGTTGTCTGTACTTAATACTTATAGACCAGGCTGCATAAATTTTCAGAATATTCAAAGATGAATAAAAAGTTCAAATGGGCTGGCTTATGTGAATAGTTTATTCTAGATCACTTCTTTTTTTCAGTATTTCTACCATTTTTTTTTCTTTTTTCCTCTCAAGCATATCTACTTCAGGAAGCATGGAGAGAAAATAGCCTGGTGGGAAAAGTATATCAAGTGATAATGACATGTCCTGATGGAAAAAATTCTGGGGTAAGCAGATTTGGGGTTTTACTGTTAAGTTAACAGTAGATTACCTATCCTAACAAGATTTAGGCATCTTGTTTTTCTAAATTCTCTTTTATTTGTGTTAAAACAGGGGAAAAAATGACATCTAACCCTGTTTTTCCTGAGAAAATAATCACCATCCTCCATCCTTTGCCAACAACAATCCTTTTTTCTACATGTATTTGGAGCTACGATATCTACAATTTGGGGAAAACACTACCCTAAATGGGATATTTGTTTATTTTGCCTTTGGCAGTGTGTGAGATGTGTGCACGTGTGAGTGTGTGGATCTATGTGTCATTTGTGTGCCTATGTATATTAATTTAAGATGAGGATATTTTCAAAGATGTAAGAGATCATTTATAAAGAATAAGTTTTTCATTTTTATTTCCTAGACCTTTTATAATTTCATGTTTTTCATTTTGCATTAAAGTATCAACAACCTCCTATTTTTAAAAATGTTTTCTAGATTTGTTCATTAAAAAGACAAGATCTATTTAGCACTTTCGATAAAGCAGTTTTCTCTTCCGTTAACCATTTGGTTATAATTCTTTGAAGAGTAAATTTGCTTACTTGAGTTGTGATTTTCCAAAGACTATTTTTAGTTTATCTGTTGAAAACAAATAGAAAGAGAATAGGGAGAGGGAGGGGCTGCAGGTGGGGGATAGGAGTGGGACAGAAGATGAGAGAGAACCCTGCCCTTTTAACATACAGCATTTTGAAATAAAAGACTGTCAGAAAAACTATCCCAACCATCATTTGTTTTCTGCGGTTTACTGATTGCTCTTTTTGGAGCAGTATGGAACATTTTCATGCTATCATAGGAAACAGCACACTCCAGGGTGGATTCAGATTTCTGTGGCTAAAATCTCTATCTCCTATTTCCAGAAGCAGAAACACAAATTAGGTCTGAAGTCCTCCTGGTTGAAAACTTAGTGGATGAAAATATATATAACTTTTGAGCAGAGAAATAAATACATCCACACAAACAATGAACACAAGTAAAACAGGAAATCTGAATAAGGTGAGTGAACTGTGTCAGTGTCAACTTCTTGGTTGTGATATTGTATCACAGTTTTAGCATTGGAGAAACTGGTTAAAAAGTACAGAGATCTCTCTGTATTATTTCTTACAACTGCATGTAAATCTATAATTATCTCAAAATAAAAAGTTTAACTTTCAAAAATTTAGAAATGTAACAAGAGAAAAATTGATGTATTCTTTCAAAATAAAAAAAATTTTTAAATTTGTGTTTTAAAAATAATTTAATTAAAAACATTTATATGACAAAGTGGACTCTTTGGTTAATTCTTTTATAAATTATTGGTATGTTATCATAGCACCTAAAAATGGAAGAAAACAGACACATATACTTTAATTTGTAAGTTTAGAGGCTATATTAGGTGGACTAAACCAGCAACTTCAGTTACATATAGTAAGAAATATAAAGATAAATTTTTACCTATTTTTGTATAATTTATATTGAAGATATGTATATTTAATGCAGGTACATATAAAAATTTTATCTTATGTAATATATGTACACACGTATTATTGTTTTTCATCTTATGCAGTAAGTACATGTATGTATATACACATATATGTTCTGAATCTTATGTAATAATAATATATTAATAATATTATTATTATATAAGATGAAGTTGAATGAAATAATGCAGAGAGGTCCCACGTACCTTTCCTTTAGTCTCCCCAATGGTAACATCTTGCATACAAAATCATAACCAGGAAGCATTGGTACAATCCACCAACTTTATTAAAGACCAAGGAGGCTTTTTAAAGCTAATAAAACTAAAACTTAAAGATATTAAAACAACAGCTGATTAAATACTAGCATACTTCTCAAAAAACATACCTTATTCCCTGCAAATAACTATTTTTAAAATTTGCTTCTAACTTTACTGATTCAGAGGACTTTTCTTCCCTTACTCCTTTCCTTCCTACCTTTCGCTTGTTCTACTTTTTTTTTTTTTTTTTTTTTTTTTTACAAATGATCGCAGGCCATTATGATAATCAGAAATAAATTGCTTTCAAGATTTTGTGAAATATATTTATGTTATTATAAAGCTTTGAGATAGATTATTTCTAACAATACTTCAGAGACCAGACTTCACAGAAATAGAATAATTAAATCCCCTATGATAGATATTTTATTACCTAACAGCCTATCAAAGCCTTTGAGATTTATTAAATCCCTACTACAACACAACAAAGCTATACAACCTGAACCAGAGATTTAGTTTCGATGTGCTATTTTCTAAGGTTTTAAGAAAGTGACAATATTGAAAAAAAAAAGAAAAGAAATTTTCCTTTAAAATATTTTCCTTAAGAAAATGACTTGGAGCAAAAGAGTGGGTCTTATTTCCATCCAATTTAGATTGGAAGCAGTTTGAGGCCATGGCAGCTGTCCACATAACAGAATGGTTCCTCAGTAATGGTCAACCTTGAAGGATTTTAAGCAGCAGATGATGAAATAATCTGGATTATGGTTATAATGGATTGAAGGTGGCAGGAGAATAAGCAGGGAGGTCATTTTGAAAGTGATTGTACTGGTCCAGGCTGAGTTAAAGTGACAACGATAGAGATGGGGGGAAAAGTGGACAAATTTGGGATAAATTTTGGTTGTCAAATCTGTTAGATTTTGTGACTGATAAAAGGGGATGTTGAAAAATGTCTCTGTATTTCTGGTGTGAATGAGCAGTTAGATTTAGGTGTCATTTAATGACATAGAAAAAGAAGGTAGTATTTATTGAGAAGACCACAAAAGGATGGATTAATTTTGTGGGAAAAATTAGAGTTTACCTTTGAACATTTTGCATTTGAGATGCCCATGAGACATCCTAGTGGAGATGTTAAATACTCAGTTGGAAGAAAAGCGAGAAGTGTGGGTAGAAGAAGAAATCAGACAGAGAGAAAGTCCACTGTGTTGGTGGCAGAACAAGAAAACTAGTAACAAATTAAACTCCAAGTGCCTCTTTAGCCAAATGAAGTTTACTGGTGGTTTAGCGCAGGCAATTTTGTTAGTCTGGTGGAAGAGAAGCAGATTGGAGTGGGTTGCAGAGTAAATTTGATATAAAGAAGTAAAGAAAAAGTCTGTTGCCTATGAAGTAAAATAAGCAGAGAAATAGCAAACTGCAAAATAAATAAATAGGGGAAGAAATAATTTCAAGTAGAGGCTTTTTTTTTTTCCAATATAAAGATAAGCAACACCAGAGTAATAGTTTTTAACCTTGATTGTACATTAGAACCACCCGGGGAGAATTTTAAAATTCTGATGCCCAGGCCTCCTTCTACTACAATTAAATTAAAACCTTTGCAAGGTAAAGGCCAGGCATTCATATTTTAAAAAACTACTCGAGTAAGTCCAGTGTGCAGGCAAGTTTGAGAACCAATGTACTGAATGTGTTTTTAAATCACCTGAGGAGATTGTTAAAATGCAGATTCTGATTCAGAGATCTGAAGAGGGGCACAAGGTTCTGAATTTCTAATAAGCTCCCTGGTGATACTGTTGCTGCTTTGCAGAGATAGTGTACATCCGAATGGGAATGATCCAGAAAAGAAAAAGGCTAAAGATGCAGAAAAGGGCCTAATTCAAGAAAAGGGATGGAATGCTAAGCATGTCTGGGAGAAATTGGCCTTGATAGACAGAGGAACATTGTAACTGCACAAGAGAAGAAGGACATTGTTAGATTTATATATTTGGTGGTCGGGAAGATTAAGAATTTATGGCCTGGAGGTTTTGACTGCAATAGTTTACTTGCCCAGTTTTTTTTTTTTTTTTCTCTCTCTGCACTCTGTTACCTCAGACCAATCTTCTTCTTAGGGACATTACTCCTTTTCATGGAAGTTAAGATTTTGGTAACTGAGGGTTGACAGGAACCCTGGTAGGTTATTTACTCATTACACATCCCACATTACAGGCGAGGCCCAGAGGGTCATCTCATCACGTGAGGGCAGAGTAAGACTGCTTATAAGGTTGAGTGACTTTCACAGAGATCTCTGTGTTCCTCCTTTGCAAGGTTAGCACTGGCCCAAGTCATTATGGTGAAGCTGAGATCACAGGTGAAGATTATGTCAGCCTGGCCACTAGGGTTGGGATGTTAAAAGGATGCTGGGCAAGAGAATTAGGCCCAGCTGGTCGTCGGGAGGAGTACTCCACGTCATCGAGCCTCTGGACCTACTCAAGTCATGGTATGTAGAGGGTGAATCACCAAACCTGAGTGAAAATACATAGCTGTGTAGCACAAGTAAAGGAACTTAAAAACATGGAAGATGAAAGGAAGACTGCAGAGAATATTATGAATGATCAGCCACTTCTCTTAGCTGAAGACTTGAGAAATATCTTTATTCCTATTTCTAGTACTTTTTGGGGAAAATAACCAGGCAGTTGGTCACGGTCCAGGCTACTATAATGATAATATTTCTATTTACTGAGCATATGCTTATCACGTGTCAGTTATTTTATGTGACTTATCTCAATTTATCTTCACAACAACTCTATGTTGTAGGTACTATTATTACTTCCATTTCACAAATGAGTAAATTGTGGTTTACCGAGATTAAGGAATTTCCCTCAAGTCATGTATGTTTAGGTGATAGAACCAGTATTTAAACTCAAGTAGTCTGACTTAGACCTTATGCTCATAATTACTATGGTATACTGCTCTCTCTATATGTCAACTAATGAAGTAGGGGCTGCTGGGTGACAATTCTTCTTGGGTCTCTAGCATTTCTGCATGTTTTTCTAGCAGAGTCACTAAACGCCTTTGTTCCAGACTATGTTTTCAAGGATGTTAATACGGGAGTATTTAAGATAGGATAGTGTCTCTAATGAGAACAAAGGGCAGGCTTGCTTAGTGCCTACTATAAAAGATTTGAGTTCCCTAAGTTCAAGGTTCTACTACCGTACCCCGATCTGCTGCTTCTGAAAGTGTCATCTGGCTCTCTTTGCACTGCGATGTGGGAATTGGTACTCGGAGAACCCAAGCAAATGCTGATACTCCAGCTAATGTATTGCTGTAAAAATAAATTATCTTTTGTCTCTGACCCAGGAGTCTCATGTCTTCTATCAGCATCCATGAAACTATGGCAGGCTAACTTAGCTTGAAAGTAGGGTAAAATTTAGGCCACTTCACAATTCTTGACAGGTACTATTACCTCCATTGCAAAGACAGGTAAACTTAGGTTCAGAGAGGCTACATACACCAGTAAAATTTAAACTCGTGTCTACCTCAATCCAAAGCATGTGATTGTATCCACCTTTTCATGATAGTAGAAAGGGGTCAGAATTGAAGAGAGGAAGGAAAATAGCTGATGGACTCTGTGGAGATGACCTCATGGCTCCTACAGAAAAGCAGAGAAATGTTTAATGCAAATTATTAAACCCCTGGGCTTATTGACCAAACTACTTCTCTAACCAGCTGTTTGTGATGAATACTGTGGTGCTCTACTCACATCTTACCTTCAGAACTGAAATGCTAATTTCCCAGCTGTATTGGCTGGAAGTATTAGCAGCTAAAGGCCCTTACCTGAGTCTCTCTCCATAAATTGTCAGGCTAAAAATTACTGCCTTATCCCAAGGCATGCCCCCTTCTATATGTATATGGGTAGAGGTGATTCAAGGTAGAACAGTTCTAATCATAGTTCCAGAGCTTCCTGTAGAAGAGACTCAAATGTTCTGCCTGCATTACACTAACATCACAGTTCAACAACTTCCTCTGCCCAAATCTTCCTTCAGTCCCCCACAGTGCTGATCTTGAGGACTCTACTCAATAAATTTTCAGCACACAATCAAATTGTAGAGAATCTTTCCTGGAGAATAGACCTAAAGCAGATCTTTTATAAGTCATGATGTGAAAGAAAAGGTCATATGGAAAATATGCTTCCAAAGATTTTTGTGTGCTTTATTTTCCATTTTTGGTATCTGTAAGTTTAGGTAAGTCAGTTAAAATATCACATAAGCTCATCAAAATAATATAGTTAACCCAAATTTTGATAACTACATTAAAGTTAAGAAATTATATTTATGAAGCATTATAGTTGTGACAATTTTGTTGTATGTTCACTGAATTTTTTTCCTGATACATTGTTCTAATAAATAAAAAGCAATAGGAAAATCATTAATTTATCCTATAATACCTTGGTGGAAATTTTAGTGTAATTGAATTTTTGCTTTCCCTTGAGATACGAATACTGTGAATATTTCATAGATTATGTAAATGGAACAATGGGAAAAGTTTGCAAATCACACCATTTAATGTGTCCAGGAAAAATAGTTTAACTTCGTTTTACAGAGCATGGCAAAAAGATGACATGCCTTGTTGGAAAGGAAAAGTTAGGGTTTTTTGCAACTTTTCAAGAAAAGATTTGGAGAACAAAAGTGATAATGAATGCACTGAAACAACTCCTTGCTTCTGACTTTAAGCCAGTGAGAACAAAAACAGGAGAATGAAAGCCAGGTAGGGCAGCACCAGGCTGATGTCATGTCTTCAATGTCACAGGATCTAATCTTTTGTCTAATGATGTCATCAGCCTTATTCCATTTCCTCAAGGTTGTACAAATACCACATCTAGATCTATATTATGACATTCCTGAGGGTTAAAGCTCTAGCATGCTTGTTGATTGTTTCTAATTCCAATAAGAATTATTCTGTTGCGATAAGAATGTCTCTCCCTGCCCGCCAAATAAATTTTGTCCAATTTGATAAGCAAATCAGGTTTTTATCTTATAGAGAGAGGTTTAATTTTCAAACTGTGTTGAAAGGCAGACTATTTCTTAATTGCATAAAAGGAAAATCCACACTAAATTAAAATACTTTTGGGCTTCACTTTATAAAAGTTCTACATGAAAAGTTTAGATTTCTTATGAATAAATGCATCGTGTTTACGAGTTTCATTCTTGGATTGCAACGAGTTGAACCAGTTATTTTTTGTCAAGAGAATGTTATGCAAAGTCCAATATTTAATTCAGTTATGCAAACAAACAACGCAAGCAAAATTCTTCAGAGCGTGCTGAAAATGTAATGCGGTTAGAGCAAATTTCCCACATAAGTCAACAACCTTTAAACTTAGAAGTCCCAGAGATAATAAATGCTGTTAATACAAACATAAAGGAGTGTTTGGTTTAAACCTTTGCATAGTTTATTAAAGTTGTGTACAATCAATGAAGTTGCACTGTGCTCTAAACAACTAATATAGTGCTTCATATTCCTGCTATCTTGACTTCCAGTAACTAGACCAAAAGTGAGATAACACGTTGAGCAAGTCTGTGTGGAGGAACACAGAAGTTTCATCCACAGAGATGTTTAAGGTGACGCTAAAAAGAAATTTCAAAAATGCATTGTTAGGGAATCGTCTGTCTAGTGTGTGTGTGTGTGTGTGTGTGTGTGTGTGTGTGTGAAAGATCAAGGACTCTTAATGAGACCTAAGATTCCAAAGGTCTCTTAAGGAAGGAAATGTACATAAAATGCCTAATACAATGGACAGAGCATGAAGAGACCTTAATACATATCAGTCTATGACTATAGCTAGATGGAGACTTGCGTGTCTGCCTGGTTGCCTGGGATGGATTGATTATTGGCTAGAACTGCAGCTGTAAAAAATTCTAAGCAGAGTTCTTTGATACCTGATTGCTCTTGGAGTCAATATCATTTACAGATAGATACTTCAGAAACTTGTTAAGGAAATATTCTTCCTGGCTGTTCTGGACTGTGCTTAGGGACCATTTGGGAGTCTTAGAAACTGAGCATAATCTCTCTAAAACAAAAAAGATTAAAAACAATTAAGGCAACATGGAGGAGCAAAGGCACAGGTTTCTTCCCTGTAAGTGAAACAAGACAGTTACCACTGATGCTGATTTTACTTGTCATTGACTGAGAGCACAATGTTTATTCAAAGTTGAGTCTAGAGTGGAAGAGGGTATAGAGGTATGTAAATTGTTATAAGGGAGACTTTTCTTGAAAGACATTGTCTTTTCATCTCAAATTCATTACCTACACAAGTGTACACAGAACTTTCTGCCCCAACTAGTTACAAATATAAAAAAAAGAAATGAAAACAGATCATTTCTATCTTCACAAAATTCTTTTCCTTATTATTTTTATTGCTTGGATTATGAATTTCAATAGATGCAAAAGACATTCCTAAATCTAGCAGTGAATCAAAAAGGATACTTATCTAGAGTCTACAAAAATCATATAATTCTAGAACCCAATTTATTCTACTTTTAATTTGGCAAATGAATAAACTGTGAGTCATAGAGACAGTTTATGTGAGTGAGAAAAGAGTCTAAAACTATTAAGTGGCACAGATGAAATGAAATCTTGCTTCACCTGACCCCCCCCGCCCAGTTCATTGCTTTCCTTTATCACATCCTACCATTCAGAAATCCTATAGCTCACTAAACTTCTTCATTTCATGAAGACAATTTGTCACATGAAATGGTAGCTATATGGAGTAATACAGTTTGTTTTATTTGAGTGTCAAAAATTGGTTTTCTTTAGACACAGGAAAACCATCCAAAGGCAAGAAACCTAAAAGTACTCCTCCTTGATCAGATAAATCTAAACACTCCCCTCAACACCATCTATCAGGTTCCCATCATGACACTGAAAGCAATGCCAGTCTATAGACTGTAATTTAACCACATTAAGAAGAAAGAAACTGAGGTTTCACAATTGACCGAGAAAAGAGATAAAAGTCACCTTTCCTTTAATCCACAAGAAGAGTGAAGTATCAACATTGCAAAATATCAATCTAGTCCTACCTGGCAAGAATGGAAAACAAACAAACAACTGTATCTAGATGGTTTCTTCCACCTACCCAGTTAGAACAATGGAACTTGCACTAACCTGCTTCACAAAGAGGGAACTTTTCACATCTTCTCATGTGATTTAGTCTTACCATATTTGAGATCTCTATTGTTTCTGAATGTTAAACACTGAAGGAAAGGCCCATCAGAAGTGAAAGAACTAGGCCCATTCCTGTGACCCAGGATAGTCTTTTTCAAAGTTCAGTAATATAGTGTGTCATAAAAACATCAAAATCTGGCAGACATGAAGATGTGTTTAAATCTGATGCTTGACCATCATAATTGTCTTATCTTGTGCATTGTGGAAGAAACTCACACCCTTTCTCCATTATGTTTCCTTATACAGTTTTTAATCTTTTTGCTCTAGAGAGATTCTGCTCAGCTTCTAAAATTCCCAAATAATCACTAAACATACATGCCCAGAACAGCCAAAAAGGATATTTCTTTAATAAGTTTCTGAAGTATCTACTAGGATTAACTCCAAGAGCAATCAGGTATCAAAGAACTTCTGCTTAGAATTTTCTATAACGGTAGTCCAAGCCTGACTGTAATCAATCCATCTCAGGCAGCCAGACAGACAGGTAACATCTCCATCTCTTCATGTTCTGGCCATTGTATTATGCATTTCATGTACATATCCTTGCTTAGTACTCAAAACAGCATGGTGAATTAGGCAATATTATGATATTCATTTTCTAGAACGTTTAGGTAACTTGCCCAAGACCACTGGAGCATTTGTACCTGACTGCAGATGATGCAGGCTTAACTACTTGGCACATGGTCATTTGTACTGAGGATTGACTGATTAAGAATATTGCAACTCTTTTTCCTTAGAAGAAGGCTTTGAATCCTCTGCCTATGTGCTTATTTCATGCAGTTCCTAGACAAAATCATGAAAGCAACCAACATGAAACTCAAGCTGAGCAAAAAAGGAAGAGTGGAAGTAGAAGAGATAATTCCAGAAAGATATCTGATTATCATTCCAAGCAACATGATCTAGCATTTTGTTTTAAAAAATATTTTTTTAAACACTTTTAAATCTGCAAGTTTGGTTGGTTGGTGACAAATTTTTTTTTTTTAAGTTTTCGTAATGGGAAAACTTTAGAAGAAATGTATTCAAGACTAATCAGAGTAAACCTTCCATGTCCTGTTTAGTCTCTAGCATACTTGCTTGCAAAGCAAGCTTCAGTGGGTGGGCACATACCTAATTTGGGCAGCCAGTCAATCGTCATAGAAAACATTCAAAATTGAGCTATCCCAGCTTCTTGTTTATAATTCTGCAATAATCCTGTTTTTGGATCACAGTTTGCTGGAGAAACATGATGTCAGGCATGATATGAAAAGAAAGAAACCTTGAAAATCAAAAACCTCAACTTTCTTTTTCTTGAAGTATTTCTGAGATGAAAAGTAGGAACAAAAAATAACATTTGCTATTATCTCATTTAATTCCTTAAATAATCTTAAGGGTATTGTTATCTCTATTTCCCCAAAATAAAAGACTCAGAGGCTCAGAGAAAATGGCTCACTTGCTCTTGCCACTCATTTTTCCGAGGCTCAGACTGGGACTCTGTGCTGACTCATATCTAGTACTGGCTCTCCCATGCTTCAGAGATGCAGGAGAATAAAATGTTCTTTAAAACACGTGTTTGTTAGAAAACTTAAAATAGCCTTAAAATTATTACTTAAATTATTTTGGAATAATAATTCCACTGATTCCATTGAAAACAAACATTTTAAAATCTGTACTATATAGTTGGATCACAAGTAACCTACCCTTTTTTTCTTAGTCCTTGATAAAGGTAAAATTATAAGTGACTATGTAAGAGAGCGTTGATGCTTTATAAACTTGCTTTAAACTAGAATATTTTTTCCTTTTTAAATACTTTACTTTTTAGAGGAATTTTAGGTTCACAGAAAAATTGAGCAGAAAGTACAGAGAGTTCTCATAAACCATCCCCTCTGCCGTCCATGCACACATACACAACCTCCCCCATAATCAACATCACACACACAGCCTCCCTCATTATCAACATCACACACACGGCCTCCCCCTTTATCAACATTTTGCACCAGGGTGGCACATTTGTTACAATCAATGAACCTACAGTAATGCATCATTATCACTCCAAGTCCATAATTTACATTAGGGTTCACTCTTGATATTGCATAATCTATGGGTTTGGACAGATGTATAATGACATGTATCCACCATTATAATATCATATGGAGTGTTTTTATTGTCCTAAAAATCCTCTGTGCTCTATCTATTCATCTCTTCCTTCCCTTCCCCCACACCTACTCCTGGCAACTACTGATCTTTTTACTATCTGCATAGTTTTGCCTTTTCAGAATGTAGCTAGAATCATACAGTTTTTGGCCTTCAAGTTGATTACTTTCACTAGTAATATTTATTTAAATTTCCTCCATGGCTTTTCATGAAGCTTGATAGTTAATTTCTTTTTAGTGCTGAATAATATTCCATTGTCTGACAGTATCACAGGTTATTTATCTATTTACCTTCTAAAGAATATCTTGGTTGCTTCCTAATTTTTGTAATCATGAGTGAAGTTGCTATAATCACTCATTTGCAGGTTTTTGTGTGGACATAATTTTTCAACTCATTTGGGTAAATACCAAGGAGTACAATTGCTAGAACACAGGGTAAGAATATATTTGGTTGTAAGAAACTACCAAATTGTCTTCCAAATTGGCTGTACCATTTTACATTCCCACCAGCAATGAATGAAAACTTCTGTCGCTCTACATCCTCTTCAGCATTTGATGGCATCAGTATTCTGGATTTTGGCCATTCTAATAGGCATGTAGTTGTGTCTCATAGTTATTTTGATTTGCATTTTCCTGAAGACCTAGGATGTGGAGCATCTTTTCATATACTTATTTGTCAACTGTATATCTTCTTTGGTGAGGTGTCTATTCAGGTCTTTTCCTTATTTTCCAATTGGGTTGTTGATTTTCTTATTGTTGAGTTTTACGAGTCTTTGTATATTTTGTATAACATTGCAAACATTGTCTCCCAGTCTGTGGTTTGTCTTCTTATTCTCCTGACAGTGTCCAGCACAGAAACAGAAGTTTTAAATTTTAGTGAAGTCTGCCTTATAAATTATTTCTTCAATGGATCATACTTTTGGTGTGGTATCTAAAAAGTTAAGGACCTTTTAAAAATAACAAAATATGTGTTTGTAATAGTCAAAATTTATTTATGTAGCAGTCTATAAAAAGATTAGATTCAGAAACCATAAACGCTTTCAGGCCCTTATAATAAATTGGTTTTAATTTGGATAAGACATTAAATATGAATTAATGAAAAATGAATATTTATAACCCTTCTTTTGTGAGTTTCAGAAAATTGGCAGCAATGCCTTCTAACTCATTAGCTTTTCTGAGTCAGAAGGCTAAGATGCCTTGAATTACCTAGTAAATAATTATACAAAAATGTGGAGTCAATCGTCATACTTCACTAATCCATACTGGCAGCAGCAGGAAGGCCAGACAACAACCTTGTCTAAATGTCTGACAGATTTGGAATTTTTCTTGCCATGGACATTTTAACATTGTCTTAGCATCTGTTACACAGAAAGTTCCTCTCTTGGCTTCTAATAGTTGTGCTGCAAAGGCTGCAGAGAATGAGTCATATTCAGGGACACAGAAAGATTTTCGACAGCATAGTTCTCTGAAGCAGAGAAAGCTGTGCCTGTCCCCAGGGACCTGACTATAAAGTTTTACTTTGTCTTCTCTCCACTGTTCACTATCACTTTTCTAGATAATACCTCATAAGTTAAGGACAGAGTCTTTAGGAAACTACTACAAAATAGGGCCAACACACTAAATCCTTAAGGGTATGAAATATTAATGTGACAAGAACTTCTATAATAAGAAACAATTTAATATTCTTTGTATTATATAAGCTAGACTTAAAAAAAAAAAAGAAAAGAAAAAAGAAAACTTTGAGTTCCAGGCTTCCCCTTCCTACCCTGGCATTGGAAAATGCCCTGAATTCTTTCCTATCAGCTCAGTCTAATCGCACAAGTCATGGGTGAAATATATTTTTAAGGCCAATTGCAGCTTAGTTGGTCAAACTGCTCCAGAAAAAAAAAAAAGATTTGAAAGAGCTCTGGACTGGGTAACACTAAGCAGTTCTTTTCTTTGCCTAAGAAAGGGACAAGCTTTCATCTTCCAGAATTAAAGTTTTCCTGTGGGATTAAATCATTGACTGAAAGTTGGGGGAGACTCAGAGAGTCAGTGTCAGTTAAGGTTCTTTCGGAGCTGACTTAAAATGTCTTAAATGATGAGGAAAGTGATTACTCAACTGGAAGTCCAAGATGAGATGGCCTCAAGGTTGCTTCATCCAGGGGCTGTGTCTTTTCAGCTGTTTCTCCCTTTTGGTGTTGCCCTATCTGGTTCGTTTATTGGGGTCAGAAATGGATGTAACAGTCTCAGGCCTCATATCCCTATAACCTGCAACATCTGGGGAAGAGGCTTCTGCAACCTCTAGGACCCATTAGGTCACACACAGTGAGACTGTCATGCACTCACTGGCTTTCAGCCCGAATTCTCTGATGTGATCTTTGTGAAAAGGAGCCTGAGAAGACCTTACAAGTTAATAGCAACTTGATTGAGCTAAAATAATCAGGGCTTCACCTCTGGCATGGAGGGTGTAATCAATCTCTCCTCAACTCATGTCCTACACAGTGGATAAGGGATGGAAAGGATGTTGGAGAGACCATGTCGATAACCACATATATTCATGAAATCTCAGTCAAAGTTTCGCATGTCTCAACAAATACCTATAGACATTATGTATATTTTTTGTATACATAAAAAAGGCTTTTCAGAGAAACTGAGTCCAGAAAAAGTAAAGCCAGCACTGTCAGCAACTTTAGATTTTAAGCATAGTTAAGGGCGTGAGCGCTCTGCTTCCTCTGTGCTGTGCTTCTTGTACAGGAACAACCCCCTCTCCTGCACTGTGAGCACTCCTTGTGTGCCCTGAAAAGCCTCTGGGTCTTCCTATCCTTCCCACTGCAGCCACTGCTGAAGTGACCTGCACCACTGACTGGCTTGGAGCAGGGAAACCTGCCAGCTCTTTGCCCAAGGCCCACTGTCTGTGCCTCTTGCTTCTTCCCTTGGGGTTTCTCTACAGATGCCTATGGGAACCTGCTGGCCAAAACTGGGGAGTCAACACTCATAGCACCACATCTGACCAATGGGGGTTGAAAAAGGAGCGCCATTCCTTCCTCAGCTGTCCTCTGGGAAGACAGTTCATAGCACATTTCATGAGGCTCCTCAGAAAGTCTAAAAGGTTAAGTCCTATGGGCATCTTGTGTCCTTCCCCTCCTTCCCACTTTCACTCTCCCCTTCACCTCCCCCCACCCTCATGCAGGGCCTCTCACTTCTTGATGTCACTACAACTCAGTAACAACAAAAACCAATCAAACAAATAATCCATGTAAATATATTCTTAATAGAGCAAGAGAAATTATTCATTAGCTTATCTTTCAGTAGACTTGCCTGCATTTTTATTTAACTAATTGTTAAGTTTAGTGATTTTATATACAGTATTTATAAAAATAAATGACACGTAGGTTTCTTATGATGCAGTAAACTATTTTCTGAACACTTCTGAAACCTGGCAGAAAGTCTTAGCAAAATTTGAGCTGTTGCAATCACAGGTCTAAGAGAGACTTATTCTATTTCATCTGAATGGGAAAAATTGTGAGCAGAATTTCTCTTTATTTATAATTCATTTGTGGTTATGACTTTCAAGGCTATTATAGAAGCTACTCATTTGTTTTCAAAGCCTCTCTCGGCTTTTAAATTCTGAGTGAGGAAAGAAAGTATTGGAGGCACATGGAAAAACTCTTTATCTTGAGTAGTCATTAATGGAATCAAAATAGTGCTTAAAGTCTGCTTTATTTGAAAAATAGTCATGAGCCACAATGATGTCAAACTTTGGCTTCGTTAGTCAGACCTTGGTGTTTCTCACTCTTGAGTCTTAGTAGGAAATGTGAATTAGTAAATACAAGAAGGGAAGTAATGATTCATTGCTGCTACTTCTGTCATTCAAAACAGAAATCTACTAACATTTAGTGTTTCATTAGATACTTTTCTTTTTTTCTTATTTGACAAATTAACCTGAAGGAACAAAACAGTAGGTAGGAATGTCTCCATAGCACAGGATCTTCTAATAGTGATGAATGGCCTTTCACAGAGAAGGTAGTATTCATTTCAGAAGCAAATCTAGCAGACTTGGTGGATAGTTTTGTTCCTATTACTAGCAACTTGTAAAAAGGGTTACTAGTTGCTCTGTCCTCTGGGATTATGTTTTCCTGGTTACTATCACCAGTACTGAGTTGGAACAGCAACTTAGGATATAGAGGGACTAATGTTTCATAAGCTAAAAGGGAAAAAAATGTTTTGGTATGACAAAACAAAGTAGTGTGTAATATTCTCTTTACAGTTAAATGTCAAAGAGCAACAAATATGGAATCAATAAAAAAAAAAAATGAAACCTTGGTAAATACTGTGCATTGATTTTTTAATCCTAACATCTTGCAACTTTACTTTGGCCTCTCCCAGCTGCAAATATATCTATATATCTTAAGTTTATTTTCCATCCTCCCTCTCTAGTTGGTTTGTGGACAAAAACCAAAATCCACTGAAAGTTCTGAAATTCCTGGATAATGCCTCCTATCTACTCATGAAGACCATCTACTCATATAATGTATTAACATTCACATAATGAAAAGTATCTCTAATCTACTTCTTTTTTGACACTCCATAATGTTGGCCTTCTCTTTCTGATATAATCATGATAGTCATTCTTTTGCACACATTCTCTCCTCCCTTCTACTCTGAATTACCATGTTTATTAGATTTATGTTCACTTTTCTGAGCCAATGCTTCTGCTTGTCAGTCCCCAGGCAGCCTGGTTCCACATCACTGAAAGTGACTAAAGCTTTCTAGGCTTTAGTTCACTCACCTATAAAAGGAGATAATAACAATAACAATAATAGCTACTTCATGGATTAATAGGATTAACAGATATATGATAGCTCACTTTATTGAACATCTACTGTGTAAAGCATACTTAAGTGCTTGTCCTAGATTATCCGATTTATCACTCATAATTCATAACTATAACTGTGATTTACCTCTGAGATAAAAGCTTTATTAACCCATTTAACACATGGGAAAAAATGATAATTTAGATCAGCGAGCTAACTTACTCAGCTAGTAAATGTTGTAACTGGGATATGCATTCAAGAAATCTGGCTCTCAGGCTTTCCCTCATAATCATTATAGTCCTATGATGAAACTATATTCATAAAATTTGTAGCAGAGTAGTTTATACAGCACTTGCTCAGTAAATGTTTATTATTTACTATCTTCTTTCATGACTTTATCATATTTTTTAGAATTCAATCTTGGAAGCAAGCATCAAGGGCCATCTATTTGCTACAGGCTGTCCCAGGCCACTGTCTGGGTGATGATAGCACCCTGGCCATTCCTGTGGGTAGGGCCTCACAGGAAGCCAACTGATAGTTTACCTGCCTCTCCCACTGGCTTGAGTTCATTGGGATCAGGAGGGCATCTCTCTGCCCTGTACCCTGACTGCCTAACACAGTTTAGAAATTCAATAGGAAGCCGATGAATGAGAGAGCATATGAAAGTCTTGGTAAATGAAACAGCTGTCTTCCTTTGATCTTTAGTTTTCTCCACAGCTCTCTTTGAAGTGAGCCTCTTCCTGAACATTTCTCTGCCATGATCTTGTAGAGATCAGTGGTGACATTAGAGGTAACAAAGGCAATAGAGATCTGTGATATTTGTTTCTAACCACCTTTGTCTATGCAAGGTCAGAATAATTCTTCAATGAGATTAGGATAATTTGTTTTATGTGTTTTGCAGTTTTCTGTAATTATCCTCCTGTGTTCTAATGTTCTAATTTTACACCTTATCTTTAAAAGAGCTGAGAGAACTGTGTTTCTAGCAGGCAGAGTTGAGTACTGTCATATTCTCCCAATTTCTTTCAGTTTTGTTCAAACAGTTCAGAGATATGAATAACTTGATAGATTTATTATTAGCTCATTCATTCGTCATTCTGGTGCAAGATACCACTGAGCTTAGTAGGAGTTGGGATTATAAAAAATGATTCAGAATAAATCTGGATGCAGTCAAATCACAAAAACCAGTCTCAATTAGAGCACGTTTGCCTCCCTTCAGTCTGGAGGCATGCACTATGTCCCCTCTATCGCTTCTACCACATCTGGGCTATGGGATTGCCCTCCAACAGTGGTCCTCAGACTCAGCTGCACAGTTTTCAGCAGGATTGCAAGAAAGAAAATGTTAGAACTACTTATGACTACTTTAATAGTTTTAAAGTTCCATTTTTTGTGTGTATTTCAAAATATAATGATATTTAGAGAGTAATATATATTTATAGCTTATAAATAAATATACATGCATTAAAGATGCTCAAAACATTTTTATCAGCAGGCTGCATTCCTTTTTTTTTTTTTTCACCTACAATATCTCATCTTCCTAGGTGGTCTCCCATCCAAGTACTAACCAGGCCCAACCCTGCTTAGCTTCTGAGATCAGATGAGATTGGGTGTGTTCAGGGTGGCATGGCCATAGAATGCATTCCTAATTTAAAAAAAGAAGAGGTTTTAAGCAATAAAGAATGTATGAGAAGATAGTGGTCAGCCAGAGAAAGCAAGACATTTTTTCCCCCGCAGACTCAGGCAGAGTGCAGATCTTTGCAAGTGGAAATACTGTGAGGTATAGTGAGAGGATTGTGTGACTATCAAAAGCAAGGGGCACTTTGAGAAGTGAGAAGACTTTAGGCAAGAAAAATGACAACCTATCCAATTTTTTGTCTTTTGGAAAGGTAATTCTGCTTCTATTTAATTTCCTCAAAAAGAAGGAAGATATCCTTTGAAAGTGCAAATCTCTAAGTACCATTCTTTTCATGAAAATTCTGAAATTGTTCAAATTCTCAAGCTTAATCTTTCCAAAATATCTCCCATATTGTCATTACACTGTGGAACAAGCCTGTGAGGGGAATGAAGAAAGTTGAAAAACCAGATCTTTTTGTAATAATAATTTTGAAGCTCTTTTTCTCTATTGGATACAAAATAGAAGGGTGGTGGCCTCTTCCAAGAAAAACCTAGAGATCTATGACCATGCCACCCTGAACAAGCCTGATGTCTGATCTTGGAACCTAAGTAGGGTTGGGCCTGCTTAATACTTGGATGGAAGATCACCTAGGAAGACCAGATGCTTTAGGCATAAATAATAATAAATAATAATAATAATAATAAAAAAGAAAGACCTAAGGAGATGAGATCTTACCCATTGTTTTTAGGTTTATCTCTGCTAACCTTACATGAAAATGTCTTTCTTTAATCACACATATATACATAGGAGAGGGAGACTGGGAAGACTTCATGTCTCATTGTACTGTAGGAGGGAGAGAACTAGAATGAATAGGATGGATTGGTTTCCCACTGTTGTTACAAATGGTTGGAAAACTAGTTAACTGGCATATCAGTTATCTACTCCCAAGACACAGACTCTTAGTCATTTTTGCATTCCCTTGCTTTTATCCAGTCACTTTATCTTGCCTGAAATTTTATTACCAAAGGCAAGAATTATTGAATAAAAATCCATACTTTATCTTTATTTTTCAATTGAAGTAAGAAAACTTAAAGACAAATTTTTAGGAAAAGATTTCTGTCTAATGTGGAAGTATCCAAGGTATATGAAACTGGCTTTTCATTTTTCTTTTAAAAGGATAATTTGGTGTCCCAAGACCAGATATTTTGAAACTCATTGCCGGTATCTGACAGGAAGAAAATCTGCAGCTTAACCCTGAGTGAGAGGAAAGTTTTGCAATCTCAGTGTTTGAATTGAGATTAGGGCTAAAATAATATGAATTATAAACTATAGAAACACTTACCTCAATTGCTGAGAGAAAATCCCAAGAGAAGGAGAGAAACAAGGGATAGAATCGATGAAGAACAATTTTCTCCCAATCTGTTGGACTACGAAAGCTATTTAACATGAAATGGTTAGGTACCTGATTATAATTAGAGCCATTCACTGCTAAGAAGCTTGTATAATTTTGTAGGACATGAATAAATGAATCTTGGTGTAATACCATGCAAAGAAAAATTTAGAAATTCTGCCAGCATTTTCAGACCATTAAATTTACATTTTATGAATGGAAGAAGAGGAAAATGTTAATACAGAAAAGGCCATGGCTATAAATTTACTGTGTGGGTTCACTGAGCCTTCTACTCATCAACACACTCTGTTGTGGAAGGATAATGGTCAGTTGATATTATTTCAAATAAAAGAAGATTTATCGTTGCCTTTGAAATGCACTGGAAAAACCACTCATTTATTTTCTTATACTTACGAAACAATATACTTGAAAAACAAAATCCAAATGCATGTGGTTTGGTATGACAGGATGAGAAGGAGACAAAGTCTGTTTAAACTTTAAGGCTAGTCTGCTTTTAAGAGTGTAGGGAGTGTTTCATGGTATTTACAATGTGGAGGCTATATGGTGAATTGGCTAGAAATGATTAAATCAGGAGGCAGTCCACACACCCTTATCCTATATTGTAGATTTTATGTTCCTCTACTTCCAAAGGGGCTTTGATCTTTCTTCTACAACTTCTGAAAGTCATTTAGTATACTTTGGGAAATCAGCCACCTTCCTTAGACATGTAGCTACAGAAACAGACTGACTGAAGGACAGAGTGATGATAATAGCTCCTCACAGAAATGGCTCAATGCTTTCTGAGCTTGGCATGTAACATTGAATAAGAAGGGAACTGTCTATCAAAGGATGAGCTTGGAGGCAGTAGAAGTTTTTACACACCCTGTTCCATAACGTATGGGTAATTTTTATAGCCACAAACTATGTTTAAAATTTCTAAGCTTCTTTCCACATCAGTGGTAGAAGCCCCATTATTTGGCCACAAATCGGTGTTTTGTTGTTCCTCACAGCTATAAACAGGCCAGCCTCTAATGGAGCAAATAGTATAATAGGATGGCCCTCTATGAATTAGTATGGCATAGAACTGAAGAAAGCACCAGTTGGAGCCATATACTTGAAACTATGTCAATATTCCTTCGACATTCAACCTTTACAGAAATGCAATTTGCCCGCTGACAAGCTAAGCAACTTAATTGTGTATTTTTACTTAACCTCTCTGTTTAAAACCTCCAAGCCATCCTCTATTCCTCTTTATTCCTCAGTGAAAAGGATTTATTGAGAGTATGTTATGTAGGAAACAATGTGCAGGAAAAGTCATATGCCCTACCAGCAAGTGAATCGGACCATATTACAGCTCATCCTATTACCATTTGATGCTCTAGATCACCAGGTGAGATTAGCATGTTCTTGTTCCATAGGACAGAGTCATAGCCATATGGCTGAAGTCATGGAATGGAAAGAACACAAAAGCCTAAGGTCTTTCTACCCACACTTCCTACCTTATCCATCAAGTCAGGCATCACAGGTTGTCTATTCACACTGCCTCCTCCTTTCTCAAGTCCATTCTTCTCTCTTGACAGTCTTTGGTCTGGTCTCCTCCTGTTGATTCCATGGAATATTTCAACATCTGCACTCTGGTCTCCTCTATCTCTTTCCTTCCGTGCATACTACTACTAAAGCAATCTTTCATCATTTCAGAGTGAGAAGACATTTCTTTTCTGGTTCCCTAGTTTCTCCGTACTATGGCCAATTTATCAGTCCAGTAGTAGCTGTGACTACAATCTGAGGTTCACTATGCTGCCTAGTCAATCTTTAATCACATTCTGTTTTCCCCTTTTCATGTCTTTCTTCATTTTAATCTTTACCCTGATCTTTATCCAACCTCACCTTGTCTAAAAAGCCTGCCTACCGTGAGTTAATGTGTGACTTCTGACCTCCCAGAATCCTTTGTACAGGCCTCTAATGCAGCATTTAGCACATTGAATTGTAAATGTTACTCATGTTTCTATCTCCCTACTATCACACTGTGAGATCCCTAAGATGAAGAACTTTCTATCACCTACCCATGACAGAGCCCCTGGTATAGAGAGGTAGGTATTCACTGAATGTTGGCCTGGAGAAGAAATTAACCAATGTGCTGACTGAGGAGTTAAAATTCAGTCAAAACAGTTTACTGTATTTGTAAAAATGAATGATTTTCAAAGAGACTATTTTAATAGCCTTACGTTTTATAATAACTAAGGGTAAGTGTGGTATATAGCATGGAAATCAATGGCATATTTCCTAAAAAGGGAGAAGTATCCATCCTAGCACCTAGACTATTAACATCACTTGGGTTTTGGCTTTTTAGGTTTATCCTTAATCAATAAAAAACTGTTAGAAAAAAAGGATAAATGACAGTATGGTAATTTAATTGCTTGAGATCTTTACTTTCTCCAGAATGGAAGTGAAACAATGAATAGTACAGAAGTGAATTCATTGGCCAGACACTCAAGCTGTTGGTGGATATCACCATTAGAGGCCTCCAGGCAGTAGTGATAACCAGTTCTCTAGGAATAAAGGAGCCCTGATTTGCCAATTTCCACGGCATAAATATTCACACCACTGTTAATGTCAAGCTACCAATGTAAAGTCACTGAACAGAGTTGGGAGCTGATGCGAATCAACCTCAACCCAGGCCAGTGGTGTGAATTGGGAGGCACTCAGAAGAGGCGAATAAAAGTGCCTGAGAAGTTCTACCTTTCTGCGTGTTGTCATTGTTATTTGTTTGTTTGTTTTGCTTAAAAAGGTGGAGTTTAGTGTCAGACCAGCTGCTGGCTCTGCCATTGAGGTTCAGTGCCTGGCAAGTTCTTAAACTCTAAACCTCAGTCTCCTTATCTGCAAATGGGACTTGTAACACTAGTAACAACTTTTCACACGGTTGTTGGAGAAAACACACTGCATGCAAAGGGATTTATGTAACACCTGGCATTTAGTGAGCATTTATCAAATTTTATCAGTTGATGTTGATGATGATGCCAATAATAATAGTCCTTTGTTCTCAGCTATGGGTAAGGACAGGCACTTCCTTGGGATTCAGGTGCTTAGTTTAGCGTTAGTGTCATTTACCAGCTTCCTGGTTTTCCCTTCTGATTTCTACAGACCATAGTTCCTGTTTATCAAACTTATCCTTTGATCTCTTTGCCTCATTCTTCATCTTCATCTTCTGTGGGTCTCTAGGGACTTATCAGTTGCATAGACTTTATATAGCTCAATTTTTTGCTATGTGTGTTTTCTTAGTTTTCATTTTCACTTGATTTACCTTATCGGTGCCCTACTCCCTTGCTTTTCGGGAGTACTCTAAACACTTCATCAAAAACATATAGATGATCTATTTTTAAAAATAATTCTTGTTCATTATTATCATTTCTCATTTTTGACAGCATCTAATCTGTGGTGTAATGAAGAGAGAAAATATAAAATTGTCCCTAAGGGTGAATTTGAGACCAGTGTCTTATAATAAAATACGTTTCCCAATTATAAATTTCTTTTGAACTTATAATAATGTTAGAAATAAACCACTATTTTCTTAGTGCACAGCAGTTTATATATGTTATTGCACTTAATCTTTAAAACAACTCTGTAAAATAAGTTTAATTACTCCCAAGTTATAGATGAGGACACTGAGGCACAGAGAGGTTAAGTAGTTTACTCTAAGTCACACAGCTTATGGGAAGTTTAAAAGTTTAAAATGAGATCAGGAACCAGATGAATTTGCCTCCACAGTCTAAGCTTGCTTCTTCTGTTCTACTCAGCCTCTATTTATAACTATGTTTAAATAGTTTTTTTGTGAAAATATGCTTAACATTATATTGATTCAGTTTACCACAACTTGATGTAACACTGAAATCTTCTATTATGATACTTTCCATTTAGTTTGCTTGCTCCCCAGCATTTTATTACAGACAGAATCATCAAGTACTGTATTAACAACAAGTGACTTAAGTGGCCAATGAACAGTGAATGGAAACTTTAAAGGGATTTAAAGCCTGCTTTCACCAATAGACACCAAAGGTCTATATTTTATCCATGTTTTGAGTGTGAACATGCAATAAGAGTATTAGCCACAGTAAAAATGTAGGTTGCCTGAACTTGAGATGTTCCTATGTTATATAAAATATGCTTAATTAATTTGGGTACAGAAGAGACTGTCAAAACTCAGAAATTTCCTAATGAAAAACATAATAAATAAGGTGTGAAAAATCCACTTGCATTATTGGAGAGGAACAGTACATAGCTACTAGCAATATACTTGTGCCTTCGTAGCAGACACCAGGGAAAGGTTAAGGCAACACACAACCGGAGGTCCATGTGTGCTTTCCAAAAGAACAGAGGCCGTGTCTTCTTATGGAAAAGTACAGAACAATAATCTCAGCTAAAACACCTCAGTAAAGAGAAGAGTTTTATTATTTTTCTTAATAACCAGGTTTTCTCTTTTATGTAAATAAAGCCATACAGTAAACCGAGGTATTGAAATTTTCCTTAATGGTTGTGGTGTTTGCGTCTACCCCAGGACCCTGCTGTCATTCAGTCCCAAGCATTCCTGTCTTCCCTTTGACTCTGCAGACAAGTTCCCACTGAAAACTCCTTTCTCCCTCTACCTTGTACCGGAAGACTCAGAGCTTACTGTGTTCTAGGCGCTGTACCAGGCGCTTTGCTGTGTTTTCTCATCTAACCCTCTCAATAGCTCTGTGAGGTAGGTATTATATTCCCCTTTGATGGTAGAGAGAGCCGAGATACCAAGAAGTTAAGGAGCTTGCTTCAGGCCAAAGAGCTAGTACCTGGCAGAGCAGAGATTTAGATCTCTGGAACTGCTCACTTGCTTACTTCCCTTAATTGATACATGCACTGCCTGTCACCAACTTTTTTTTGCTTGACTACAGGCAAAAGGAGGCCTTTCTCTTTTTGACTCTTCCTAGGGACAATATTCAATTTCTTAATTAAAAACCCCCAACAATTTGGGGTATCATCACAAATTTGTCTCATTTTATTATCCTTTTCTATTATTTAATTTTTTTCTTTTCTCTCTCTCTCTCTCTCTCTTTTTTTTACAAAATAGTTTTATTTCATAGGTTTGACATTTTCATCAGTCTTTGATGATCAGTGGAGTTTGCATTTGTCCTAGGATTCTCAGTCCCAAGTCAGCCCCAACTACTCCATACCTATGAGAATTTGATGAGAAATCAAAGGGAATAGCCCTCAAACTGAGAAAACATTAATGATCCATTAGCCACTTTCTGAATAAATAGTTATTCCTGGAAATGCCATCATTCCAGAGTCTACTTCTCCATGGATGTGGAGTGAATCCATAAAAGCAATTTTGGCTCTGAACACACAGAAGAGAGGTTATGGTTTCATTAACACAGAAATGTTCTTGGAACTATTAAAACTCATTGTTACTGTAAAGTAGACATTGTTTCATACAAAGGGAATACTCATGAACCAGAAGGAAAAGAAAAATGGTCATTATTGTACAACACATGAAATGTATGTACAATACAGAAGGAGATTCTACTATACTTTCTACATGTTCCTATTGGCTACTAATGTAACTTCATGGTTGGGTTGTAAGAAGCTATACTGGATCTTGATCTTTTATCTTAATTGGACTTTGATTTTTAAAGTTGCAGAGTTCATGTGGATCCAAATGAAATAGAATACTATAGACTAATGCCTTAATTGCAGAGGATTATTTGTACTATAGGTATATATGTGTGTGTGTATATATATATATACACATGGCTTTGCAAATGGACACTGTTATCAAAGAACAATCAGCTGTTTATTATGATTCCATTTTGTTTAATCTTATACTGTTAAGCTCACAAAGGTCTCTCTGTCCCCATGTTAAAGGAAATGTGGTGAGAGGGGTTGAAGCTCACAGACAAGTTACTGGAAAGGTTCTCCTCTTTGTTTACATTTTCTAAATGCCAGTGTGTGCCCAATTCCCAGCTCTGAATGCTGCTCATAACAGGGTGCTCCAAGCACATGGTGTGCATAAATAACAAGACAACCTCCAAAACCCCTGGGGAAGTCCAGTAAAAGTAGAGGCCACCGCAGCTAAGGGCAGAGTCAAAGGATAGATAAGAAGGATTCGCCACCCAGTGGGGAATATATATGGGTAACTTACTGTTGTATTTTATCGGGTAAGTGTCCTACAAAAAGAAATTAAGTAAATTCAGTACCTGCCACCTACGAAGTCACCATGTTGTATTTTCTTTGTTTCCTTTCTAGAGTTCCCATGCTGAACAGTTTGCAAAATTAGATCATGCATTCCTTCATTTGTTTAACAAACAGGTGTTGGGAACCTGGTATTATGTACCTTGTGTAATCTTCTAATGTAAATCTAATGTAGTCCATATTTTTCCACACATCTGTGTGTGGGGGGGGGATGTATGTGTGGTGTACACACAAATTGCGGGCAGCTAAAGAGAGGTCTCAGAGCCATTTAAACTCCTATGTTCAGGAAAGTGGTTTTCCTCTCAAATAGGTAAACAAAGTAAATCTAAACTTTCAGAGCTGCATATGCCTCAAGTGAGAGGCAGTAACTTAGTTAAAAATTCAACCAATTACCATGTGCTTCTGTTTCCTAAGGGATGTGTGTTCCGGAAGAGAAAACATTAGCATCCTATCCATCAAAGTAGAGAGCACATTGTTTTATCTCTTTCCCTAGAAGTTTCAGGAATTTCCATTATATCCTGTCGTAACTGAAACATCCTTCAAAGATAATCTGCTACATGTTTCATCCTCTGTCTTATCTACAATACATTCTTTATGCATATGCTAATATCAAGGAAGAGATCTTTATTTATTTAAAATGATATTGTTTGGAAATCAACAATTTGGCATCAGTTGATAAACCCTCTCACTTAAAATATTTATAGCCAGAAAAACCCTCAATGCTTCATTACATCTACTTGGACTTCTGATAAAGTTTAAGTATGTTATTACTACATGGCTAGTTGCAGAACCTAGTGGCCAGTGTACCTGATTTGATATATTTCAGGGTGATTAGAACTCCCCCCAGTCATGTTTACATCTGAGTTACGCTCTTTTGCATTGACAAGACAAATCTTATGTATGTGTTAAAAGTGCAGGTTATGGAGATCACAAATGTTAGTGAGCCAAATGTTGATGAACAATAGACAGAAAAAGAATGGAATCCACATAGTATGGCGATATATGGCTGGGAGGTGAGGAGAAGGAACTAAGGTCAGTGTAAGTATAAGAGTGGAGAGAATCTAGAGTTAATAAGAGCAGAGACATTTGTGGATATACACCTGGCTGGGGTGGGGTTTGGGTGAAGTACCGGGGAGAAAGAAAGACAGTCCAAAATTCTGGGTGTGGGTTATTTTCCTTTGTCTTATTCCTGCTGGTATTACCTTTAGCTAAACAAATTCATTCACTAAAGGCCACTAGTTTCCAAATAAGCAGCAACCTTAAAAAAAAAGTATACATGCTTAAAATTCAAAAATCTGTATTATGTATCACTGAAGACTTTAAATATTATAAATTCATTTTCCTCTCATACCTTGGAAAAATTTCTCTACATGCCATTGTGCATATTGTCTTTTCCATTGTTCAGAGTGATAAACAGAGGGGCTGTACCTTAGTATGTTATCATTTTGATATAAAAGGCTAAGAAACACTAACAGGAAACTAATTTTTCCAAAAAATAATTGTGTTTGTTTACACGGTGGCCAATAGGCTAAATATGGCCCATGATATTCTGTAACATTTGTTTTTTGGCCTCCCATTGCTTTCTACACTTGATCTTAGCCATAAGACCAAGAAGCAATACCCGAGTGTTTTCTTTTAAAATATCACATACAAGTACCATTAAGCTGGTCACATTTTCTTGATTCCCACAAGGGTTTCTCCACTCCTAATCAGTTTAATCCTTGTAGATTCACACATTTATCTGACTACTCTGGCTCCAACACTTACAAACACTCAATAAATGCATAAAACTAGCTAACATTTATTGAAAGCTCACTATGTTGCAGGCACAGTCCTATAGGGTAAGTACTATTTTACTTTACATTCTAATGTACAGAAAGTCTAAGAAAATTGCCAAAGGTCACCCAGATGGTAATGGCAGAGTCTGGGTTGCAAAGTGAGGGGGCTGTCTCCACCTTCATAATATAGTGAACAGCCAGTGGCAACCCTTTTTTCACTTTATGGAGTGTCCTTATGCAAACTAGGATCCTAGTGTAACCCAAGCTTTACCTAGTTTTGAAATCAAATTCAGAAACTTCTGAACCTCTTGTGTGCTTGCAGGGTCACAAGAGTTGAATTCTCTGAGATCAGAGGGGTCAACCAGAAAAGATCCTCCTCTGGTAATAAGCCAAATTCTGTAGCCAGTGCCAGCTGTAGGATTTATGGAGCCCACTACAAAATAAAAATGTGGGGTCCTTGTTCAAAAGCAAGAGCAAAGTACTGCTAAAATATAAAATATAAAATGCTTTCCTTTTTCCTCAGCCTCTCTTTACCTCTGATGGCAGATATCATTTGCTATTTAACATGTACCCTCATGGGTGTGGGGACATTCTCAGGGTGAATACAGACTCCCAGGTGCCTGGTGATCCTGCTCTGCATGGTTCCTGTGGCTGCTGGCTGTTAGGTTCCCCTCTTTCCAGCCACTAGACCCACAAGCCAGGTCCTCAGGTAGGGGAAGTCCATTTGTCTTTCCCATGAGCCCATCACACATCTGCCAGGAAATGTAGGAATGAGTGAGTGAATGCATGAATGGACGATTTCATGAATCACTTTCTAAGTATGAGGAGCACTAAGAGCACTGGGGAGCCTCCAAGGGGTTCACTGTGACCCAGACTATGACCCAGATGCTCTTTTGGTCTGGGCTTCTTCAGACTCATGAGGCCTCCAAAGACCGCAGTGTGCTTGGACATCTTGAAGTTTCCAGTAACAGATAGGAAAGGGCCCAGGATCTATAAGCACAGGGAGTAGTCACACAGTATGAAGGCATAATGGAGGGATGGAGCTAAAAGGCAGATGTGTGAGCAGTCTTCACCTGAGCCGCAGGTCAGAATTAAGGCAGGAAGGAAGCCAGAGATTCTAGAGAGCTCATATTTATATTAAAATACAGAAGTGTTACTTCTATCTGCCTCAGTTCCTCATTTATAACATGCAGACTGTAATAAGACAATATTGTATGGTTATTATGAAAATTAAATGTAAGTAAACATATGTAAGAATGCTTACAACTGTTCCTGCAACATGATATGCAGGGGTTAGAATTTTTTTTCATTTATTTTTTATTATTATTTTCAACCAAAGCTAATGCTTGAATGCCAGTCAATATTTAACAATCAGGAGTTACCTGAAGGATTTCAAGATCTCTGAGGATTTGTAATGCAAAAAATGCTGACAAAGTATCCTGTGCAAGGCAGAGTGGTAGGTGCTATGGGACATCCAAAGTAACATGATATGGTCTTTGCTTTCAAGGGATGTCTAGTCTTTGTGGAAGCAAAGAATACTAGGAAGAAGACAGGATCAAATGTGTTATATGGACAATAAGTGCTATAGGAGCTCAGAGAGAAGAAGCTCAGGAGAGTCACATGGGTGGGGTGAGGGTGTCTGTATCTACAGGATGGGAGGTCCCTGATGTCAAAGGATTTTTTTTTAAAGCTAAAGTTATTACTCTTTCAAAAATATTTTATGAACACATGTCCAAGATTTTATTTCATTTATTAATTAATGAGGGAACCATTAAAATGTAAAAGAAAAAATTTTCAAGAGAGGATTCAAAGAACTCATGTAGGCAATTAAGAATGCTGAAATAAATCCTCTAGTAGGTGCAGAACTGGCTTCTTCCCCAGGTGGGAAATCAATTGCATCTCTGCTGGTATAAAATTCATTTGCATTATCCCTATGGGAAAAAAAATCACTGCAATTACTACTAGGTTTCTATAATTTACAGTTATAAATTAGCTCAGTAAAAGGCAATAAAAGGCACAGACCCTATAGAATCAGATATACTGAAGGGTGTGCCTTAACATTCCATTAAAAGGTTAGCCAGTGTGATGATTAATTTTATGTGGCAACTTGAGTGGGTCACCAGGTTTGACATATGATCAAACATTTTGAATGTGTCTATGAGGGTGTTTCTGGATGAGGTTAGCATTTGAATGATGAACCTAGTAGAGTGGATTGTCCTCCCTATGTGGGTGGGCCTCATCTAAGCAATCGAAGGTCTGAATAGAGTAAAAAAGGCTAACTAAGGGAAAACTCCTCCTGCTTGACTGCTTTGAGCTTAGTCGTCAGTCTTTTCCTACCTTCAGACTCAATTGAAACATCAGCTCTTCTTGGGTCTCCAGCTTGCTGGTTTTTGAATTGAAAGTGTGCCATTGACTCCAGCTTGCCCGACGACTGAAGATTCCTAGACTTCTCAGTGTCTATAATTGCATGATACAATTCCTTATTGTAGTTTTATAATTTATGTCATACATGTATAACATAAATTATACATATACATTTATGCTATTGGTTCTCTCTCTGAAGGACCTTAACTAACACACCCAGTAATCATTTTTTACCCATTTTAAAGTCTGACAATTTTTCCTGACCCCTATGCAGTAATGAATGAGCAGGAAGGTGTGGAGGAGTGGCAATTGCAGATGTCACCATGGACCCTGAGGGGAGAGGGTGTTTCACAGAGGTAGTTGGTTGCCATTGCTTGGACTTCTCTTTTAAACAATGGGCAATTTCCCACTTCAGGGAGGCAGCTCAGAATCTGTGTGTTAGGGCTTTAGGATGAGAGAGCCAGCTCTTTCTGCTAAAGGGTCCAAACAGCATCTGGCTATTTGAACACAGTAAACTTTATCACTTACTTGCACCTTGCTGAAGGTCAAACAGAGGCTTTTTTTTTTTTTTTCAGAGTCATTTCCTACTTTATAAATGTTGAAGGCAAGACAATGAAGTGGGATTAGATGGGGGAAGGGAATAGTTATTTAGTGTTTATCTAGAAGGTTATAGGAAATTCTCTCACTTCATTCTTTGTGGATGTCACAGCTTCCCTACCAGGTTAGCAGCATTAGCCCCCATTTTTCAGAGGAGGAAACTGAGATATGAAGTTATTTTCCAGGGTCAAGCTTGAAGGGGCTGGGATTGAACTCTGAGTTTTGTACTCAGACAAGGGGCCAGGAAAGGAAGGCTGTGTGGGCCTTGGGCCAAGGCCAAAGAAGGCTCTGGGTATTGGGGCTGAAGGTGGAGCATGATGAAGGAAGGGGCAGGTGCTGAAGATTTACTCTGACCTCGGTTTTGGTTCAGGGACACTGAGTGGCTTGTGTCTAAGTGTGGCTTCATCACTGAAATGGCAGAGGGGCCAGTGAATCAATCGGAAGGCCTCAGAGCTATTGCCAGCTGAAAGGCAAGTTGCTTCACTTCTGAATTTGTAATCTTATTGATGGAACTACAGGTCTGAGCAGAAGAAATACTTCTCAGGTCTTTGCCAGCTATAGTGCTGTATGACTCTAAGAAACTCAGAAGGCAATTGAGAACAGTAATGTGCAAGTGAAACTAGCTTGTTACAAGCATTAAGAAAAACATTTTGTTATTTCAAATAAAAGCAAGTCTATCCAAAGAGCAATTCAACTCAAATGTAGGTAAATTTGCAGATCTCCCTGCTTGGTAAACGTAATTTCCTCCTTGTATCAACTTTCCTGCTCTGGTTAAGAAACATCAAAGATGATGATGCTTTGGGGTTGTAATTCATTGTTAAGCTTTTCAAGGACATTTTTGACATTGTATGACTGAGACAAAGAGGTTGTGTCATGGCTCTTTGGATGCCACAAACCTGGGGATTGTTTACTGTCCACCTGTCTCCTCTGGTTACTACTGACCTATGGGCAGCCTCAGTGCTATTAGCTTGCCTTCCACTGTCACTGCAGGTTTGCGCAGACTTTTCACCTTTACTGTTGATTACAAAAACTCAGCTGGAGGCTGCTGAATGCAAACCTGCAGCTGAGCATAAAATGAAAGTCAGCCAGGAGATGAGGTAAACACTTGAGAAACCCAAGACTGAATCTGGGCTGGGTTTTCATTATATTTTCAGTAGTGAACCCTCCAGCTAGGCCAGGCCAATGTCACAGCATGTATGTTCCAGCCATCCCCATCCTTCTTCTCAGCACTAGGTCTCCACTACTTAGGACAGTGAGGACAGTCAGTAAATGAATCAATTGATAACCCCAAACCTCCAAAGAAATCCTTACTTTCTAAAGCTTTCTTTTAAGCCATGGCCTACTCAAGGCATTTTTGTCTAAAAACCAGGAATTTAGCAAATGTTATTAGTCATATAAAGTGAACACAATATCCAAGAAGAAACTGGCAGGTCTTTTGTTTATTCAGTAAATATTTAAGGAGCACCTACTATGTGCCATCACTATTTCAACAGCAGGTAACACAATAGTGAAAGTCCCTAGGCTCCTGGGAACTTACATTCTACTTACATTCATTAAGAGAGACAGTAAGCAAGTAAGTATATGATATGAAGAAATATGCAGAAAAACAAAGCAGAGAAAAGGAAAAAGGATAAAGGGTAATGGGAGGATGCTATTTAATTTAGGATGTCATGGAATGTCTCTCTGATTAGATGACATTCCAGAAGAGATCAGAGCAAAGAGAAGAAATAAACCACCCATATCTGGGGAAGAGGTTCCAGGAAGCAAGAGCAAAGACTCTGAGGCTCACGTGTACTTGCAAATGGGTAAAACAGCACAGAGGCAACTATAGCTGGAGTGAAGTGATCAGAGAGGAGAGTAGGAGGAAATGAGGTCAGAAGAGAGTGGGGGAGGGAAGCATAGGTCAAAGTAAAGTTTATAGACCATTGTGAAGATAGTTTTTACCCCTGAGTGAAAGGGAAAGCCATTGGAGGGTTCAGGGCAACAGGGTGACATCCTCTGACTTCTATTTTTAGAAGGTCCTCTGACTGTTGTATGGAAATATCATTAAGAGGGGCAAGGATAGAAGAAGGGAGACAGTTAGGAGGCTATTGCAGTAGTCTAGGTCAGAGCATCAGAACTTGATTTGGAAACCAACTACCTATGAATCAGATAAAATGCAACACCAATTCATTTTGTCTCAAGTGAGACTGAGATCTTACATTTCTAACAAGCATCCAGGTGAGCTGGTGCTGCTGGTCCACATGTCACACTTTGAGTAACAAGGGCCTAAATTGATATAGAATAATGGCTTACAATAGTGGTAAAATTGATGAGACATCTTCAGATTCTGGATGTATTTTAAAGGAAGAGCCAATAGGATTATTGGTGAAGTGGAGGTGAAGTATGAGAGAAACCAATGATATTTTTGGGCCAAACACTGGAAACACAGAGGTACCAGCTATAGATATGGGAGAACTCAAGAAGAACCAGCTTGTGGTAAAAAAAGAAAAAGAAAAAAGAAAAAAAAAGTAAAGAAAAGAAAGAAAGAAAGAAAGAAAGAAAGAAAGAAAGAAAGAAAGAAAGAAAGAAAGAAAGGAAAAGAAAGAAAGAAAATCAAGAGTTTAATTTTGGACATGTTAAGTTAGAGATGCCTGTTAGAAATGCTAGTGAAGGTATTGAATAAGCATTTGGGAATATAATTCCAGAATTCAGAGGTGAGATTTGGGCTTGAGATAAAATTTTGAGAGTCACTAGCTTGTAATTTACATTCAAAATCCTGGGGCTGGACAAGGTCACAGAGGGAGTGAGTATAGATAGATAGAGGAGAACACTGAGGACTAAGCCTTGGGGTGCTCCAGTGTTTGAATTTGGGAAGATGAAAAAGCTCCACCTGATATTTGAGAAGTAGTAGCCAGTAACAGAGGACAGAGGATGAGAGAGCATTCTAGAAGTTAAATGTACAAAGTATTTCTAGAAGGAATCTCGTCACCTCCAACCAATGCTACTGGTAGGTCAATAAATGAGGACTGAGAATGGGCCATTGGATTTGGCAACGTGGAGGCCACCAATGGCCTTGATGACAGCAGTGTCAGTGGAGTGGTGGGGGGAGAGCCTGATTAAAGTTGGTTCAAGAGAGAATGGAAAGGGTAGAAGTACAGGCAGAATACAGACAATTCTTTAATTTTGATATAAAATAGAACCAAGAAATTGGGCAATAGTTGGAGAGAGATTTTTTTTAATACAATGAGTAACATATTACAGCATACTATTATTTTGATGAAGCTAATGAAGTACAGAGAGAAAAACCAATAATTCATAAGGTGAGGGCACGAGAGGGCATGGCCACAGATCAGCACGTGGACCATTCTGTCACAATATCAGAAGACAGGCAGAGGGCATAGGTACAAAAGCAGCGCATGGTAGATTTGGTCATAGAAGCACATAGAAGTTCTGTTCTCATTCTTTCTGGATTTTCAAATAACAAACTAGATTATCAGCTGAGAGTGAGGCACAGCCAGGAAATGGGACCAAAGTTGGTAAAATAAGGTCCCTGTTCTTGCAGAATCACCAGTTTTCGTGTGAGGCGAACCTACAGTTTATTGGTTGTAATATGATGTGTTGAGGGCTGTGGCAGTGATAAACATAGGATGCCGTGGGATTGTATGGCTGCCCACTAAAACCAGTACAGGCACCTGGAGGAAAGCCACCCCTCCCCCCACCATCACAGCAATGGTGGCATTGAAACTGAGACTCATTGGGAGTTGGCTGTGTGGAAGTTGAGTGTGGGCATGGTGCTCCTTGAAGAGTGACTTGCTGAGGGTGAGACTACTCAGCACTTTTGGAACACAGTCCATCTACCAAAGTCATGTTTCCACTAAAGTGAGAGAAACCACGGCTATCACCACGGAGTGCACTCCTGTGCTGCAAAAGGCACCAGCAGAGGGGGATGTGGGAGCTGAAGTACAATACATAGGATGCTAGCTCTGTGTCCATGAGGCTACATTTGCCCCAAATGGGGCACATTTACTAATTTGTCCACTCAGGAGGAAACCTTTTGCTTTTTCTAATTGGTAAAAAGTAGCCTTATAAGCTGTGAGAACTCAACTGCATGTCATTAGCTCTTCAGTATACTTCAGAGTATTTCCTTTAAGAGCTGTATACAATTTCATTGAAAACTGTGTAAAACAAACTACTTATTAAATCTGTTTAACTTAGGTAGCAAATGTCTTAAGAGAGCCTACCCAACCTTGAGCTGGGGCTCTGTCTCCATGGCAGTTCATGGTTTAGAGTGGGAGGAAGCTAGCTAGGTCCTGAGTTGGAAATGGGAAGGCAACCTGGCTCCTTAGGGACTGAAGGCCATACCAACCTCTCTTGGTTCCTGCCTGGTCTGCAGGCTGGGAAGTTGTGAGTCAGCAAAGGGACATAAACCTGCAGTACGAAGATGTTGCTTGCAGCAAGCAAGATAAGCTTGACAACTGAAGACTGTGCAGTAACCTTCAGAAACGGTAATGGACACAGGAAAGAGAAGCAGAGCAGCTACCAGACAGATTACTTAGGAGGACCAGCACTGCATTATAAATTTCATGAGGTCAAGTACCAGGGTGTTGTCACATGGTAGATGCTCAATAAATGTCTGTTGAGTGAATGAGTGAGTGAATGAATGATGACTGGGGTGGATGACAAATGGTCCTCACAGAGAAGAAACCTCTGAACTTCCAGAGGACACTATTGCTCAGGGTGGGAAGTTTAAGGTTCCACAAATTCCGAAAAGTATTTGTTATCATTTTCATTACCTTCTCTCTCAGGGTTGTATTGTTTGTGAAGCAGTTATTACACTGATAGCCAACAAATAACTAAGTTGTTTAGACTTTAGAAAATTTGTTCTCTGACTAATTAAACTTTATGTATCTAGCTATTCACTAAACATTATTCTAGTATTGTTCTATAAATATTACCACCTGTACATAAGTACCATTAGATTGGCATTAGTACCTGCTAGAGAATATTTTATGATGTGGGCTGATAAATTCCCAATATGGATGAACCTGAGACATATGTGAGCACCTCATAAAACAAACCATACTGGACTTTCATTTTGAACATTTAACATTCAGTTAAAATAATAATGTAGCACCCTTTTGCAAAACACATAAAACTTGACAAGCACTATGAGAACTCTCTTTTTTATCAGCATCTGATATGCTAGAAGAATATAACTATAATGTATATACTGTGAGGCAATTGAAAGTAAATAGGTTTTACAATTCCAGCTGTGGAACACCTTTCTGCTGAAATCCTGGGACAATCCTAAAAACTTCAAATGTCAGTTTGTCATGTCACTTAAGAAAAAGTCTTTGAAGATTTACATTTATTTAGGGAGCTGATAGCAGATAATATGTGAGAGTAACAACAGTCTTTAAGGGGAAAAAAGTCAAACAATTTCCTCTGTATACTTTTAAATGACAAGTGTATACTCTAAAATAGAATAATATCTATGTAAACATATGAACAAATGGCATATATTTTCAGAACACATTGAGAAAACAAGCATTTTACCTGTCTTTACTGTTAGAAATGGCTACTATGCATGTCATATTCTCAGTTTTCTTCTCCACACAAACATTTCCTTGGATTGCTTGCTGGCGAGGCACTAATCTAGAAAAATATTCTCAAATATCTCCACCTGTCTGCAGCTCCAGCCCAACACTCCCTTAATGCAAACAAACCAGCAAACTAACACAACAACGAAAAACATCCATTAGTTATTTTTAAGACCATTAAGTTTTCTGTTCTAAGTTATAAAAAAAAAAAAATTAGATGATTACCCTCATATTGTTTGAGGTTACTAAGGAATTTTTAATCACTGAATAATAGTGTAATTTATTAAATATAATGACAAGTCACCAGAAACTCCATGTAATATTTTCCAGCTAAAGGCTGGAAATTAAAGATGCATCCTTGGAATGCGCTAACACCCCTGAGAGCCGCAGCATGATAGTCAGGTGCTAGACACCACACTGGATTTACCCCAAGCAACATGGAGAAGGTGGAGAACAGTGGCTGGGTTTGCAATCCTCACCCACACTTCATCTACATTATCTAGTTTCTAAAATCGCCAAAGTGGCTATAAATTTCCTGAGAGCAAGGTATTTTTTTCAAGTATCAGAACTGTAGTTTGAAAGTAGATTTTTGGGTGAATAAATCATAATACAGTAATTTGGATTGGGCAGAATCTTGTCTTCCTTTTGAAAAATCATTTGAAATGCAAGCAAACATAAAAACGTACCATGCGTTGTAAACATGGTATATTGAAATCTGGATAACTGGCTCTTCTAGCTGCCTACAAAGCACAGAAACTTCTCTCTGAGCCATCCGGTGCCTCTTCACTTAGTATGCTGTAGAGAAGTCAGTCATTTGGGTCAACTGGCATTTTAAAGCTCTAACAAGAAAAGCAACAATCACAAAAACGCAATCTCTCACAATGGGGCAAGTGAAACAGGATGGAGAGGAATCACCACATAGAATAAAAAAGAAGAGATCGAATACTTATTGAGCACTTCTTGTTTGCCAGGGGCCTTATATACCTTTGTCTCCTTTATCTCTCATAACAATTCTATATGCTAGGTTTCATTATTCTCGATTTACAGACTAGAGAACTTCAGCTAGGAAAAGTTGAATGAGTTGCCCAAAATTAATCCCATAGCTAGGTGTGTCCCTAGGCCTGAGGATTTACCTCTTACTCACAAGGATAGCCCATTTGGCCACCTCATGTCAGCAGGAAAGAGAAATCTCCGCATATTTGGGGTTACTGTGTACCAGATATTGTGTCAGGCATCAAAGTCTGTAACAAAAGATAAGGCTCAGTCTCTGAAGAGGCCAAGCAGTTGCATAACTCTGTTTCATCACACTAGGAACCTCTGAAAAAGCCTCAGCTTTCTTCCTATAACTATAACCATCTCCGAATCATAGAAAGACAGCTGCCGTGCAGTGAATCTAATTTATGTCAAGTATTGTTAGGTTCTTTAGAGAATCCAAAAGAAACAAGAATGTGAGAGAAATGTATCCAAAGTTTAGATCTATTTGGACCATTTGGAATTTGCTACAGTATAGCAAAAACAGGTTGGTACCTTCCCCCATCCCTGAATATGCAGAACATGAACATTCTCAAATTGGTCTAAACCACCAGGACTTAACTTTCTCCCAATGTGGAAGCTTATGAAAGAAAGCAAGAGCCCAAAAAGTGGCACCACAGAAAGCTTTTTGTCCATATACTACAGAGAAAAGAAAATAGCTTCTGAAGTTACCGTAGATACCGCCTAATCTCTGTTTTGGACAGCAGATTTGGTTGATAAATGATATACTCAACACATTTTTCTATGATTTCTGGAATTTTCTGCTGGCTACCTTTCAAGCTCTGATTTCAAAGGGGAAAATTATTTCACCTTTTCAATTTTGTTTATTCAACCAGGCTAGGCAAGGGAATTAGTAGGCAACTTGACATTTACATTTTAACTGCTCATTATGCTAACAATTCCCCCATTGTTTTCCAGAATTACTGCAACTGCTTAGTTTCTAATCAATGTTTTCCCTCCAGGACTGTTTTCTCTTCCTGTCTACTGAGAAATGATATTGGTTTCTCTCAAGAAGATTCCGTTACCTCAAAGTCACCAAGGGCAAACCAGAGTTGTTCTTTTATGAGGCCTTTAAAAATGTTTTGACGACGTTGCAATGGTTTCCCTCTGATCAAAAGATGAAGGAGATGTGGTTGGGAAAGTGAAGTAAATATAAGATTGAAACATTAACCAGAACAGTTGTGTCTGTGAGCAGAGACAGCCCTTCTGGGCCGGGCCTCTACACAGATGCATATTCTTTCTATTAGGTAAGGAGTATTATTTCTATTACCAGAAGACTCCCAACTCCCTACCCTGGTTGTTTAAATGAGATGTCACTTACTCCCCAAAAAATAGTCATCAGGAAAATCAGCAGCAAAATCACACACACACACACACACACACACACACACACACAAATATATATGTATGTGTGTGTGTATGTATGTGTGTGTGTGTGTGTATTTGCAGACAATGAGAAATACCAGGAAGGAGAAGGCCACTTATATACACAGCATTCCTGTGTGGCCTGTGGCCCCTCCTTTCTGGGCCTCTGCCTGGCACTGGCGCTTCCTGGCAGGCCTCCTAAGCAACAGCTGCTCAGCCACCTGACAGCTGAAGGCTTAACCAGCAGCTACTTATTTCCACTATATCCAGAGGTGACAAGGACAACAATTCCTAAGGCTGAGTTCCAAAGTAGAAACAAGGAGAGAATGAGAGCCACAATTCACGAGACAGCTAAGGCTTCCCTGGAACTCCAGAACTCTGTCCGCATATCCTGAATGGCACTGGACTGTTGGTTATTTGAGTTACTTATTAGGTTCATAAATTCTTGTCTTATGCTCACCCCACTTGTCAGATTTCAAGCAACCTGTGGGTATGGTGTCATTTGTTTAACAGCTCTGTATTGTCTTTTTCCTTATTCCTATACTGGGCTAGTGACACAAAAGAATGAGAAATACTTCTTGTCCTGAAGAATATTCAAGTGGGTGAAGTCAGCGCTGGACACAAGTAAACCATACACTATAATGGCAATTGGGGTGAGCATGAAGTGCTTAGAATAAGAGCACAGAGTGGGTATTCTTGTGCCTTGGACTTCATGCGGGTTTGAGCAATGATGGCCAGGCTGCTGCTGGCAGGGTATGGAACCACAGCTGTCCTGGGGTGGGAGGTAGGCCAGCTGTGCTTTATCATGAATGTTGAGAGAGCCCCGAGATTTTGTCTTACCACTATATGACCTTGCATAGCATTCAAAATCTTGGTCTCCACATTCTTTCAAAATGGAAGATGGGACACTGTAATCTTCTAATTCTTTCCAGCTAAAAATGTTATATTTTCACAGAACATTTTTTCTGTCTAGCACGTACAAATAATGTTGACATTTGTGTAGCCAATGAGGGTATGGGTTTAGTCTGAAAGTGTCATGGTGTCATTTAGATCAGCAGACCCCAACCTTTTTGGCATCAGGGACTGGTGCTCCTATGAGAATCTAATGCCTGATGATCTGAGGTGGAGCTGAGGTGGTGATGCTAGTGCTAGGGAGTGGCTGCAAATACAGATGAAGCTTTGCTTGCTTGCCCACCACTCACCTGCTGTGCGGCCCAGCTCCTGATAGCCCATGGACCAGTACCAGTCCGTGGACCCCTAATTTAGAGGTCCTTTCCTCAACTTCTTCTTAATGAGATTAATGGTTACTGAGATCTTGCTGTGAGATAGGGACTGTACTAAGCACTTTACTCACATGAAAGACTTTTAATCCTCTAAGGATCCTATAGGAAAGGCACTGTGACTATAATCTTCAGTTTGCAAATGAAGACACAGAGAACTGGAGAAGTGAGCTCACTTGCCAAAGGTCACACAACCACTGAATGACGGAGCTAGGATAGGGATGAACACGGTCAGAGCCTGTCCATATGATGTTCTTGACCATCACTTCACATGCCTTCTCCAAATTCACTGTCAGCAGCCGCAGATAGCTGCTAGTTCACTACACAATAAGAAGCTTCATTCTGAAATAGCAATAAGTAGGACGTAAAAAGAAAGTTACCTAACAGGATACTTTAAACATTTTCTAGGAGCTGGAATAAAAAACTTAAGAAAATATATAATCAGAGATAAGAAGAGTATTGAACTTCATGAAGTCTTGTTACTGGGAGAAGTAGTCTTGGAACTGAAATGTGGCTTCACATCTCAATTTGGAGTAGCCACCTTGGTAGTGATAGGACATGGGATTCAAGAATAGTATAAAAATCTGCACCCAGCTCTCTCTAATGTATTTGTAGGCCTAAAAGCAAGTTTGACTGCTGCAAGGAGTTATTAAGCATTCTGAAGGGATGAGAAATACCTGGATAAAACATTTTGCCTCAATTCAATTTAAATTTAATAAATATCTGTTGAGAATATAATATATTTTAGGTACTGCAATGGTTCCATATGTACCATTTTATCCTCAAGTTACATGGGAAATGAGGCATCAGTATGATTAGAATTTAGCTGACTCATTCTCTATCATAATGTGAATTATATAGCTATTGTTTATTAACATGTATTCTTATAGGAACTTTAAATACATTATGTTATTTTATGTTATTCAATTCCCAAGATAACTCTATGAGTACTGAATTAATTTTTAATCAGATAACTTATTAATTATTAGTCAAGTAATTATTTAATCATTATTGATTATTAATCAAATTTTTCTTAATCAAATAAATTATTTTCCAAGGCCTTAAACCTAGTGAAGTGGAAAAAAGAGGGACTTGAACACAAATACACAAACAAAACCAAAACTAAATGAGATGAAACTGTTTTAAAAAACAAAATTTGGTAAAAAAGATATGTAATCTTGCCACATTGTCATTTTATGTTAGGAAGAGGGTGTTCAATATAGCCTAAAACTAGACTCACACCTATACAGGCAACTGCCCTTGACAAAGGAGCAAGGATAGTCTTTTCAACAAATGGTGCTGGAAAAACTTGACATCCACATGAAAAAAAAAAAAAAACAATCTAGACACAGAACTTACACATTTTACAAAAATTAACTCAAAATGGATCATGGACATAAATGTAAAACACAAAATATGAAACTTGTACAGAATAACATAGGAGAAAATTTGGGTAATCTTGGGTTTAGTGATAACTTTTTATGATGCAATACCAAAAGAACAGTTCATAAAAGAAAGAATTGATAAACTGGACTTAATTAAAATTAAAAACTGCTCTGTGAAGGACACTGTTAAGAGAATGAGAAAACAAACTGTATGTATCCAAAAATATACAAAGAACTCCTAAAACTTAACAAAAAGAAATCAAACAACTAAATTATAAAATGGGCAAAGACCTGAATAGATACCTTACCTTACTTGCAGATGGCAAGTAAGCATATAAAAATATGCTAAACATCATATGTCATTAGAGAACTGCAAATTAAATCAACAGTGAGACAGAGCAAACATATTAGAATGGTGACTATCCAATACGCTGACACCACCAAACGATGGTGAGGGTGTGGAGCAACAGAAACTCTCATTCCCTACTGTTAAGATTGCAAAATGGTACAGCTAATTTGGCATTTTCTCACAAAGCTAAATATAGTCTTACCATATAATCCAGCAATTTTGCTCATAGGTATTTACCCAACTGAGTTGAAAAATTATATCACATAAAAACCTGCACACAAATGTTTATAGCAGCTTTATTAATAATTACCAAAAATGGGGGAAAACCAAAATGTCCTTCCACGGGCAAATGGATAAATTAACTGGAACATCCACACAATGTAATATTATTCTGTGATAAAAAGAAATGAAATATCAAGCTATAGAAGGATGAAAAAAGCTTAAATTTATATTGGTAAGTAAAGCCAGCCTGAAAAGCTTACATACTTTATGATTCCAAATCTATGACATTCAGAAAAAGGCCAAACTATAAAGACAGTAAAAAGATCAGTGGGTGCCACGGATTCAAGGGCAAGGGGGAGTAAGTAGCAAGTAGCACACAGTATATTTAGGGCAGTGAAACTCTTCTGTATGACAGTGTGATGGTGGATACATGTCATTATACACTTGTTGAAATTCATAGGATGTACAAAGCAAAGAGTGAACCCTAATGTAAATCACTGTTGGTTTATCAATTTAAACAAGTGTACTACACTAATGGGACATATTAATAATAGAGGAAAACTGTGTGTGGGAGGAGGAGAGTGTATATGAAATCTCCCTGTACTTTCTATATAAGTTTTCTGTAAATCTAAAATATGCTCTAAAAAAGAAAATCTATTTAAAAAAAAACTTTTTAAAATCCAGTGAAGTGAGAAGAACTGCCTGCCCGCACTCTAGGGAAATGTAGGAATTCAAAAAAGTTCTGGTAGTCATTCCCAGCCAGGTAGAGCAAAAAAGATGTTTCATAATATTTGGGATGGCTATCTTATTATTAGATTAGACTATACTTTCTTGCATATATTGTCTCCTATTTGGGATATAGTAGGCCTATTCTAATGAATCTTTCGGTCAAATGGATCAGCACACCTATAGTTCACATAAATAGAAAGACCATAATGGGACTTGGAGCCCACTTTTTGCTGTAAGACGTGTGCCCCACAGACACATCACTGGCCCCAGCTAGAGCTCCAGGGAAGCTACTCTAGAATAAATAAGGTGAAGGGAAGAGTGGAGGCTATCAGGAAGGGCCCAGGGAGAAGGCTTGCACTATGAATAGGAGTGGGTTTTTCCTGAGGCTGGCAGACACAGTTTTGGATTGGGTTGCTCTGGGAAGAATGTCCCTTTGACCCTGACAGCTAGAATGGTAAAGTCAGAAGGTAGAAACTTGTTCTATACCACAGGTCTAGAAGCGTCTTTCTGAGAGACTCAGGTAAAGTATAAATTGACAAGAACTTTAACCTTTATTTTATCATATTGCAATTCTCTTCTGAAATAGTTAAATACTTTGATAAAGAATAATCTTATCTGCACAATTTAATAAACAATATCGGGAAGACTAGAGGAACTAGATCTAAGTAGAGGTGTTTAAACTCTGCTGCCCATGGAATGACCTGGGAAACTTTATAGAAAATACTGATGATGCCTGAGGTTCACCTTCAGAATTTGATTGATCTGAGATGAGGCCTGGACATCAGGATTTTTTAAAGCTCCACAGGTGGTTCCAATATGCATCCAAGTTTGAAAACTACCAGACAGGAAGCGCAAGAGGTTTGTCCTTCTAAGGCTCCCATAGGTGATGGGCATCTGTCCATTAAGTGTGCCATGACTCAGCAGAGTTCCAGGACATAGTGACTAAAAGATAGTCCACACTGGGCTGCAGCAGGGCACAGGACTTCCTCATGCTAAGGCAGGCACTACAGAAAGGGTGAACCCAAGAGAACTGGTAGGTCCACATTTCCTATAGACTTTTTAAAAGGGCTAAAAGGAGCTTTTGCCGGTAGTAAATGATAAAACACAGTGTGACCCCCAGGTCTGCATGATTTGAAAGTTCTTTCAAAACCTCAAGGGAAGCAGAGATTGGTCAGTTTTAGCCTTATCTGAGCATTTTAATGCAGCCACATGAGAGTATTCAACACAGAACCTGGAAACTTACAGAATTTATTTTCAAATATCTGACAAGCTCTTCCATTCGGTAGACTGCTTTTATTTTAGAAGTGTAGGGTGATCACTCAGTTATTTATATGTGTGCAGCAAGACTCATAATCAGGTTTGCTTAGGAGAAAAACATAATCCCATGAGCTGACGGTGAGCCCAAAGGAGCCTAATAACCCATCCCAGCATAAGATTTTATTTTATTTTTTTATCAGAGACAGGGAACTAAATTCAGCTATTTTAGTAGAACTCTGTCTAATAATGCTCACTAAAAAGCAGAGAACAAAATCGAGGAGTAAAATCCGTAAGTCATTGTTTCATTTTGTCAGAAATCGAACATAGCACTAAGTTTCCGCACAGAACTTGGTGACACTCTGATGGCCTGTACCTCTTAAACAGAGGGACAAAGATAAACGCAACACCACTGTCCTCCTAAAGAAGGCCTGAGGCCAGTCTGTTCACCAGCATTGAAGTGGAGCTTGTCACCATACAATCTCAGGAGGTGAAAGTAGATGTTGGATCTGGTGGGGACTGAAGCAGAACATTCACCATCAGAGCATGTGAAACATTGAAAACACTGTGGTTCTCTCCTGAAATGATCCCACTCCTTCAGGGAAGAAAAGCAATCTCACTTCACAGGCTGGTAGAGAGTACTGGGCAGACTGAGGGGACCAGATTTAGGTAGAGATGTTTAACCTTGGCTACACATCATAATGACCTGAGAAGATATTAAAAATAGAGATGCCTGGCTTTTACCCCTAGTACCTCGGTTACCTGCCCTATGTGCCTGTTAACACATGTTAACTGAGCCACATGTTAACTGAGCCGCTAGGAAGTCAGCGACTGTCAAATGTTGGGGCGCAGAACTGTCACAATCTGCCAGTCTGAGAGACAGGTGAAAGAACCAGTCTCTGAGAAAAGTGTTCTACCTAGATCCTTTCTGTCAATACCCATTAATACAATGATTGTTGTTGACTGTGTTATTTAAGAAAATGATGGACAAAAGTAGTATTTTAAAGAACAGTTTTCTTCTACTGAACAAAGAATAAATGGAAACCACATAAGGGAAGATGTAAGTAGTTAGACATAATCTGAAGAAAACATTTGCTGAGAACTTGCTATGCACTAAAGCCCTGGGGAAGAAACATTGAAAGGACACTGCCTCTGTCTGAAGGTGCCCGTAATTTATAAGAGGTGACAGATATTGAAAAACACAATGCCCACTTAATGCTTAATGGTATTCCAGGCTGATGTATGAAGACATAGGAACACAGAGCTCAGGCCTGGTTTCGTGGAAGTCTTCCAGATGAAGCAGATGCCTGAGCTAGGTCACGGAGGAGGAGCAACCAGGTGGAGAGCAAGGAAAGTACGCTCCTGGCTGTGGGACAGCACCAACAAGGAAAGACATGGAATCGGGAAAGAGCAGGTGTATGTATTGAGAAGCGCTAATGGGTTCTCCAGATCTGTCATGTACATGTTACTACTGGATCATCACTTGAGTGCAAAATAATGCCCAGAGAACTTCAGGACCAAGGTTGGTAGATAACTGCCCCGTCTCCTCACTTTCTCCCACCATCTTCCTTGATTCTCTATACTACACCCCTGGGGTGCACCCCTTCTCCTTCTCCTACACAATAGGAGAGCTACACAACCCATGGCCTGCTCTGAGAATACAAAGTATACCCTCATGGTTACTTCAGGATTGAGCAAACTGTCACCAAGTCAATCTTGAGTGGGATTTTTATAACTTTCTATCTTCTCTACTATGGAGTAGAAAGGGCAAAATTGGGGCTAGGGAGTCCCAGGTTTGAGTTTCTCCTCTACTACTGCCACCTGGGCAACCCAGAGTCCATGTTTTGCCAGGTACTCTGATTGTTCTGACACAGTGTGAGGATGGCCCTAAGCAGAGTGTTCGCGGAGATACTCAGTAACTTTGAGCTTGCTTCTATTTTATTTTTCTCTCCAAGCCAGAGTCCATTCTAAGATGCCCTAATCATTGCATAAATAAAATCTTTTGGGCCTAATTTCCCCATGCTTCACCTTAAAATTCCCACTGACGTAGGTACCTGTCAAACAGTGCCGCCTTAGTGACGTCACTCACAGGAATTGCTCTGAATTGCCCTCTTCTCTTCAACACAATGTCTCCCCCACATTCTTTAAGCCCTTTCAACTGAAACGCTCCCTTCCTGGGAACTCAATGCAGTCTTATTGAGTTTCATGTGCTCTTATGATTCCAAACCAAAGCAAATCATCCTTTTTTATTGTCCCCGCTTTATCTCAGAACTCCCTCCTTTCCCAGTTCTTATACTATCCCTACTCACCTTCAATAACTGGCATGAACACTATCTCCTTATGTATCCTTCTCCCTCATTCCCTTCTCCCCCTCTCCTCCCAACAAGAACACCGTAACTGTCCTTCCCTTAGGACCCTAGTGTGCCCCAAGCTCCTTCCTCAGACATATGAGGGAAGAGGTCGAGAAGAGGCCTGAATGGAAGAATATAAAAGAACAACTTTTTCAGTGGTTTCCCCATCCTTAGTTCTGGTAAAATATCTGCTCCTCTCCCCAGCAAAAAAAGACAAGAAAATCAATCTGCACAAATTAAATATAGTAATTGATTTTTGTTGAACTCATTTTATTCTTGGTTTTACAAATCACCTATTCTTAAAAGATTTTGCCATTTTATGTCAAAAGATTTAGTGACTTTTGAGTAATTATTTGGGTTTAGGTAATTTCTTTTACAATAAAGCAATAACACACTCAATATAGTAAATCAAAATAATCTTAATACTCATTTATTTGGCAGATATAGGGCCATCATCATGATCTATGTGCTTTCTATGTAGGTAAATAATGACAAAAAAAAAACATTAGGAGCATAGCTAGTAGCAATGATTTTAAGTACTTATCCGCAAGCAATTTTTCACAAGGAATATTCAATTAGATTTCCAAAGGAAATGAGAAAATAGAGCTCTTAGTATTCAAAACTAAAGGCATTGTACAATGGTTTACTTGTTAATATTTTTCAAGTCACTTCATATCTATCTTTTTATAAAGGAATATGCAAATACTCTCAAAAGAAAAGAGGATAGCACATACAGAACACATCTGGTTGTCTGTTTATATCAGATTTCGTGATTTCCCAGGAGGCAATTACTTAGGTGCAGGCTTCTCGCCCTTCTCTGCATTTCTCCTCTACCTAGCTCCAGCTGCTTCTCCATGTTCCTCAGCCTCCAGCAGAACTGACTTCCTAAAAAAGACCCCCTTCTTTCATGTCTTTTACTTCAGCCTCTCTCTGCTCTCACCTTCCCATGCCACCCAATCCTACTCATGAGTTCTCATCAAAAGCACTTAAACCCTTGGCAAACATAGGACATATCTCAGGCAATGACAGTAACTTCATTCCTCCCTTTTGATACAACTGTTGTCTTAGTTTTGGTCCCCCCAGAAGCCGACCGTAAGAACACTATGAGAGTGAAAGCAGTTCATTTGGGAGGTGATTCCAAGAGACACCATCAAAGAGGTGGAAAAGTAAGATAGAAAAGAAAAAGAAATGAATGAAATTTCATTATTCAGCAAATTACCATTATAAAGTCCATAGTCACAGACATGACAATGGTTTATGTGGCTCTGGGAATACACCAAGGGAAGGAGTTACATCAGAGGAGTGAGAGAGCTGGGGTGTCCATACAGTAACTCCCACCAGCCTTGCATCCATTTATCGTTATTTTCCAGCATTTCCAGCCTTTTGTGTGGAGATGGAAAAGTAGGTTCCATTAGCTAAAGCAGACCCTCAGGCAATGAAATCCAGGTGCTTGCCACTGGAAGCCCAGCAAGTGTACCCTGAAATTATAAGGACAAGGATGCATGGGTAGGCATGGCAGGTCTGCTACAGCCACGGTAGTGCTTATTTGCGTGTGGATTTCTCCAAATGCTTTGCTTATGTCCAGCTAGTGATGGCAAGTATATTTCATTTAGTGTTAACTCTGGTCAATTACTAGCGGCTTTGTTGAAAAAGATTCTGAGGTTATGTTAAAGGTCAGCAGGAGAGAGAAAGAGAGAATCTTTGGTTAACAGAGCTCTCTGACAGGAAAGACTTGGATAAAGACTGGTGATATTTTTCCTGATTTTTTTTGTCCTGAATCCTGCAATTACTCCTGAGAGTGGTGGGCAGAACTAAAGCCCCTGAGGGCCACAAAATATGGAAATACCAACGGGGAAGGTGATTAGGACTCTGCTGAAAGAAACTGCCTCAAATTAAAGTCCCTGCTATTCTCAGAGCAGTCGGGGTGACCACACCCCGTAGCTGCTTCTTCGTGCCAGTATTACTTTTTATTGAGCTTTCTGATATCATCTGGGCTTTAGACACCATGTCTAGGCAGAAGCGGGAAAACTCACCTGGGGAACGAAAGAATTTGCCTGAGTAATGGCAAATTTTAGAGGAAGATTGAATATTTCATGTGATTTTTAAAAGTTTAAAGCTACATTTTTTTTCTGGGTTGAATATAAATCAATACATTTATTTGAGAAGTCCTTTGTGAGCATCTGTTATAGACCAGACATTATTTTATGCTCTTGGAAAATGAAAAAATGAATAAGGCATAGTCTAGGCCCTCAAAAATCCCATAATCTAGGGAAAGGGCAATACACACCTTATTAGGAATAGCCAGAGGGAGAGTGGTAACTAAGAGCAGAAAATATCTGTGCCTTAGTCCTGAGCCTGACACTTAACTACCTGGGTGACTTGATCTGAAGATATTTATTTAATCTCTTTATGCCTTGGTGTCCTCATTGCTACCTACCTCATTGGGCTGTTTTGAAAATTATATCTGATAATACCTGTAAAATTAAAAAATGTCTGATACATAGTCAATACATGTTCAATATGCTTTTCCTCTGAGAGCACAGATTAGAAGCATTTAATTTGTTATTTGGAAAATCAGGAAGACTCAAAAAAGGAGCTGATACTTGAACTGGGCACTCGAGAATAAATAGGATTTCATCAATGAAAATGGGAGGTGGGCTCCTCTAGGCAAAAAAAAAAAAAAAAAAAAAAAGAGAAATCCACTAGCAAAGGGGCAGAAGAGGGAGACAGGGAGATGAGGGAGCAGACACCACTGACTGCCACACAGCGGGGGGAGAGAATGTCATCCTTTCTTTTCCTGCCAAGTAATGGACATATTTTAAAAATATGACTCTGGCAATAGAATCTATGAGTATATATGAATTGCTATGAAATTCCCTCACCCTTTCTCTCTAGGTTTACCAAATAAGCATTCGGTGCAAAATAAAAACATACCATCTCGAGTTTCTTGAGTGAGTTAGCACAGTCTGAATCCCTACAGCAACAATGCAGGCATCGCTCCTGTCATATCTCAGACACGATGGGAGTGACTCTAGACCCAGCTCCTTTGTGAAGCCATTTGTAGCATGGAGGCTGGAGAGGGGCAAAATGCCACCTGCCAGCGAGGACTCCGGATGCCTTTTGTCTGTAAAAACGTATAGAAAAATTAGCAACTTCCACTAAGGCAGCTTCAGAAATCCTGCTAAACCGACCTCTTTGAGTCTGATTAACAAATTATTACTTAAACCAACTTTAGGTGCATTAAGTCCAGGAAAACAGAAGTTATGTTAAAATTTATCTTTGACTTTACATAGCATAGCTTTCAGGGGGCATTTGAAGGACAAGGTGAGGTAAAGGGATCAGGGGTTTATAACATGTATCAATCCCACAGGAAGATTTCTCTACTGTCCTAATCTAAAATAGTCAATTAATGGCATAATTATATACTGTTCTGTTCAAGCTGAAAGAACCTTTTGACACAGTCTAATTCCTTTCCTGCATTGTCGTGTGGGGAACTGGAGCAGCTGAGGGAAAGCAACTCAGCGCCATCTCTCAGCAAGTTATTGGCAGAGTTGGAACTAGAGTCCCAGTTAGTAAATATTAGGGAGAAGTTACTCTTTTGATTGATTAAACAACATTGAGAGGTAATATTTCATGATTGTTCTCGCAAAGGTATAGACTAGCACTGGCCAATGGAAATATACTGTAAGCCACTTATGTGATTTTTGTTTTTTAGTAGCCACAATGAAAGTAAAAAGAACAAGTAAAATTAATTTGCATACTATTCTACATTGCACTAACTCAATATATCTAAGATGTTATATGAATATGTAATCAATTTAAAAATTATTAATGAAATATTTTACACACCTTTATGTACTACACTTCTGGCACATACCAGTTTGAATGAGCCACTTCTCAGGTGCCCACTAGCCACCTGTGGCTGGTGGCCACCACCTTGGAAATCATAGGTAGAGACAATGGAGCTTCAGCTATTCTGTGAGAGGTTTATGGAGGTTCATTCATTCTTGAATATACAGAGGGCTCCTACTTCATGCTTCTCTCTAGATATGAAACAAACACACATATTTCTTGCTTTCAGACACCTAAGAGTCTAGTGTGGGAAACCAACAAGTTGGTGAACATATATATGCAAAGTATGTATAAATATGTGCCTACGTGTATGCACATACACAAAGTTAGCTAATTAGTTTCAAATTGAGGGAGGTAGTAACTAGGAAATGAGCAGGGTGTTGTTAGGGATCAATAAACAAGCAGAGTGCTCCTTTAAATCATGAAGTCAGGGATCTCTGCTCTAAGGATATAACAGCTAAGCCCAAACCTGAGGAAGTCGAAGCCAGTTGTTTGAAGAACCAGTCAGGGAAAAGCATTGCAGCCTGAGCCAAGGACCTTAGGGAAGGAACCAAAAAAAGACCAACGTTGCTGGAGTGAAGTGAGCAGGAAGCCCTGGTGTTTTCTCCTAGGCTTGCTTACATGTTAGAGACAATGGTCATATTTCATGCATTGTTCATTTTTCTGCTGAATATAGAATATTGTTAAGACTCGTGGGAAGTATGAGGCCTAATTAAGAGGAGCAGAACAATGGCACAAGGCCATGGCAATTCAAAGAAGAGTGGACAGGCTGACCCAGCCCAAGGCCAAAGCAGTCCTTAAAAGCAAGAAGCATTTGAACATAAGGAGGTGAGCATCAATCACGTGGTGCTATGTTGGGACATGAACCCCTCTTCCTCTCAGAACCTCTACCATTCAGCACTAAATAAAACATCAAGAAAGTAAGTCCTTAGGGTTGCCAGGCAAAGCACAACTTTGGATATTTGGTCCTCTCAGTCTAGAATCCTCTGATCTCAGGACCAGGAAAGGCTGTAGGCAAACTTCTAACTTCTAGGGCAATCACTTACCATTAGGAACAACCACAATGAAGTTATTTCAGAGAAGTGAGTTGTCTTAACCTCCAGAGAAAAAGAGCTCACATCTTCCTTGAACAAAGCTTTCTCCAGGAAATCTCCTTTGATGTCTGATTGCACCCTGCTATCTGAGTTTAGCAGCAGTACTGAGTGGTCTGAAGTCAGAGTAGGTGCTTTAAAGGGATTCAGGAATGGGTGGGCAAAGAGGCTGCAGTGTAAACCTTGCTTGTTCTCAGTAGAACATGGTGGAAATGCATATTACATTGACTGTCACTTTCCCTAGGTAAATGTTCATACTTCCTCTATTTTTTTTGTTTTATTCCTTCTTATGACTCTATGTGAAACTAATTGTCTTATGTTCTCTTTAACATTTCAGCGGTGAAGAGCAGAACAAGTTGCAGGAAATTCCCATCAGCAGAGGCAAGTCATTGGAAGGTGGATTGACTTCATTACCGAATAACACAAAAAGGTCATGCCTCCAAAATAACATCCCCCGTCACCACTCGGGCACTGAAGTGCCCCTTGGGAGGAAAGATACATTAAGCCATGATCAGGTATAGAACTTAAGTTTGAGTCAGGCAGTGAGATTACCTAGCAGGATCCCAGAAGGTACAGGTAGTAAGCTAAAAAGACAGGTAAGTTTTGATAGGAAAAGATGAGGAAGAGGGGTTAAGGAAGAAAGGGGAATACAAAGGGAAGATTCAAGGCCTCCAAGAGAGCCAGGGGCAGGCCTATGAAGAACATCAGAGTGGGGTATTTAGGAACCATGAAGGCTGTGAAAACCTAAGGTAACTTGCTAAAAAGAGAGAAAGAATTCAGGGATGTTTTTAGAGTTAAGATGTCACAGTTTTTCCTAAAACCTGTCTGCAAGAAGCATAAACATTTTTTGTTATCTGAGATGCAGCTTTGTTTGTATCAATGCATTGCTCATCCATCACTCGACATGTATTTATGAGTGTCCACTGTGTGCAAGGCACCAATGAGTACTGGGAATGTCACCGTGCCCTGAGGACCCATACTTCTGAATATACCTGGTTAACTCAGACCATCTTTCAACATGTGTTATCTTTCACCATTTTGGTTTTCCATGCACTCAGCTAACTCCTGCTTTCTATGCTGTATGATCCTATTCTGGTGTCTTTTTTTTTTTTTTTTTTTTGAAAATTGAGGTGAAAACTAAACATGATATTAAAAACTTGAGCTTATTTAGCATCTAATATCAGCTTCTTAGTCTAGTGTCGATGGTGAGAAATTGACCCCTTGCAGCTTCTCATGCTGCTTCTCAGACTGGTGATCAGAGAAGAGGCACAAACTAACATTAGTTGAGCATCTACTACTATCCAAGCACTTTACTTATATAATTTCATTTGTACCTTATAACAACCTTATTGATTTTATTTTATAGATAAAGAAACTCAGGCTTAGAGAGCTAGAGTAACTTACCCAAGCATGGACAGCTGATAAGGGAAAGAGCTAAAACTGGACCCAGTTCTGCTTAACCTGCCAAACCAAGCTCTCTCTACCAATGTGCAGGAATTTTCTGCTAATTTTAAAATGTGGTGGTTAAGAACACACACTGTGGGTCCAGACAACATGAGTTTGAGTTCCCACCCTGCCATTTGCTATCTGTATAAACTTGGGAAAGTAGCTTCGTTCTTTTGTGTCTCAGTGGCATTATCTATAAAGTAGGGTAACACTTAGTGCCTTCCTCACATAAGCTGGGGATGAAATGAATGAGCTAGTATCATAAAACCCTCGGCCTGCTGCCTGGCGTCTAGAAGGTGATCAATAAACATTAACTGCTATAATTTCTAGTAGTGCATTCACGAAAACAGTGGTTACTGTAGAAGTATTTCACAGTTTTATTTTCAAAAGCATTTCTATAACAACTGTCTACGGTAGCTAATTTTTTCCTTCTGCCTTAAAATCATCATGTCTTTTTTTTTATGCCAAAATTCTTATTAATCAAAACTTGCTTCACCACTTAGTTCCCTATAATAGAATAGTTATAAGAAAAATAAGCTGTAGCTATTTAATGGTATATTGAGTAATTTAAAATGATGACAAAAAGACTACATGCCCAAATGGAAACATACCTTTAAATTAACAAGAGAAAAAAGGAAGAGGGTAAAATTATGCAAATAGTATGATGATACGCATATGAAAAAATAGACTGGAAGGAAAAGGCCAAAATTATAACAGTCTTTACATTAATAGCCTGACATTATGGGTGAGTTTTTCTTTTTTGTTTTGTAACATTTTTGTCATATGATTTGATTCCTTTTATACATTATAATAAAATAATATACCATCCTAATGCTTTCCATAATATACATAAAAACAAATAAAATATCCATATATAACCTGTTATGATCATTTTAATTTTGCATATGTGTGAGAGGGTGAGTTTTGTATGAAATAATAGGCTAAGAGTGTTCAGAAACAGCATATAAAATGAACAAAGACCTTTTAGAAAGACTAAGGATCTAAGTCCTTCCGTAAAAAAAATAAATTTTCCTCAATGGCTAAAATTGACTGTCTGGGCTAAGAAAACATGAGAGGAGCCAGGAGGAAATCTGAGGTTGCTTACATTTCCACTGTGGAAGTATTTCTGACACACAGAGGCTTCCTGTCCTTTCCCCTTTCAAGCCTGCAAGAGCTCTGCTCCAATCAGGAGCCAATGTGCGATGTGACCCTTCGCCCTACTCCCTTTTTCCATAGTGGGGTCTCTGCAGGCTCTCATTTCTGAGATTCTTGCCTTATCCTCTTCTCCTCTCCTCTTTTGTCCTCTCCTCTCATCTTCTCTCCTCCCCTCCCCACTCCTTCCCTGTCTTCTCCCTTTTCCTGACATCAGTAGGTCAGTTCATGGATGTTACTGGAAACTGTTGAAAATATCTACTATCATCCATGGGCTAACCAGTCACAGGGGAACATAAGGCAATTTGTGGTAGCCAGTCATTATCCAGCATGGATATGCAGGAGCTCTGGCATCTGATTGACTGATTTGAATTAGCAGCTTCACCACTTAGCAGCTGACTGATTTTAAGTATGTCATTCCGATTTTTTAAATCTCAACTCCCTATCCATAAAGCTGGGATAATAATGACAATATTTGTTTTATGGAGTTCCTATGAGGAATCAACAGACTACTACATAAAGTATTGGCATGGTCAGTGCTCAGTGAAAATTAGTTACTATTACTAACCTTTTGATGGAAGTTTCATCTCTGATATATTCACCTCAGCAATCCTTTTCTGAATCCCTTTTTAGCCTTCAAGCCAGTCTCAGTCCTACCTTCCCTCCCATCCTTCTTCCCCCAACTTCCACTGGACATCATGTTATTGTACAATGGCAGAAAAAAGTGAGCCCGGTAAACTTCTGTACTTTCAGATTTAGAGAAGGGCCCAGCCATTTACTCATTCTCACAGCCTAGTAAGAGCCATCATTGTGTCCCATCTAAACCCGAGTCTTTATATTCATCCTGTGAGGCCCAGAGAGATTAGGCAACCTGCCACAAAGTGGTGGATCTGAAATACAACCTGTATTTGTCCAATAATACCAAGGTCCCTATATATCCTAAATATATATGTTTATTTTTTCTTTCTTTTCCTTTTTAAGAGGATTGATTAATGCTCCAAAGAATGACTTGAGTATTAGCAGGGGAGAAATGAAGGTCACACTGGTTGCCTCTGAATTCCAAGGCCTCTCAAGTCACAACACCTGAGAGACCTCTTCACCTGCCTGGGGCAGAGTCTCCTTATCCTCTTGGCCTTGGGGCAGCTCCTCACCTCCAGGGTGCAAGGAGCACCCACACTTCCTGTGTGAGAGCCAGAGGAAGGCAGAGATCCATCTCTTGACCTTTTACGAAGGTGATTTTACAAAGGAAATTTCTTGAGAAATTGACTATACATCTTTGTAAATTGTATTATATTTTCAATTTAATTTCAACAACCTATTTCATAAAGAGAACAGAAATAGGTCTTAAGACCACAAAAGAATGCAGTAACCATTTACAATACTTTTAGACAAAAAGTATTATGAAATGCTTTAATGCATCCAAATCAGTAAAATAATGTAATAAAAATAGAACAGAGACCACCACAAGCTGTATAAAGAGGAAAAAGATTAATTTAATTGGAGCCTCTCTAGGGATTTGTGGGTGTATATTTTTTCATTTTACACTCAAATTATCCCCAAAGTTTATTTCTTCCAATAGCCTTTCTGCCCTGATGGTTCTGTGGCTCCTTTGACTTACTGGACTTTTTGAAAACATCTCCTCCAGTCTAGAGCTCTGTCCCAGCCTCCTGGATGCTGTGTGGCTCAATCCTAGTGAACATGAGCACACAGAAAAACAAGGCCTTGGAAATTATTTATTGTAGTAAAATAGGTAAATAGGAAGGAACTTTTTTGCTCCCTATGAACTCTAAGAGGGTATTTGATGACTGAGATGACAGCTGGGGGCCAGTGAAAAACGAGCCTGCTGCCTTCCGTTTCTCCCCCACCTCTCACCCTGAACATGACCTCACATTAGAGTCTGTGTTCACCAATTTGGACTGGACATGCTGAAGACGGTAACACTTTATGAGGAATGGGGAGAGTTGAGGAAACCAGAATGAGGCTTGGAATGAAGAGATTACATTTTAAAATTTCAATGTGATTTCCAAGCATGATGCTACAAAAGGTAGTTAGAGTCTGGCTAAACTACTTAACCCTTATTTCTGGGAACTAGGCCTCATCAGTCTGAGGAATTTCAGCACATGGCCCCCAGCTGACATCCCAGTTGTCAAATACCTTAGAGTTCATACTGGGCAAAAAAGTTCCTTCCTATTCACCTATTTTACTATAATAAATAATGTCTAAGGGCTTGATTTTCTATGTGCATCATGCTGAGGAATTTCAGGACATGGGATATCACAGACTATTTGACCCCTCCACTCGTGCAGTTTCCTGATTCAGGGCCAACTCTGCTCAAAATGTAAAAATAACAGGTTCATCATTGAGATCTGTCCACCTCTATTTCTGAGCTGATTTCTGCCTGCCTTTGTTTTTCCCCTTGGTCTCCAGAGCCGGAGACCTATACAACAGCCCCTCCCTCAGAATTGCCCTCCCCCAGGGTGGACCATGCTACCCCCTCACTCTTGAACGATCAGTTTCTCAGAGTTCAATAATTTCATCCAGGTGTCAGAAGAAAAACAGCTGATTAATTCATTTCATCCTAACATGTGAATGCTTAACTACTTAACTCTTCAAGGGCTATATGCACTTCTGGACAGTTTGATTACTGACTCATGAAAACTTTTTGGTATGGATCGAGAGGAAATGTTTCATCAGGAAGCCAGTTCACTGGTAGGCCTGCTCTAACCACCCCAAAACTCAGACTCTTCTTTTTTCTTTCTCTGTTCCTCCACTGTTGAGTCTGCAGTTTCTTCCCAAACTTTAGGTTATTTCTCAACCTAGCCATTCATACAGGTGCTATTATGGTCATTATTCTGTAAACACCACCCTTCATTTCCCCGAGCTTCAGTTTCTTCATCTGCAAAATGGAGTTTAACACTGTCTACCAAAGATTATTTTGAAGATTGAAGTAGTAGGCTGCAGATAAATGTTAGTTCCATTTTGCAATCAATCCAGTGCTATCAAGCCAAGGAATTACTTTTACCATGTGGGAGGTTTTCCGAACTCTTAGGGGAAACCAACTTTTTAAAAATAATCTCAATGGTTTTTATGTGACAGCATCTATTCCTACTTTTTCTGAACCTATCATAACCTCCCTTCTCCTACCTCCACCCTCATACACACTCACATGTTTTACAATCTATTGTGGTTTGCATAAAACTCATTGATCCATTGTTTTCTAAAGATGGGAATATGATCCAAGCAGTTTCTTCTATGCTGCTGGACAAGAAATGGCTTGAGAGATAGTTTTTGTGGATGTACTGGGAACAGAAGTTCCTTGCTATAAGAAAACAAAAGCCTGGAGCTACCAGGGCCCACCAACAGGAAAATCCCACTGAAAGTGAGGTTAACACAGAAGAAAGCAAAACCAAGAGATAGAGAAAATGATGTCACTGACTATTAGTTGATTGTCTGCATCCAAGTATGCCTGAGACTGTACCTACCTTAACTTTTTAATTATACAAATCTCAAACTTTCTTCCCTCTCTCTTTTTTTTTAACTTGAGGAAATTTGAATGCTCACTAAGAATTATTTCCTATTTGTTATTATGACTTATTTTAAGAAAAAATGAGGTTATTTAACCTGCAACTAAATAGAGAAATATAACTAAATATGAGCATTTAGCAATACTGATTTCAGTCAGTGTCTCTGAAATATTTTTACTGAAGCCATCTACCAGACAAAAGCCAAGGCTTCTGAAGTTTGCAAACATCTTAAATGTTAAAATTTTTGTAGCCTAGTTTTCTGTTATATAAAGTGAGAATTTAGAATTCTGATTGAAAATATAACCATTGTCTTTTTAACCATAAAAACATTTTAAGTTGTAAGTTATATTGCCTTAATTTCTCCTCCACCCTTCCACATTTTTGAGGAAAATTGATGCTGTTTATCTGGTGGATTGCTTCATATCCCACAGGTACATGTAAATAAATTTGAAAAAGCACACACTCAAAGAAACCAAAGCAAGACAATAGGCAGTGATCTCATCCCTGGGAATGTCAATCATCAGAGAATTCTGTTCTTCTGCAGCTATCTAGCAGTCCATTTAAATGTGAAAATTTACTTTAAAATATAAAGGGATATCTTTTAGACATGGCATCTGCAGTGACATAGGTATAGACATATAGGTTCTGTACATTGCATTCTTGTTTTGTGACAGTGATGGCAGATGGAGAGAACAGAGTCCGTGTTCCATGAGAAAACACTGGGGAATATCATCAGAAGTACAGAATTGCCTAAGAAGATATTTAATTTCATCTCTCTGTTTTAACCTCTTCTGTGCTCAAAATAAGTGAGCAATATAGAAGTGAGGACAAGGAATGATTAATTCTAAAAGTTAGAGTTCTGCATTTTTTTAGCAGTTATCTCATTTCTTGGATAGTTGCCTATTTGGCCTCCATCCCTTTCTTTTCGTTTTTCAATCTTTTCTCCCTAATCTGCCCTTTCTCTATGGCGAGTTCATGCTGTGACTAGCCAAACACATGGAAAAGGAGCTGGAGCTGGATAAAGTTATGTCCTTCTAGAAGGATCTATGAATTTAGCACACTTTCGCATTTTAAAAACTGCAGCCTGATTTGCAAAACTTTCCAAGGTTGTGGAGTTTTCTACTGACAATCATAGTGTGTTAGTCTGTGGTAAACACACACAAGTAACGAATGCTAACAACTAAATGGAATTCTATTGATTGTGATATTTCAACTAACTAAATTAAAAAGTGGGAGAAAGTAGCGTTAGGAAGAATCCTTCGGAGTCAGTCATTATATGATAAGCCTAAAAAGAGGCTTGCTTATATCTAGAAGTCACTCAAGAGAGAGCTATCGTTTGGGCCAGAAGATATAAAGATTTGAAAAAATATATTAACTTGAAATCCTTTACTTAAAATGGAATAAACTGTACTTGACATTTGGAAACTGCTGCTCTGGCAGAAATAAAGGTTCTAAGGTTTCCAAATGTAGGTTGAGATAAAATGTGGAGGCTTTTTGAGATTTTGAAGCATAATTTAGAAACTTGGAGCAAAAACTCAGTTCTTGGAAGATGTTTGATAAATAAAATATTTTTCTTGGCGTGATGTGCTTCATTTTTCTTAGAGAAAAATTAGAAAAAAAAAGAAAGAAAGAAAAGGTTGAGGAGGGCCAGTTTGCTTAAATGGTGCAGAAGTTGAAATAAACAAAATTAAATAAACAGTCCAAACTCATTCCTTCTTCACTCAACAAAGTGGAAGGGAGCAAACAATGAAAAATAAAAAATAGTTTGATAAAAAATTACTTATTTTAAAGCAAAAGCTCTAGGATTCTAATCGAAGGAGCTGTGGGAGGCCTTCATATTGTAGAGTGACTATCATTAGCAATGGAATGAGCACAATGCTGAGTGCCATAATGCTATCTAAACCCTAATCTACCAAAATTCTGAACTGAGGAATAGAAGATGTATCAATATCTAAATCAGCAAAAGGGCTCTGAGAGTCACATCAGCCTAAGCTCCTTAATGTCTGGCTTACAGGAGAATTTTTTCACATTTTCTCTGGATGAGGGTGGGAGTTGGAAACCCTACGTGGGTCACATGTCATCTGCCTGTGTGCGAGTTGAAGTACCCCAGTATTCCTAAATAGCAGCGGAGAACCGGGAAGCCTGTGGACAGTCAGGGCTGGCTGTTTCCTCTCCAAGTTTTGCATTTACACAGAAGTCAGAACCTGTTTGTCAGGTTTTAGCCACAGTGCAGTTTCCAGAGTAAAACTGTAAACCTAACAATGGAAGTCAGTAACATAAACTCATAACTTCAACTGCAGTGTTTAGAACCAGCAGTTCTGGTAAAGCTCACAGATAGTTTCAGGATACAGTCTTGTTTTTAACATTTTTGTTTTATCTGACTTGAGACTGAATGTTCATCCATTCCTTATTAAACTGAAAACAGAAATGATACAAAATTGCAGGATAATAGAAATCATAGGGTTCTAAATTTTCTCAAATCTCTCTCTTCAGTTTAAACTTGCATCCTAACATGCTTATTACTTTAATTTGGGGAGTCTCCAAATTCCTGTGATTTTCTTAGCTCCATTTAAACTACCACACCCTTCTGAAGAGCTAGGAACAGCTATGTCTGACCACAACATCCATCCAGTCCATAGCATGCTTCAAAAACATGCTTTTGATGTTCCTAAACACATAGCCATCAAATTAAACATAATGTAACAGTGAAGCTGATGTCTGTCTTTCCAGACAGATACATAAAAATTTAATCATCTAGAGTCTAAGTAATAAGAAACTGAAAATAATTGAACATTTTTTGTGTATAGAGTAAAAGGACAAGGGCAAGAAAACACAGAAATTTGAGATTTTAGTCAAAACACCATTTCTAGTTCATGTTTCAGGCGTGGCAAACATTCAAGTCATAGTCCATGTCTTCTATTTAGATATGGGTTTTCATCTTTACTCACGTCTATTTAGTCACAGATGTTAGACTCTGCACTGAGCATTTCCACAAATGGCTTCTCAGTTATTGCTCTCAAACAACTCTGTGAACGAGGTACCATGATCACAGGGTTCACAGTCGGGTTTGATTTCCAGGTCGGTGCTAAGACCTGGAAACTCCGCTTCTCAGGAAACATGCTATGTGAGCCACCAGTAAAATGAGGATATGGACTACAACAAGGTTTTTCATTTTTAAGAAAAGCTTTTTTTTTTTAATGAATGTAAAATTAGCACTATGTTCAACATATTTCCCATCTATCGAGAAAATTTATTGAGCTTCATTTTCTGAAATTTATATGAAAATAATATAAAAGTATAACATCAAATTTGTATCCAGTGTTTAAAAAGAAAAATGTATATTCAATGTAACACAAATTCAATATTACAACTTTATATCTAAAAATAAGAGTCATAGCTATTATGACTGTGCCCGGAAACTCAGTGCCAGAGACAAGTAGTCTTAACCAACCAAATATACAAGCAAACAAAAGAGAAGGAAAAATAAAAAATAAAAGAACGAGAAAAGAAATTTACACTAAAGTAGATATATTTACAGGTCCCCTCTTGCCAAAACGTTCAAGTATAGTAGGTCTTCAAAGAATGATGTTTCATTCAACATCGTTTCACTATAAAGTTAATGAAATGTGTAGGAACTTAACTCTTTTTATATCAATTACAGTTAGAGTATGGCAAAATTGGTTTTGTTACACATTATTTCACTTAAAATCTCAGAACTCGTCAATGATGTTAAGTGAGGACTTATCATATTCATCTCTTCAAGAATATGTTATCTATTAATGCTCCCAATTTATCCAGAGCTCCTTGTGGAGTATTCAGGTAGGTCAAAATATTAACTTGAGAATTTAGAAGCATGCTGCTTTGTCTAAGATTTTCTGCCCTGACTCATTGATTGAAGGATTGAGAATCTAGTAACAAGAAACATAATGTAAGCAGATATTTCAACGGACCTCAGCACATCCCTTTCAGAAGCTTCCCACTGCCAGGAGCTACGTATGCATGGCAGAGATGGCTAATGAAATCAGGGGCTTTTAGTATCATTGTTAACACGAATGCAGCTGGATAAAAATAGAGGGGAGGTGGCTGGGTAAATCATTTGAAATCTTGTTAGAGCTGCTCTGTGAATAGGGGTTTTTAATAGTATCTGTTCTGAATTCTGTCACAGTTCAACAGTTTGAAATGAAACATCCCTCAGCTGTAAACATTCTATCAAAATGCCATGTTGAGGTAGATCGTTTTGGAGGTTCTAGGCTGCATCCTATTGTTTTCTCAGTTGTTAGTATGCCCTGGTTTTATCGCTTGCCATTTTATTAAAGATCATGTGAAGACAATCCTTTCTTTTCATTTTTTATATATTTAATTAGTATTGAGAACTGACCTTGTGAGCAATTGTTCATCCCTGGCTTGTTGGGAAGAATATACAAAATGCTGTTGCTCTGGCAGCCAGCATGTTGTGGGGTACTGTTGTGAGCAGTGGGAAGTGCTGTTTATTTGACCTGTTGTGGAATGTAAAATAGGGGTTGAGGGGGTCTCAGTGTGAGTGCAAGCTTTTAACTCTGGGAATTCAAGCAAGCCAACTTTTGAAACTTCTTTAGTCGTAAGGTCAAATTCGATTTGCTGCTGTGTTGTTGTTCCTTTCAATAATATGCTTGAAAAATCTGTCTTGAAGCAGACTATGAGTTATGCAGTAAGTGTCTTTAATCTTTGGAATTCCTGACAAATGAGATACTAAGAACAGTGCTCATATATCAAATTTTCTCAAAATACTTCAGTAGATCTAGCCTAGGATTTTACAATCATAGTTAACATGAATCTTTGCTTTAGCAGAATGACCCCTACAGCTAGATCACTCTGATTTGCACTGAAGCCATGGTGAAAATTCAGCTCCTTTTGTCTTTAGTGCCACTAAATTCCTACTTAAGCTGATTCTATTTTCTCTGTTTTGGGGCAGTTTTGATATTGTTCATGGTTGAAGAAAGTCTCATGTTGGAGCTGACTTGTAAAAAAAGTATCCTTTCCATCAGCCACTCTGAACACTGTCAATCAAAGTATTCATCCAGTGTGACCAAAATCTCAACTTTGTTTTGAACTACCTTCAATTTTTCCCTATAAAATGTCTTCATCTTCATCAAAAAGATAGAAAACATTTGAGTTCATTTTATGTGCCAAATATTTTAAATTTATCATCCCTGTAATATTTCCACAAAGACTAGAATCTTTTGTATTTTAGAATAAAATTACACACACACACACACACACACACACACACACACATGATGTGTGGTGTGCAAGTTCAGATAGGACAGAGTCTGCATGAGTCCCACTTAGTCTGGTGTCTGGTGTTGTTGTGTGGCAAAGCTTCTGTAACAAGTATAAACCTCACTCTAGTTCAAAAACTTCCAAAGAATTGTCTCACTATGTAACAATGTTGACAATGCTACAGTAATGTTGCATTGGAAATTCTTTTTTTTTTTTAATTGAGATGTAATTGATATATAACATTATATTAGTTTCAGGCCTATGCACATAATGATTTGATATTTCTATACATTGTGAAATAATCAACTTAAGATTTACTCTCTTAGCAACTTTCAACTACACAACACAGTATTAATAATAGTCACTATGAGGTACATTAACCTCCTTCACCCATTTCTAACCCCTCACACCCCAACCTTTGGCAACCATCAATCTGTTCTCTGTGAGTTTTTTTTCTTTTCTTTTCTCTTTTCTTCTTTTCTTTCTTTGATTCACTTTGCTTTGCTTTACCCTGTGTGCGTGTTTTAGATTTCACATATAAATGAAGTTATATGGTATTTTTTTTCTCTGTCTGACTTATTTCACTTAACATAATGCTCTTGAGGTCCACCCGTGTTGTTACAAATGGCAAGATTTTATTCATTTTTATGGCAGAATTATATCCCATTGTATACATACATGCACCACAATTTCTTTAACCATTCATTTACTGGTGGACACTTAGGTTGTTTCTATATCTTGGCTACTATAAATAATGCTGCAATGAACATGGGGGTTCATATATCTTTTCAAGTTGGCATTTTTTGTTTTGGTTTTCAAATAAATACCCAGAAGTGAGGTGCTAGATCATATGGGAGTTTTATTTTTAAGTTTTTAAGGAAATTCCATACTGTTTTCCATAGTGGCTATACCAATTTATATTCTCACCAAAAGTACACAAGTGTTCTCTTTTCTTCATATCCTCCCCCAAATAGAAAACCCTTAATATTACTACCAAGGAATGGCCCATCTGGGGTCTTTACTGAACATCTTGAGTGATCACATCTTGAGTGATCACTCTCCACTACGGCTATTCAGATCTGGAACTGCTCTCCAACATGTGTGAAATCTGGAATTGTTCAAGTTACCTAGTTTTGCACCCGGCTTTGTAGAGGATCACTTTATGCAGGCATGGCCCAGTATTCAGAAAAGACTTTGGTGTACACCTATGCAGATTTCTGAAACTATTTCTGTGTAGCTCTCCCCTTTCTGGGAGCTCTGACCTTCAATCTCCATTCATTACACCTTCTCCTAACGCTGATTTCCATCTCATCATCTCAGTGGGGCACTGGACCCTGTTCGAAGTTCCCTTACCTACATGCGTGTTTGGGAAATTGATTCTAAGCAGAAATGTGGGCCAATTGTAAGACTTAGCTTTGTTTGCCTACAATCAGGGATCATAGTCGTGAGCTGGCTGTTGTCCAATGTTTGAAAACAATTGTTTCAAATATTTTATGTGGGTTTTTAGTTGTTTGTGGAGGCAAGTTAAGTTTGGTCCTTGTTATTTTGTCTTGTGCAGCTGTGGAAGTTATAGATATTCTTATAATGTTAAGGTTTATAATCATGGTTAGATCTTCTGTACTTTGTCTAATGGTCAAATCTAAAAAACAAATAAATAAACCAAATAAGTTTTATCATATTAAAAAGTTATGTAAACTTTATCCACTATAGAATTAGACTTTCTCTAATTCTAATTATAGAATCCATAAGTCATGTAGAAGGAAATGTAAATGTAATGCTGTGTAACTTAAACTTTGCAGGTCAAAAGCTCCTCATAGTGATTACACTTGAATTTCCAGCCTTATACATTTCTCCTGGTCATAGTCATCTATAACAATTTTTATGGAAGTATATTCCAATTGCCCTCTTTCTTGGATTCTTCCTTCATCTTGCTAGAATACTCTTGGGGGACAATTTTCCATGACATTTGTACAGGCCTTGTGATAACCTTTGTATAAAAATATCTTTTCAAGGACATTTATAGTAAGATTAGTGTCTTCTTCTAGAGTGGAGGGCAGATTTGTTTCCTGACTAGGATAATAAAGACAATGTCTTCCTCCAAAGGAAAGTTGATCAGGTTTACCAGCAACCCCTTGTACAAAGGTTTCCTTAGATCAGAGTCCCCTGATTGTGATACAAACCAGCATTTATCTGGGCTGCTCCACATCACTCCCATGGGACTAAGGGGACAGAGTACCAATACAAACATAAAACTCAAGCTGCCTGCTGTACCATGAACAGTCATTTGTCTCTGACTTGAGAATCTTATGTCTTTTGTCAGCATCCAAGAAACCGGCTGGCTAACTTGTTAGCTTGCAAGCAGAGTTAAAATCTCAGCCTCTTCCCAGTTCTTGACAAGTACCTATGACCAATTTTCTTTTCATGTTTGCGACAAAGATGATGATGCATGTCTGAACATATTTTGTCTTGTCTTCACATTTTATTGTTGTTTGGGTTGGGTGAAGAACTCTAGAATCAAAGTATTTTTTCCCTCAAAACTTTGAATGAATTGTTTCATTTATATCTAACATATAATATTTCTAATTAAAAGACTGATACTAGTTTCTTCTTATTCCTTTTTAGAAACTTGATTTTCTCTCTAGTGTTCTCAAGGATTTTAGTTGTTATTTTCCCTAGCTTGGTTTGGTACGTGGTGATTTTAACCTGAAGATTCCTGTCCTTAATTTTTTTTAATCTTTAAGAAGTTTTTCTCTGTTACTTCCTTATTTCTTCTCCTCCACTTTCACTCTTCTTCCTAGCTGAAACTCTTACTGAATACATTTTGAATCCCTTACATCTATTCCTCATGGCTTTCAACATTATTTTTAAATCTTTGTTTTCTGGTCAATATTATAACATATTTCCTTAACTTTGCCTTCCAGGTTAATAATTTGATCTTCAATTTTGTCCAGTTTTTAAATTCAGTATATCCACACATATATGTATGTACATATTTTATTTTTTTTATTTCCAAGCACACTCTATTCAAACTTCTACCTAATGAGAATTCAGTTACTTCTAATCAACTTTACTTGTAATGTCCAACTGTAAACCACCATCATCCCTCAACTGAACTATTAAAGTAACCTTCTAACTTGTATATCTTGCCCTCCCTCTCCCCAGATTCTGTCCTCCACTCAAACCAGGGTAGTTTCTTTAAATGTAATTACATCATTTCATTCCTCTGCTTAAAATATTTCAATAGCTCTCTGTCTCATTCAGAATAAAATTCAAAATCTTTCCAATAATCTGCAAAGTCCTATTTGATCTGAACTCCTACTACTTCTTTTATCACCTCCTTTATGTGTCGTCCCTTTCCTAATTCAATTCTAACCACATTGTCACCCCAGGGCATTTACGTGTATTCTTTCTTATGCCTGCGACACTCTTCCCCCAGGTATCCGTGTGACTTGCTCCCTCAACTCATTCAGATCTCAGCAAAGTTTTTCCTGGTCCTTCTGCTATGGACTAGAAATTTGTGTTTCCTTCAAAATTCATATGTTGAAACCCAATCCCCATCGTGATGGTATTTGGAGATGAGACAGTTGGGAAATAATTAGGTCATGAGGGTAGACCCTCATGAATGAAATTGGTGCCCTAATAAAAGAGGGTTCTTCTTTCTTCTACCATGTGAGCTTATAGCAGACAGCCATCTGTGAATCATGAATCGGTTCTCATGAGACACCTGATTTTCCAGCACCTTGATCTTGGATTTCTCAGCTTCCAGAACTATGAGAAATAAATATTTGTTGTTGATAAGCCACACTCTCTAAGGCATTTTGTTACAACAACCTGAATAAACTAAGACACTTTCTAGTTAAGTGATTAGAAACATTAACAAGCCCTAATGTTCACTTCCTCACTGCATTCTCTGCTTTAGTTTTCTCCATATTATTTCACTTATTTATGATATATGTTTTCTGATAAATTGATTTCCTGTGTACTTTGTGTAAGTTCCAAGAGGGCAGTAGATTTTGTCTGTTGTGGATACTACTTTATTCCCATCACCTAGAATAGTTCCTGGCACGTGATAGAAGCTAATACATATTTGTCAAATTGGTGAATGAATATGCAAATAATATCTGCTCAAAATTTTACCCTAATATCCTCTAGATTAATACTTCTCTGAGACACTGGTGGCTGTTTATTAAGCCAACTTTATTTTCTCTGAGATCAGTAATTGGGTTTACTCACCTTAGTATATTATTTGTTCTGTTTTCCTCAAAGATCTGATTCCTCTTGAAAGTATGTTATTTCTTCAGATATAGCTTCCTCTTCCCTTTTCTATCAATTTTATCCCATTCACTTATATCTTCCACATATTCCTTAATATTTCTGGACCACTGATGGCACATTTACAGATGCATAATTTTAAAAATATCTTTTTTAGTAATTTCAGAGGACCATTGGGTGGGCATAGATATAAATGTTCTGTCTGTCATCTTGAATGAGAAGCCTCTGTGGTCATTCTCAAATTTGATCAATTTATTTTTAATGCCTCTGATTTGTCTACTTGGCTCTTTATTTAAAGATGTCTTAATGTAATAACTATCGTTGAGGGATTATTGGATAGAATTTGTTTCCCTTTATAACTATTCTTGTCTTTTTTTTTTTTTTTTTGAAATTTCAGGATGAACCAGAACCAAAAATCCAAACAACAAAGGAAAATTTTTGTTAATTGAACATCTGTCTTTGTGAAGTGATGCACATGTTTTTAAACTGTCTACATCAGCATTCTATGAGTGCATCTTCTACTTTTAAACATCATTGAAACTTTTTAATTTTAGCCACTATTTGTCTTATCTTTTCATCCTAAACATAAGAAAAACACCAAGTGACATGTGAAGAAAACCATGACCAGTTTATAGGAGAAAAGTATGGCATTATTATATGTTCATTTATTTTCTATTTCCTTGTGTTTATCTTATTTTTATGTTCTTTGAAGTTGGATTAACTATATCCTCTGAACTCTTGAATTCCAATCAGATGAGCTATTTAATTAACCCACAATCCTTTATAGAACATTTTGAGTGAATAAATCATCCCAGAAGTTAAACTTGCCAATTAAAAGAGATTTTTGGTATCAAGAGTTTTTGGCCTAAAATTATTTTCACTTGATAAATAACATTCCAAAATAGTTAAACCTGCAGTTGGTTATCTGAGCCTTTATAGTATCCCAAAGTAGCAAATATGATTCAAATGAGAAGGCAGAAATTGGAGAAATGCCTCAAGCTCAAAAAACAATATTTGGAATAACTCTGTACTCTTCTAAGTGATTCAAAGGTAACATTAAATAAACTCACTCTCCAAATATGTTTGAACATTTACTTAGAGAACAAATTTTAAAGAATGTGTTTTATTTCCAAAGCATACGTTGTTGGTTTTTGTTGTTGTTGTTGTTTTGGATCTTTATAGGTCTAAATGAGATGACTTATTTATTAAAATGAACCACTTTAGATTATTATAAAATATATGGAGATGCCAAACTATTTAATAAGTCTAAGCAATGGCATAGTACAGAATTCCACTACAGAACTAACATACTTAAGCAATCATTTCTATTTCTCTTTTTTTTTCATCTTTGTGAATTTTTTCTACATAAATGAATTTTTCTCTAATGAGGACATTTCCATTTTTCTCATCCCTTACCTAAAGGCTGTTGAAATCAACTAAGTTACTTAATTATTTAGTTAAGAGAAAACACCCTAATTAGAAAGTGTCCTCCTTTTGCAGCCAATTTTAGAACTTATAGTTTCATAGCTTCAGCTTAGGAGAAATTTAGTTAAAGAACCTGAAGGTGCTAATTATAAGGCTATATAATTTACATAGACACATATACATTTCAATTTCTTGAAAACAGATCTAGTGCAAACTGATGAGGGTAATTACTGGGATATTTTAGGATTTTCTCTTGTGATCAACCCAAGTACATCATTCATTTAAAAAATGTGTATAAGTTTGTTCTAATGAAATGTATCTCAAATAGACATAAATATTATTATTTGGTATTCATGAGGCTACATGAATATTCTTTAATGGTGAGAATTATAGTCCAGTGGTTCTGCATTCATCTGGGCAGAGAATCACCTAGAGAAATCTTTGGAAAAAAACACAGAGGCCTGGGCCTACCCTCCAAGATTAGGGTTTAGTTATTCTAGAGTGGGGCCTAGGCATCTGTGTTCTTTCAGACCCTCCTGACTCATTCTACCGAACAGTCAGGTAGAGTTAACAATAAGGCACTAACATAACTCATATCACATATCATTTTAAAAACCACTGCAACTACAAAATAGTTATTGAGCTATTATAAACAAATTTTAGCAAGGGAAATATTGTTAGCATTTCTAAATTAATGAACTCCTTGGACAATCCTTATTGTAACTAGCATGAAATCCAAATCGCTACCATTTTTTCCTTCCTTCCTTCCTTCCTACCTTCCTTCCTTCCTTCCTTCCTTCCTTCCTTCCTTCCTTCCTTCCTTCCTTCCTTTCTTCTTTTCTTCCTTCCTTCTTTCCTTCCTTCAAAATGATATGGTCTTCCTATCTTTCATAAATGATTAGGAAGAAATAGCCATGATTTTTAATATTGTTTTTATGTCTAATATGTCTTTATCCAAAATCAAAGTAAATCCTTCTACATTCTCATGATGTTATTTCTATACACCAAGGATAAAGTGTATAATCCTGAGTACTGAGTTAATGAAATGCTGGAATACTAAGGGCTTCCTAACTATGTCTTTTCACTCTTTTCTCATTAAATTGACTCTTTCTGATTAGAGTGGTCTAAAATTAGTATTAATGTTTGGTATTAGTCACAACAACATAGTCAATCTCTTCAATGTTAATGTTTCTAATCACTAATTATTAAACTCTACTAAATACCAGTTTATATCTGGCTCAGTTCCAGGACAGCTGGGAGTTCCAAGTACCACTGGGGCACATGTCCAGTTACCTATAACTCTGAAAAGAAATTTTGGCCATTTTTATTTTAGTTATATAAATATAAATGTATCTAGATCTACTAAAGAAAAAAGCACTAAGAAGTATATTACCTTTGAGCTTATATTAAATATTCATATTTAGATGATCATGGCATAGCTCCTTTATTGGCTGGATATGCATCTATATTCCAAAGCCACTGATATGAATCAACTTATGATTGTAATGAACCCATCTTCAAATTAAAGACACATGCATAGCTAGAAATCATGAAATTAGATTTAAGTATAGCTTGACAAGATTAAACCTAGCCCTTTCAAGTAAATAAAGAGAAACTATATTCTTCTGATCAAAAAAAAAAACAAAATTATGGAATAAACATGTACAGTGAATGTGTTATTTGTACTTTTGTAAGTTTTAAAAGTGGCTTAGGTCAGAACGAGTTTCTGCCAGTCATTAAGAAATTATTCTAGAATAGTAAACTTTTGGGAGAGTTTAGATGTTTCTAATTTTTCCCTTAAAATTATGACTAAAAAGTTTCTTCCACAAATGATATCAGGGAAGAAACTGAAATAATTTCAGCCATTTAATCTACTGTGTCTGTTGAATGCCAGGTGGCTAATTGTACCCAGAGTAGTTTATCTTGCCAGTCTCAGACTGCTTTTCTACATGATCATTTTGGTACCAAATTTTGCATCTGCAAATGGACAAATTATGAATATAAATTGGAAATTTATACTGTGTAAAATTAAGCCTAAGTGTAAAAACTAAATTTTTTATTTGGGTGTACATCTATCTTTCTCTCATAGATGTAAAATTATTGAATTAAGGCAAAATGTGTACATAAAGCTTATCTCAGGGTGTCGTCATTTCACACATGTGACACCAATAAACCAGTGATCTTCAAAGAGTGCATCTGTAGCAATTAAATCATTTTTTCATTTTATGTAACATTTCCTGAAGTATATTCCATGGAATTTTAAAACATCCTATGTGAGAAACAAAGGTAAGGGAGAAAAGAGGGTCTGGTTATGTTTGGAAAATATCGTCTTAGAGTTTTCAAATGTAGCAGTTTTTAACTCCATTAATGGATGAATATTCTTTGTGAATTTCCAAGAGGGCATCGGAGTATGTAGCATTTCCCACATAGAACCTACAAAAGTGCTGATTAATAAATCAAACTACACATTTCTTAAGATAATTTTCATTCTCAGCTCTATGTTATCATAATTATTATTTTTAACTTATACCACAAGTTTGCTTGCATTCCAATGGTGACATAGTTTTTACTTATCTCCTAAGTTTATGTGCAAAGACAGTCTCAGTGGTTTAAAGTAGACAGCTAATTTCTCCAGAGATTTTTCTGGAAGCTGGTACAACTCTGACTTGGACATACTTCCCAGGATCAGGAGTGAGCAGGTTATATGAGGTGAGTCACATGAAGTCCAGAAAGCTGTCATGGCTACAGAGTTGAGCCCATATATATACTTTGCTTCAAGCAGTTACTTTTATGCCTAAGATTTTATAATCTTGCTATTAATAACTCTTACTAGATACAGTGTAAGGAAGCAGCTATAACCGTGCACACAGCCCTTGGGATAGGACCCACTCAAAAATTAATTTTCAGGCAGATATAATTTTTCACTATATCAGTCAGATTTTTCTGTTTTTTTTTTTCCTGGATTTTTATGTCCCATTAACCACTCTCAAATACATATTTACCAAATTCAAATTTTACCTGCAATGCTTCCACTCCTGTTGAAGCTGAGGTTCTTCTCCCCCTAAGCAATACAGAAGCCCTGAGCTGACAGGATTTATGTGGTCCCAGGGGTGGATGCACAGGGGCTTCCTCATGCCAGGCTCTCTGGAGATAAATAGGTAACTGTTTCCGAGGCATATCCTAATGCCCTTTTAAAAATCAACTTTATTGAGATATAATTAAAACACAATAAATGCATCCACTTCAATGGGTTTTGACAAATCATACGTCTATGTGCTTGCCACCACAATTAAGATCTAGAACATTTCTATCACACTTGTTCCTCTTTGTCATCAGCATCCTCACCCCCTAGTCCATTATAAAAGCTGATCTGTTCTCTCTTCCTATAATTTGCCTTTTCCAGAATATTCTATAAGTAGAATAATACAGTATGTACTCTTTTGTGTCTGGTTTCTTTTTCTTAGCACATTTAAAATTTTTTGAGGCTCACTGATGTTGTTGCATATCTCAGCAGTTTGTTCCTTTTTAGTGCTGAGTAGTATTCCATTGCATGGACATACTACAATTTGTTTATCCATTTACATGTTGATGAACATTTGAGTTGTTTCAAGTTTAGAGTTATTATTAACAATTCTGCTATGAATATTAGTGTTCAAACCTTTGTGTTGCCATATGTTTTCAGTTCTTTAGAGTGAATGCATAGTAGTAGAATTACAGGGTTGTATGGTTAAGAGTGGATTTCACTTTTTAAAAATCATTATTTTGCCAAAATGGCTGTTCCTCTTTACAATACCATTAGCAATATATATTCCTGAAGAATAAACTACCATTTTGCATTGTTTTAAGTAACATTATTCTTATTTTATATTAATTTACTTTTAAATTTTCAGAGCTAAAGAAATTTCATGGAGAGAAAATCTCATGAGCTTAAATTGTATTTTGTTTTTTAAAAAATAAATCTCTTTTAATATATAGAACTATGAGGAAGCTCTGCTGCCATTTTAGTCCAATATTTTGGCCATTCATCAGATAGAATTTCTGACCTCCTGCTACAAAGTGCAGGGCCCTCTCCAATCAGGAGGAGGGAAAGGTTGTTTTGAGAAGAAATAATATTGTATTTCACCAAAGCCTGGCTGTCTCCAGGGAGCAGTTATAAGAGATTGAAGGTGCCTGTCCAATATTTTTTCTTCCTGCTTTATAAGAGAACTCTGCTTTTATTCAAGCTGGGGATGTGTCCAATGAAAAGACTATATTTCCTTGTAGCAAGGTGCAGTCTTGTGGTAAGCACTGACCACCAAGAAGTAAGATGAAATGTTGGATGGGGCATTTAGGAGGCTGCTGCGAAGAAGCTGTCCCTCTTTTTGTTTTCCTCCCTTCTGCTTTCTCAATGTTTAGATGGCAGATGTGATGGCTAAAGCTTCAGAAGCCTTGTGAGACTCTTGGGGGATAAAAGTAATGAGCTAAAGATGCAGATAGAAGCAGAAAGAAGAAATGGGAGTCTCTAAGGAATTTGTGGAGCTGCCTTCCTGGTCCCATTTGCCTAACTCAAATTCCGTAATATAAGAACAGTGTTTTCATAGAATGATACTTATACACTGCTATTTGAGATTTTCTTTTTTATTTAGCCTGAACTAATCCTAAGTGCTACAGCCAGCAGAGTAGAGACATGAGCACTGCTGCCAGCTACAATGTCCCTATACCTCCCCATGAATTACAGCCAACAGTAAAGGGGGAGGGACAAAAGCCAGCCAGAGCAGCTGGAAGCAGTAAGTAGCAATATCCACTTAAAGCATATTAAGTATGTTCTGATCTATTGGCTGATCAGAGAAATCTAGGAGAAATCTCTTTTTCAGACAAAATATGTTTATGAGTGCTCCATCCATCTGAAAAATAATTAAATCATAGACTTACTTCATAAAAAGCATTTCAGGCAATCTCCATGGTATAGAGTATCAAACCGAAAATTGAGAAATTGGGGTTCTAGTACCGTTTCCACATCTAAATAACTTTGGGAAAATTGTTTATATTTTCTGAGTGTGAAGTAAAGATCTCAATTGCTAGCAGGAATTATACATGTTAGTCTCTAATTGGATCTTTCTTTTCTCTCCAATGATAGTCCAACTGTCACTTTAGGTGACGGCGACTAGAAAGACAGTGGTAAGACAAAGTCACAGGAAGATGGCAAAGCAAGTTAAAAGTATTATTTTTATATAACATTCTATATTTATTATATGTAATTTGACATAATATTTGCTAAGATGACTTGAGGCTGGTGAAATAAAACACAAATAAGCTTATTTTGGAATTTATTCTGTTCCAGTAGAACAGTGATAAAGAATTAAGTTAACCAGAATGCCAAAATTTCTGTCTTCTTTTCCACCTTCAACATTCTTATTTTGTCTTATATGGGCATAGCACAGTAACTACATTAGACTGTAAAAATGGGCACAATTTCACCCCTCCTTATATGCATACCCTGGCTGTCCTGTTTTTGCTCTATTGGCCCCAATGGTAACCAGCCAACCCCTAGAAGTTCGTTGCCTATCTTGCAGCTGACCTCAGACACATGAGTGAGCCCAGTCAAGACCAGAAGAATCCTCCAGTTGAGCCCAAATTTCTGACTCACAGGATCATAAGCTACATAAATGGTAACTGTTTTAAGCCATTAATTTCTGGAGTTGTTTGTTATTCAGCAAAGCTGATACTTATTCCTGTGAATATTTAGAATCAAATTTCCTATGCGTCTTATTTCCTTTTCCAAATCTGAAAGAAAAAAAAAGAAAGAAGGCTTTGCAGCACAATGTTTCTTCCCAGTAAAGCATCATTTTTTTTTGGGGGGGGGGGTCTGGGACAACAAAACAACAAGATGGTTGAAAGGTCTCTTCTGTGTTCACCTGAAAGTTATCGGATTAACTGCATTTTTATTTTGTCATACTACAGTAAATACCTGAACATCACTGTATTTCTCCTTTCTTTATAAATGAGGTTTTATTATTTGTTAATGCCCTGTTAGGCTTTGCCATGAGCATACTAATTCAAAGTGAACTGCCAATGCGTTAGGCACCTGGGCTATGAAGCCTCTGAGTAAATCATTCATTATCCCCATCACCTTCCTGTAGAAACTAATTATCTCCAGCCTCCCGTTTGCCCAGTTAACAGCCATGGGCTCAGATGTGGGCTCACCCCCAATGCAAGAAAATAGCAGATTGCTTTTATTTTCAAACTTCGAAGTTTATTTTTGAAATATGTTTGTCTTCCCATGAAATTCTTGAGGTTTTTGTGGGTAAGTGCAGGTATAGTCTAATTAAGCAATTCGTTTTCTTGTTTCACCTCATCATGCAGAGAATTGACAGTGGCCATGGAGGGCTTATTACAAGTAGACAGATTAGGAGGCCTCCACGGGAGGTAAATTTAATGGGGCTATGAAATCTCCTCTCTCAAGTAGCTGCCTCATGCTTGTCACCATGCCTGGATTCACTCCATTAGCTTGTTATTTCTTCTGATCTTCAGTTTTTTTTAATGTTTACGAGTTCCACATTAGAGTCAAATCTTCCTGCTGTCATAACTTAGCACACCAGCAAGAACTAGCTGATGGTTAGTTAGGGGAAAGACTCCTTCAGAGTGGGGTGTAAGATGGGTTCTGAGAGAGGTAGATAGTGCTGTTTCATTAATTTCACTATATGTTTTTGGTACTCTCATTTTCAACTTATTTGAAAGTTAACTACAGGAAAAGAAAGAGTGGAGGGGATAAAAGAGGGGGAGGGAGGGAAGGAAAGAAGAAACAAAAGAAGAAAAGAGAAAAAGAGAAGGAAGGAAGGAAGGAAGGAAGGAAGGAAGGAAGGAAGGAAGGCAGGCAGGCAGGCAGGCAAGCACAATTCAATAGGGGGGAAAAACCTTGGGAGTAAAGATATTAGCCATCTCTTCAGATCTTCAAATCTGATGGAGGCCACAGTTCTGGGTAATCACAACCCATCAGGAGGTCAGGATGGGGTGGGGTTTGTACTCTAACTATACATGATGACAAAGGGAGTAATATTCTTCATTTCCTTTCCCTTACTTTAGAAATAGAACTCTCAAGGGTAAGGGTAAAAAGTCATGCAAGTGCATCAGTGATTCTCCCCACTGATACCTACAAACCACCAAAAGTCCTTCACTTTCTTTTGAGTCAGTAACACCTTAGACTCCTGTCATTGACTACTGTGGCAACCTGAGAAGCCCTGTGGCAGGTACTGAAGGAAATTCTAAAAGGAGGAGACTTGATGGGGTGTTAAACTGTTTTAGTTTCATCTCCTGAAAACAGGGTCTGAGGTGAAGATCAGGGACAGGTTGTTTATTTAGAGGTGATCAGCAAAAAGGAATGAGGGAGCTGGAAACATGCCAGAACACCAGGGCTCACTCTTACTAAGATCCCCAAAACATGCAGAAAGCATGTCAGAATTTCTCACCCTAAAGCCCTAAAGGGGGCACTAATATACCCACTTATGCTACCTCCCTCCATACACACACACACTGCTAGGGCGCACCCAGGCTAAGTGAGCCCAGGGCCTTGGAAAAAACCCTAGGGGACAAAAAGTCATGAAGCAGGGAGACACTGAGTTTTTTGCAAGCAGTTGAGGTGGAAATTTCCACCCACCATAGAACATGAGAGGTCAGCCCAGTGGAGGGGCACCGGTTGTGGAGTGAGGCCTGTGAGCTGACTGAACCTCTGTCACTGGGATGAGCACAGGCTCTTCATGGTGCCTAGGCTGGGCTCTGATCGCAGGCAACATCTTGAACTCCTTGATGCCTTCCTGCAATGTGGAAGGTAAAAACAGGCTTTGCATTGGTATGGTAGAAAGATAGCAATTAGAACCTTGAAAACTTACATATGTTCAGTTAGAAAATGACTGTCCCCAGAAATGTGTTTTGGGTTTGACTGTGTTCACAGATGCTGATTCTAGAATCTAGAGTCTAGGCTCAGCCTGGGGAGGCCCCACCATCTGTGCTTGGACCAGCACCCACTATCCCTCATGGTGCCCAGGCCTCTGCGCCCAGCAAGTGTGGCCTCTGCCTGTGTGCTTGGAGAGTTCCCCCTCATCCAGCCAGCCTTATGTCAGGTTTCTGTTGTCTGACCCTCCGAGCTTTGCATTAATTCAGTCTTTCCTTAAGAGACATAATAGTGAAGTTGTTAAACATTCGGGCCTGAAGCCAGACTGCCAACTTCAGATCCTACATCTGCTGCCTACCAGCACGGCAAACTGGCAACTCAAACTCGGCTCTGGTTTCGGCATCCATAATACTGTGAGACAACCCACCTCGTGTGGTTGTTGCAAAGTTCAATGAATATGTGTGAATATATAGCACAGTAGTTTCCAGTGCTTATAAAAATGCTACTAAGTAGTTGTGATGATGCCCTTATTTTCTAGGTAGCCTTAGACTTGTCTCCCGAATTCCCCAGTATTCCCACTTGTCTTAGCATTTAATTTATTTATTAGGATTGTTTGCCTGCCTTTCTCTCTGCTAGACCATGTACACTTGATAGAAGACTGTCTTTTCTCTTTCTTTCAATCTTCAGGAGCTAGCATAGTACTCAGCACATAGTAGGTCCTCTAAAATATTGTTTGAATGAATGAATGATTCAATGATTTCATACTTAAAGAGTAAAGCCCAAATTTCTTAATGCGGCATTCAGACTCCTTCAGAATATGACCGCAATATCACTTTTGAATCCCCTCTGCTGCCTTCACTCCTCCACATTTTATATTCCATCCATAAAAGTGCCATGTGCTATTTGCTGCCATTATTTGCACATGCTGTCCCACTCTCATATAAGATATCCTCCCGCCTTTGCTCTGCTTGGTGAATTTCTTTACTTCATATGGCCTTCCTTACATGTCACCACTTCTGTGAGTTCTTCCAGATGACTCCAAGTCCCCAGTCAGAATATATTGCTTTTTTTGATGTGTTCTCCTAGTTCTTTGTTCTTTAGCATACTGCTTGTGAAAATAAATTGTGGTGGGTCACATGTGTGTCTCTTTTTCTCCCTCCTTTAGTTTGTCAGCTCCTCCTGGAATAAGAGCATCTAGGCTGCCAGCTATTCAGTAAATATTTGTTGAAGGTTAATGCCTATGACTTCGCTGCTTTGGGTCATGTTTAGATTTCTGTCTGCCACATCTACTCAGGGTCTAGAAGATTGTTTCTCCCCCCAAGCTAATCAAAGGCCTTCAATGGTACTAACTAGGTGGTCTGTGCCTGGTGGAGTCAAGGATCATTAAATTTACCCCAGGATTCAACGAGCTGTTTAATAGCCAGGCCTTTTCAGTGAGTTCCTTTTGTTTTTCTTCTCTGTACTGTCCCCTCAAACTTGAGCCAATGATCTGAAATATACTTATGGGGTTGATATGTGCTAGAAAACAACATATTTAACATCCTTATTGAAGTTTTCCTTAACTTAGCCCAACTAATTTTTATTATTTATTTTGGGGTGGGAAAAACTTAACTTTATTTTCATTAACCTCAAACTAAAATTTCTAATTTTATTCAAATTTTATTACAGATGACAATCCACTGTAATAGTAGATGTTCCTGTGATGTTACCAAATAAATTATAGATATTTTCATATATTACACATGTGGCAGATTTATGCTTATCACTTCCTCAAAATTATAGGAGGTAGTTAATTGACCCAATTTATTTGTATATGTTGGAGTTTACCTTCATTCTCTTCATAGAAGAGGGGCTTTTGACATTTGTTAAGAAACTGTAGGTTCTTATAGATACTTATTTTTTGATTTCTGGATGGATCCTAACCCTGCCTTGTAAAAATAAATAGTTTAGTAGTCTCAGATTAATATCAATCTAAATTACTGATATTAATTTTGTCTTTGTGTATACATGGGCACTGATAGTTAGAGCCAGGTTTGGGAACAGATGAAAAAGAGGAATAATGAATAAACATTCCTTAATGCAGGACATTGAAACACCAAATGTGACCTTTGAACTCTGTTAGCCACCTATTCTTCTTAGTCATCATGGGTCAGAGACCAGAACACCCAACAACTCTGTTCCAGAGCCTCTGTTTCTCTTGACTCTTGTGTGTCTCCGCTTCCCTCCAAGCCTAACTTCTGCATCAAAGTGTCTTCAGGCTGATGATTTTCTTGACTGAGCTGAGTCACATGAACCCAAGGAGAAACAGGTAATCCTCTTCCACATTCTCTGAGGCCTAATTATTTTCAGACATGTCTTAGATCTAATCACCAAAACCATGTGTATTCACATGTACAAGCACAGACACAGGTAGAAGAAATAGCTTCAAATAAGATACTAGTGTAAGTGTCACTTTATGCCTGAAATTGTATTTCAAAACTATTTTTTAAAGTGTTAGAGTTTTATATTAAGAAATATAATGTGGATTTAAACATTGCTTTGCATAGATACATATGTGAAGTGAGTGACAATTTTTATCTTCGAGTATGGAAATGAGGAACATACTATAATTTAAAACTAGTATTCACAACATGAGATAATGGATGCAATATTTGCTTTATAACAACTTTTATAACAGGACCAGTACATAATCATGCTGTAGTTCCTGAGCTCTTTAGTTACAGATAACCTTTCAGAAGCATCATTATCATGTAAAATGAAAAACAAAAATATGATCTTTGAAATGGTCACGTAGTAACAATAGGTTACTTTTCTAGAGAGTTAGCTGTCTAGAGAGATAGCTTCCATACAGTCTCATTCAGATTCTACCTTTGTACCACTGGGTGGATATTATTATTCCCACATTATAAATGAGGAAATAGAGCTTCAGATAACATTTAAGTAATTGCCCGAGATGATAAAATGGTAAACAAATTTTAAATTCAGATGTTCTGGTTCCAAAACATATGTAGGCACAAATATGTTATAATACCATCTGCTCTAATACTTGCTCTTCTTTATTTATCACCTTCCTACTAATTTCCAGCCCCTCTGAGCAAAACCAGACCAGTGTGAAAAGAGTAATAAATGGTTTAAGGGATATTCAGTTGAGTATGGACTCGATGAGATAAATGTACTTTATCTTTGATACTATTTCATCTAAAAAAATCTAAAGAGATGAACTTGAATGGGTAAATTCAAAATATATTTGTTGCCAAGACTTAATACTAAGTCCTTCTCTCCTCATATGTGGACAATTACTAAAGTGTCCTAATTAATTTCTGTGTCTCCATCGCTTCACCTCCAATCTTTTTGTTTGTTTTCTGCCTCCAGATAAATCTTCACAGAGCATGATGCTCTTCTCTTCAAAAACCCATGGTTTAAAATTCAAAGTATATTGTTATACAACTCACGTGATACTTAACTTACAACATCTTGTGATTTAGCAATATGTATACAATTTACAGAATGTAAACACTTTAAGGTTGAGCTCTTACATATGTGGTCAAAGTAAATACTTCATAAATAATTATCAAATTTGAAATTTTCCACTTGGCAACAGAAAATGCAGAATTTTTGTTCTGTGGCTCACTCTTCAAATGGGCTCAGTTTAGCCATGCTGTCCATTCTTTAACATCACATAATCTCATCTTAGTTATTTACCCGATCTCCCTCCCTCCCTTATTTCAACCCCCTATTCCTTGGACTCTTCTTCCATAATCCCTTGGCCCTGTCCTCCAGCCCCTATTCCTACCTCTGGCTTTGCTAGATTTGATGGCACACTTGACCTCCAATTATGATTCTCAAGCTTTGATTCCTGGCATACTGTCTTGGAACTGGTCATCATTAACTGTTCTGTAACTTGTGCCAATAATTGTAAGTATTCCCTCTGTCATAATCTGGCCCGTGAAACTAACGCCACCTGAGCCAGCCCACCCTGCCAGGGAACATGGATCAAATAAATTGACCAAAACATTCCAAGTACTTAGAATTCATTATCTACTGATTACTGGGTGGATTAACAGAAAGGAAATCACTGGACTTCTTGGACAGCAAAGAGTGGGCCAATTAGAATGTCTTAGAAAGCCATGCCTCCTTGAGCTGAAAGGGAGAAAAACCAGATGTGAAGTATAATAGAAAAATTCTTAACTTTGAGGTCTAGATGCAAAGATTCCATTTCTAGTATCATGGATTAAAATTAAGAATATCTAATATGAGGACTGTGGAAAAGGTCAAATGAGATGATAAATGTGAAAGTTCTTCATCAACTGTAAACATAAGGTATAACTAAAAGATCTAGGCTCTTCTCTGTGACTTTTATCTATGTGAAAAATGAGAATGTTAGACCGGAGTATTGTAGATCTCCCAGTACTACAGGAGAAAAGCTTATCTCTCTCCAAGTCTGAGAGACCTGCCAGGAACAGTCTTGAGGTTATTCTTCTTCTTCTTCTAAGGATTCACAGATGCAATAACTGGGGCACAAAGATGTTACCTGACTTGCTCAAAGTCACAGTCAGAAATGAGGGATTAGTAATACCAATTTCCTCCTCTGCTCTTGCATCAGACCATACTTACGCTCCTGTCCAGATCTGCTCAGTCCCACTGTCCTCCCACCTCTCTACTGGGTGGATTATATGGCTTCCGCAGCAGCTCATGTTGTTCCCATAGTCCTAACGCGCTGGGTGCCACCCCTGTCATTGCTTCATCCTCTAACAGGAGTGATTCTTCTAGGCACAGGCTGAGGCGGATCCTCACTGCACCTGCTGTAGTGGGAGCCACCGCAGCTCCAGCACCCTGTCTGCCTTGCTTGGTCCCCTGGAATTGCTGGTCTCCAGCAGCTTCTGGAGTTGATGAGCCCCAACACCCAGAAGTACAGAGGAAATAAGCTCTCACTGGGGCAGTAGGGAGTTGGGGAAAAGCCTAGCAATACAATGTTAGCCCTTCTTATTCCCAGTGGACACAGATGCTCCAAACCACATCTTGTCCGTGCCCCACGCAACAGAGCAAGCAGCTACACTTCCTTATGAAGCTCTGGCTAGTTCGGTCATATACTACTTTATGTTTGCTGTCCCTTCTTTCCTTCTCACTTTCAATTTTCCCCTCAATCTTGCTTCCTTGAAATTGAACTCCCAAATAGGATTTTGTCACAAGAGCTTTGTCTTAGGTTCTGATTCTTAGAGAACCAGTGCCAAAATGTAGAGACTTTGCACAACACTGCATCTCATTTCTGGCAGTGGCAGCAGTGTTTCTGAATGTTTTCCTATTAAAAACAACAACAACAACTTTATATGCCACACTGCATTTTCTCCTTATCGTGTACATATTTTCCCTAGAAAAAAAATACATGGTAACAAAATATGAATTCTGAAACAGTAATCACTCAGGTTTAAAAAGCTATGATATTTAGCATTAAAATGATAGTACCCAAATTGAACTGTCAAATATGCATGTCTGTTATGATCTTTGGAGAGACAGTTTAATTGAGTAAAGGACACTTGAGGAATGTGTTAGGTAGTATCTGAAGGATTCCCACTCCAATATTTTACATTTTAGAACATGAGACCTTTTAGTTACTCACATTTTATTTCTCAGCACTTTTAGAGATAGTATGCTTTTAGAAATAAAAAATGGGAGAAGAGAAGGTGAAGCAATATTAATGGCATCCAAAGCTTCGGTAGCATGAGAACCACATGAGCTGCTGTGGGGGCAACAATCAAATCTCAGTGCTCACCAAGGAGCAGATTCCGTGGTTTGTGTAGTGAACAGAATTACAGGGAGGCATTGCACACCTAGGAGTGAAATGATTAAGTAGCAAAATCTTGGATTGCTGGGCCCAGAATCTATTTCTGGTTGTGGGACTCAGAAAATATTAGGACTAAAAAGTTTTTTTGTTTTTTGTTTGTTTGTTTGTTTTAGGATTAATGAATATGTTTTTATTTACCTTTTTACAATAAATGTTTATTACACTTAATTTTTTTTATTGGTCCTCAGGAGCACTATCATCATTTATTCTTATAAGTCCTCTCTTGCTCTCTTTTTAAAATAATTAATTTATATTTATTGAGATATAATTGACATATAATATTTGTATTCATTTTTTTTGCTTTTCTTTTTGTTTTTTTTAAACATTGTATATGTTCTAGGTATACAACATAATAATTTGATATATGCCAAATATTATTTGATATAATTAAACTTACCACAATAAGTTTAGTTAACACCCATCACTACACAAAGTTACAAATTTTTCCCCCTTGTGATGAGAACTTTTAAGATCTACTCTCTTAGCAACTTTCAAATATACAATACAATATTGTTAACAATAGTCACTATGCTGTACATTACATCTCAGGACTTTTATCTTATAACTGAAAGTTTGTACCTTTGACCTCCTTCACCCATTTACTCAGAAAATGTTAGGACCAAAAAGTTTTACAGCAGAATCCAACCTGAAGGTAGAGAATCTATCCTTGGGTAACACATAGCTCCTGCTAATGTTTTGCTGAGAGTAATTTGTTAGAAACAAATGCAATTAAGGTTGAGATTTACAGGGATTTGTGTAGTCTCTTATAGAGTCTTAGATAGCTAGAACTATATGAACGGTTGATGAAGTGCCTGTACTTCAAGTCTGAACACTTGAGAAATAGCAGCATGAGGGAAACAAAGGATCCCCAGAGTCACACAGGCCCAAGGCTTGTGCTTACCACCAGGGAGTAGGAACCAGTTGAGACAAAGTCTTGAACACAGAGGAAAGTCTGGTTAAAACTTGGAGGCCCAATTTCCTCTGGCACAATTAAGTGTTTTAACAAGAGACAATACCAGACCCACAGCATACAACATTCACAGTTTTTGTTTGGAAGTATATATTTGAACTATATGCACTTTATTCTATAAGCTTATTTTAGTCATTTTTATTTCTCAATTAGCCCTTCTGGTTGGTTTTATAGAATTCCTAGAAAAAGATCTCTTTAGCATACTCTAAATGATAGTCATCTGAAATTGGAGAATACAGCTAGTAATTACATTCTTTCTCCTCGGAGCTGAGTCCAGGGTAGGCCTGAATAGAGGCCAAGAATAAAGCCTTTAACCTAGATGGGATTTGGCCGAAAGGGGCAAAAAGTTGTTGGAATAAGTGTGCTCTTTTCTTAGCCAAAGACAGCAAGCAGAAGAGTAATCAGAACAAAACTGTTTGTAGATGAAGAAGAGAGAATAAGAATTCAGTACACAAAGGTAGATCAGATGATTGAAGGTGGATATACATGGTGAGCAAATTGTCTCAGTGGGAAAACTGTCACAAGGAGCCAATCTAGATCAAACCATTGAGTATCTTTTTTGTAAACATATAATGCAGAAGATGCTATGTAGCAGAAAGCCAAGACTCATCTGATCAGAATAGTGGTTTGCGGGGGGCGGGGGTGTCCAATTGTATGTTATCTGGCAAGGTGGTTTTGTGAGAGCTCACATTTTCTCATCTTTATTAATCTATCTTCATCCCTTAAAGAACAACTGATGTGGAATCTGGCACAGTTTTCAATAAGTAGTGTTTCTTACAGAATGGTACTTAAAGTTCCTCTAATTACATATTTTAATTGGGTTCCTGATTTATCTGTTCACAGATTTGGCTATTGGAATCCATGTATCCTTCAAACCTTACCTACTGAGATTTGGGATAGTAAAACAAACTTCTGTTCTTTTACTTAGGTGGTAGTGTTAACTGAGAAAGCAGCTTTCCAGGATAAGGCCTCTCTCTGCAGAGCCCATGCTTACCTCCAGAGCAGGGGGCTCACTCAGCAGCCATTTTTGAGCTAACTATGGGACATTGCTGATGGGGTTTTCTGAGTGATGGGTTTCCCCGCAGCTAGGGGAAAAAAAGGGAGCTAAAATTCAGGAATAGGTATTCAGAGACAGGACTATAGTTGAGAAAGGAAGCAGAGCCCGGCTGTCCATCCTGGAACTCAGGCTGGGCCAGGAGTGAGGGTAAGTGGCTTTGCTGGTGGCCTACTGGTGGGAGCATCACATCTGAGTGAGGACAGACTGAAGTGGGAACTGTTCTCCAGAGCTTGTCCCCAGAGGTTACACCACATATAGCATCCTGGTCACCTTTGCCCGACAAGACAAATCCCCAAATCATCAATGGGTCATCTCTACAATATGCTTGTTCATAAAAGTGGTAACAAACCTCACAGAATAAAAATACTAGTCTAGAAAGAAAGAAAGAAAGAAAGAAAGAAAGAAAGAAAGAAAGAAAGAAAGAAAGGAAGGAAGGAAGGAAGGAAGGAAGGAAGGAAGGAAGGAAGGAAGGAAGGAAGGAAGGAAAGAAGGAAAGAAGGAAAGAAGGAAAGAAGGAAAGAAGGAAAGAAGGAAAGCAAGCAAGCAAGCAAGCAAGCAAGAAAGAAAGAAAGAAAGAAAGAAAGAAAGAAAGAAAGAAAGAAAGAAAGAAAGAAAAAGAAAGAGGGAGACAATGTAAAATTGCAAATAGAAATATTTTATTTCTTTTTTTATAGACTTAGAGGTTATTCATTTTTAGACCCCATATCATTTGATGTATATGTGAATCTTGAATATTTCCTATGAGTTGCTTCTTAGCAGTTGTTAATAAGATTTTCACACCACTCTCCATTATGCAATGCTTCTCCTTAGCCATGTTTGTTTCCATCTGAAGATGGCAGGGTTCTGGCGGTGCACATATGCATGAATTACCTTTCTAGTAGATGATCTCGGGGCAGCATTTCTGTCTGCCTGCCTTAACCAAGCTTGGCAAGAGTTTACATAGCTTTTTCCATCCCCTCCCAGTAATGAGATTACATAGATCTGGTCATTCAAATTAATAAGCATCTCAGCCCTCTATGGACCAGTCTCTCCCCAAATCATGAATTTCTGTAATAGGAAGATTAAGAATAGGAGGGTAAAGAGTCAGATGTCTTAAAGAAAATTTATAATGCCTAGTTAGGCTGAAATATCAAAAATCTGATACTGATGATGTAGACTATTTATTTTCTTTATCTAATTTTCATAGGCTTCAATGTTCTCAGCCTGGAGCAGTTTATTTCTTTATAAGCACATTTCCAGCCTCAAAAAGCTAAGAAAGCATTTAGTAAATGGAATATTGCAGGGAGTAGGTTGCATCCTCTGAATTTGTTCTTGACCTGCCCTTTAATTTACTGGTAGCTAGTTTCATCTCTCATCTGCCCATCTCCCCTAATTGCTTCTGCAAGGCACATGTCCCCCATTTGCCCTATCCTTGGGCTTTCTATTTTATTTCATGATGTTTGGACTGTATCCTTCCCCACTGGGAACCTGAATAGACTGGCAAACTGGCAGTGGGATGCTCTTTGATTTGATACACAGCATCAGCCCCTATGGGATGCTCTTGGGAGCTCATAATTTTCCCTCATCTGTGCTTGGGGTTCTGCCCAAGCTGGTTATTTAACATCTCAATGCCACAATTTCATCATCTGCTCCTTAGCTATTGTACCCTTTGGGCAAGATACTCTCTAAGTCTCAGAATTCTCAATGGTATACAGATACTAATAATATTGAACCTACAGGGTTGTTGAGAAATCTGTATATGTTTTGAACCTTTGAACTAAAAAACTGCAACTCCTCTTCTTTCACCATGTCCAGGGGTCTGTGTGCTCCCTGACATGTGCCTTACACACATGAAGTGAGCACGATGACAGTGATGTCACATGCCATAGAGCTGCCTGAATCCAGTGGTATTTTGCCAAGTAAGCTAAATGGCAAAATACTTTGAGATATAGACTTGATATGTCAATGAGTCTCTGTTCATTTCTCTATAGACAGTGTTTAAACAACCAGTACACCTCACAAATACTTGGAATTATATAAATCAGCATCCTTGGATAATTTAAAAATTTGTCATGTTATATTCTAATATGCAGCTCTTTAAATTCCTGGCTCTGCTTCAGATAACAGAAAATAGGGAATACAATTTCAATATATATTTTAATGATTCTCTCTTGGGAGAAAGAAGTCTTAGGTGGTGGAATCACCAGATTTCCCCTCCTCAAATTATCTTCACTGAGTTGCAGCTATGTTATATTCTTGACAAATTCTGTTTTTTTAAAAAATTGTATTTAAGGAGATTGTCATATTACCCCATGATGCCCACATGAAGTTCCAGAATCACACTTTTCTTTTAGAATATGAAGCCAGTAAAGATTCAGTCTCCCTTGACTAGGAATATGATTTTGCAATGTGCCAGATCCTCTTTTTTTTTCTCTGCCAGAAGCTCAGAGCCAAATTTGATTCAACTATAGCAACCATTATGAAGCTTTTAGACTAACTGTATGGAAAACCTCTTTCTTTGGTCTCGATTAGGTGTTCCTCTTTTATTAACTTTCTTATCTATGTCTTTGTTTTAATCTTCTTCATTGTATTCAAAGAGACAAAGCATATATATTAAAATAAATTAGCCAAAGGACTTTCTTTGAATACATTGGGGTAACATCCTTCCGTGGCACTGTGCCATGGGATGGAATTAGACACTGAGTTTTTGTCACCCTGTGATGCATTCAGCCTTTTAGACCAAAACTAACCATCCTTACAAGGCTCATTTTCATACCATGTCAAGTCTCATTTTGTGAACTGGAATCACTTAGGAAATAACTTTCTCATTTTGGGCAAGTCCCCAGGAAATAAAACCATTAACATTAAAATGTTCTATATTAAATTGCTATATTACAAATGACTCATAACAAGTAGAGCAAAATAAAAGTCCAAAGTAATGAGCTAGTTAGTATGCCATCTCTTCCTTTATTCCTAATTTTCTCAACAAATTGTTGAATCTTTAGAAACCCTGAATATTGTTGTCTCCACATTACAGAAAAGAGAAAATTTGTGGCGAGGACAATGTATCCCTAGTTTAAAGTTAATGTAAATCTGAAGTTTAAAACTCCTATCATTTCAACATGTTTATTTCAATTAATTTATTAGTACAAAACTAATAGAAAGTTCTAACTTGGAATTGTGTGTGCCTCTAGGGACCTATGGATTTCAGATGCTATTCTGAAGCTCAATTAGGTATCATGGCATAGTCTCTCCTCCCCTTTTCAGGTATGTGTTAGCTAGTAGCCCAGAGGCACATTAATAGTCCCCAAACAGATGGGCTTTCCTTTTATGTGTTTCTCTCCTCTTGGGTAGGAGAAGCACAATTGAATTGAGCAATTTTGTCTAAAGAATTTTTTAAATACATCTGCAGCTCTTCAGCAGGGAGCTGGAATCTGTGATCAGCAGGCTTCTAGGCCATTAAGGACTAAGCATTCTTATTCAGATCCTTATCCCTTCTGTGGTGCAGACCTGCTTATCAGCTATCATTAATATCTTCAGGAACATCTTAGGCCATACATTTCCTAGCTGGCTTTCAGGAGGCTTCTGAATTAATCAGGAGTAGGCTAACTATTGTAACGAACAGCCCTTCCCCCAAAAATCTCAGCATCTTAATGGAATATAAATACTTATTTCCCACTCAAGTCACATGTCAATGTGGAGAGGGATCTAGAAGATGGGATGGACCTGGGGGTGTTTCCAGGGCTCCTTTCATTTTCCACCTACCTCTAGGTCCTTTTGGTTAGAGGTCAGAGACCAAGACAGAGAATGCAAACTTATGTGGGAAGCTTTTCTAAGTCAGGCCTGTATGTGACATCCTTCATTCTACCCCAAGTTCTTGGTCATGTGAATACATCCATGGGCCGGTAAAGCTGAGATAGGTAGTTGGGCTGAGTGCACCAAAGGGAATAGAACTGGAGTGTGAGGAGCACTCAGCAGCCTCCCCTTCACATTTTGTTGCCTCTTTCTATTAGCCATTTTTGGCGAATAGGCTATTTGCTAGGAATTTACCCCAGTAAGGAACAAGCTGTTCAGTTTGTTCTTTGATTCTGTTTTACCCACATTTTCAAAGTCCCTATCTTCACCTTCAATACCTACCATGACCTATGATTCACTTGAAGTTTTGTTTTTTTTGTTTGTTTCTCTCAAATCTGTTTCTCTCAGCCAGGTTCAAAGTGTCTCCAGAGAAACAATTCATATGCCTCTAGGGGTCAAGGCAAGAGAATGTAGTGGGATGAATATAAGAGAAAATGAATTGTTGAAGCTGCTAAGAACAGGAAGTGCACTGCTCTATAGCTCCTGCCAATGGTTTTCAAGAAGGAACATGGCCTAGGGGGTGTAAGAGACCCATCAATCCAGATTTTTAAGTAAAATATCTACCTTTGTAAATGTCAACCACTAATTAAACTATCTTTAAACCTATGAGCAGGCCATTCAAAATATACCTGAAGGCCAGACTCATCTGGTAGTCTACCATTTTGCAACTTCTATTTTAACTTTTCTGCCCTCATGAGTAAAGGCAAGGGTTCAGAAGAAATCATAGCACTGAATTCTAGCCCTTTACATGAAATGGAGGCGAAGGGTGACTTCTACTTCCTCATAGGCCTGGTATTAAGAGTTTAAGGGTATCCATCTCTGCAAGGATAATTAAGACTCAGAATTTTACATGCTGAGTACCCATGTTATTTCTTTGCAAACGTTACAAATACAAGATGTATGTGAAAGTCAAAATTCTTTTTCAAAGACAAAAAGGAAAGGATGGTGGATTAAACTTTGATACTACTTAGTAGGAAACTGATATTTAGCTGTGTGTATGTGTATATAGTATGATATGTGTATGGTAGTGTATGTGCATGAGTGTATGTAGTGTATGTGTGGTGTATTTGGTGTGGTATGTGTGTATGTGTGTGGTATTTGTGATGTGTGTATGTGTGTGTGGTGGTGTATGAGTTGTGTGGGTGTGTGCATGATATGAGTGTGTGTGTGCATGTGTATGCTCATATGGTCGATGGAGGTTGTCTATACCTGAAGTGGAATATATTTTTAGCTAAATTAGCAAATGTCTGGTAAAAATACATGATTTTATAGCATTTTGTTTTTAAAATCATAATAAAAGCTGGTGAAAAATGGAAGGAAAGGAGGGTAGAGAAAAAAAGGAACATGTTCAACAATACGATGAAAAATATTACCTTAGAAACCACTTAGTAGCCACAAAAAGACTAATATGTGTAGAAATGAAAATGAGAAAGGTCGACACGCACCTTGAGGACTTTCTAGCAGTGATTTGGGCAGGCTGCAGTGGAGGGATACCCTACTTCTCTAAGCAACAAAGCAATTCCAAAACCCTTCTTTAGGGATAAAAGAAGCCAAGAATCCCTCCTTGAATAGAAGTTTGGCGTAGATGACTCTAATGATCCTTGCAACACTGAGATTCTGGGACCAGCAGGACAGAATTTGCAAAGAGAGAAAAGGTTAAGTTACAGCATAAAGCAAATTCTAAATTAAAAGGACATAGAAAAACATTCAAATAAATACATAGACCCCTAAAAGGACACATATGAAGTAAGAGAGGGAAAGCAGATAGTAATTAAAAGAAACTTGAGGTTAAAGGACATCAAATGCTGTAAAGTCATAAAAGGAAAAGAAAAAGGTGTGTGTGTGTGTGTGTGTGTGTGTGTGTGTGTGTGTGTGTGAGATTGCCTCTAGAAATTATATATAACAAGACTTCACTGGAGGTTTGACCTCTGTGCGCTTTCCAGCCCTATCCCTTCATACATAAGAGCTACATCTGTTATCCCTGCATATTGTCCAAGAGCTCAGGTTTCTAGTCTAAGATGCACTGTATGTGTTCACTAACAGATGCAGTATGATTTGAATGAGTGTGCCTAAAGTTATTTTGTTTTTATTCATTCACTAGCACTTCCTTTTAAACATCATTTCTCATAACACAGAAGTTTTGCACATATCTCATGTACCAGGAAGAGTTTTCATTCTGTAAATGTCTTCCACACAATATAGCTCCAGTTTTAGAAATCATTACTTTTCTAAGAAAGCGATCTGCTCTTACAACAGAACAATAAAACTTTGCATTTTGTAACTAGTCGTTTTCTAGCATAAGTCTTTGAGATAGTGTTTTCAATTTCTTGAACCTTATTATTTTTTTCTATACTTAATTTTTTTAAGTATATCATGAAATTAGCATAGGTTTGACCCTGGTGACATGAACCCCCATTAATTAAAATGTAAGCTGTAGTTTATTCAATTTATCTAATTTTAACTATTTAAGTTTTCTTTACTGTAAATAAAAGGTAAATATTTTAAATCCCTACATATTTGTGGAGACTTTGGAAATTGCTTAACTTCCATTAGCTGATGATACAGATTCCGGGAAAAAATATAAGAACCTTATAATGGTAGAAATATTTACTTTAAAACCCTCTGATGGTAATAGACTGGAATTTCGATGAACCCAAATTTGAGACTCAATTCCACTGACTTTTTTCTTCTATTTTTCCCTAGAAGTTCTATTATCTTCATTTTTTCAAAGAACTGATGGAACCAGAAAAAAAAATCAGTTCAACTAAAACTTAAGGTAAATCTTCCATTCTTTAGTTATGTGCAAAATTTGGTTAAGGCAAATGAACTCTTCTGAAAAGAACAGACAATTACAAAATACCAAAGAATTGAGCTACAACAGAGAAATAACTTTTTTTGACACATTAACACTACAATGCACTTGGTACCTATGGTTCTGAATGTTCCACTTTAACAATGAAAACAATCTGGAGAGGGACTCTCCTATGGTCCCCACACAAATTTAGATTCCTTTTTAGTTGTCATTTAGGATTAAGAAGCCAAAGGAGAAAGCCAGAAACTGCATATTCTCCCAAACCAAATCACCACCACCAACCTCAATGAAAGAACAATAGAACTGTATCAAAAAGGTGAAACGAGGAGAACTAGGGATGAGAAGGAGTTGGCAAAACCCCAGTTTGAGAACAATCAAGATGACTGGACTGTGTGTGGCTTCTGCTCACCTCTTATCATGCATATGTCTAGCCTACAAGGGAAATGCAAGCACAGAATGACAAAAAATAATATCCATTAATTATAGAATGAAACACATTTTGTGAATTCTTTTTGGAGCAGTAGATACATATAGCAGTGAAATTCTCACATTGAAGAAAATTCCCCCTGTATAAGAATTCTCCCTAAAAGCTAATCCTAGAAAATAAAATATAAGAAGTACTTGCCAAGAATGAGAATACCTGAGATTGTATTATTTTCCTTCACTATCTGTATCTGATTCTGGAATGCTTGAATTGAAAATCGTGTTAATTTTAGCTACTGTTTTATCTTTGGGTGCGTTAAGCAAAGAATGTTGGCTAATCATTGTTAGGCCAATGAAATCTGGCAGCTTAGAAGCGTTGACACTGTTTTGGAGCTATGAACTCCAAAAGAGCGAACACTGTGTATAAATTTAAGAAATTATCACAATAAAATTTTCATCATTATTATTTAAATTAATGTTTGGTAACAATGCAATAGTGATGGCCTTGTGGTATGCTTATATTAGCTTAATTTAGCAAAATTTTGACACATCCATAGTATGAATTTAATGTAAATTCTTGAGATTGCTTAAAAACTTTTCAAACTCTTAATAGCTTAGAATTTGGGACTAAATATTACTTATTGGTACTATAGATATTTTTGGTGCTCTTACAAATGGACTTTGAGCACCAACTGTGTGGTTCTAGCAGGACAATCTGGCTATACATCCACTTTAATCAAGGTACACATTTTTAGTTTAGAAGGGTTCTGCTTTTCAGCAGAACATGCTGCTGTGAGGGGAAGAGGTACAACTGTCTGACAGGCCAACCCTGTCCAGGGCTGCAGATGTCACAGCCAGATCACTCTGAATCTGTGAAGAGGAAAATAAATGGCTAAGACACAGAAGATCAATGCAAATTAGTTTCAAAGAAAGTTTGCCTATTTCATTCATTCATTCGACCATTACTTTGTTCCTTCATTCATGAAATGTTTATTGATGACCACTATATGTCCATCTTCTGTTCAGAGCTGCAGACATAATTCTGAAGAATAAGGAGAAGAAAAAGAAAGAAAGAGGAGGAGGAGGAGAATAAGGATAAGGAGGAGAATAAGGATAAGGTAAAGAGCAGCAGACATAATTAATGAGCATTTATTATATGTCAAATACTACATTATCTACTATCTACTCGATGCATTATGTCATTGAATCCTCTCAACTCCTTCAACTAAATAGTTATTTATTTCCACTTTTCAGATGAGAAAATTAAGGTTCACTCAGGGTAGTAATTACCCCAGGTCAAGTACCTGTAAAGTGGCTGACCTCATTTTAGAACCCAAGACTGATTCAAGAGTGATAGCTTATTACGGTCTCTGGAAGAAACAGCCAGTGTTCAAATTCTGGATTGACCCCTTACAGGCTGTGTAACCTTGGGAAAAATAACCAGCCTCTGACTCAGTCTCCTATGGAATTATTATGAAGATTAGATGAGTTAGTATATGTAAAACACTCAGAATAACGCTTGACACATAGTATGCACTACAAAGTATTTTTATTATTCCAAAGCCCATAGTCATAACTAGCACTTTTCTGCCTTCATGGAGTATAGTCAGGCAGAGAATCAAGATCCATGGGTAAACCATCATGATGCAGTGTGTTAAGGACTCAGATAAAAGTGTGGGGTGCTGATGGAATGTGCTGAGAGTCTGAAATCCAGACTTGGAGCTTCAGTGAATGCTTCTTAGAGCAAACAGCATCTAAGTGAGAGATTCGAAGAAGAAGGAGGAGCAAGCTAGCTGAGAGTTCCAGGACTAGGGACCTCTGCTCAGGGAAAGCTAATTGTTTCTGAGAAACATTAAGATTAAAAAAATTAATTCAGGGAATTATTGCCAGCCTTTACTAATTTTTCCTGACTATTGAAGCAAGAAATAACACACTTGACAAATGTAGTATAAATAATATTTACACATATATGCTAATTATATATATTATATCTGGAATTAGCATTTCAGACATAAGAATTTTAAGTTATCAACTGTTGATTGATATTAAACACCATTAATATCGACACTGTATATTCAGAATACACAGAAATGTCAACTTTCTCATTATTTTCCTGTTGCCTACTGGTTCTTTTTTGTCCTTCCCTGTCTCTGTCCTCTCTGCTCCCAACTGGCATTCCGCAGTGATAGTATTCACATTAGGTTTAAGCACCTGCTATAAACTTTTGTCATCTTGGTGTGTATAAAGGCCTTAGTGATGCCCCATGGGGAGAAAAGACAGCTTAAGTAATGGAAAGCAAGAGGAAAGAAGGTGTGTTCAGGAAAACATATCACTGTCTAGTTTTTCTCTATCACATCCTGATGTGTGTAAGACTTACTCTCAGCACTCCTGACTGCCCTAATTCATCATGTTCTTACCTTATGTTAAAATGTCTCAATATTCAAAATGTAGTATTTTCATTCAAAACAAAATTAATAATATCATATGATTTCAATCTAGGCTATTATGAGCTCTAGCTTGTTCCTAGATTTAGAAACCCATGCATGTGAAACCCATATTTCCTCACCTCTTAGCAAGAGAGGGCATTGGACCTAATCACTCAATCCAGGATTAGGCAATCTACACAAAAGCAAAGAGAGAAAGATATTGCTTTTGTTAGCACTGGCTATAATTTCCCAACTACTATAAGAAGAAAAATGTAGCATCAGCCCTTCCCATCCCACAATAGAAGAAAAGCAAATGCTAAACATTTCCATTACAAAATTTCAACCACATAAAATAATTTTTTAAGTTGAATTTCACTTTTTTTTCCTGTAAAAAAAGACTTATGCTTTAAAAACAAACAAACAAACAAACTCCACAAGTAAAAAATATTTTTTGTGAATGCTGCCTAATTTTCTGTAAATTGCATTTTACCTGCTCACATGAGCTCCTGCTTTGTTATTTGTGACAAGGCAGCAAGACCAGAGGTGCACATTCAAGGGGATGCTCCTGCCACCTGTGATGTCTTTTAAGTGCAGTGATGTTCATAACAGTTTTATCTCTACTTTCTGTAGTTACAAAGAAAGAAAGATTTCGGAAAGTCCAGACAAGGTTGCTGTTTCTTTTTCATGTCCTTTTGCTTATTAGAACACAGACTCATCTGAATCTCCTTTCTTTTATGGAACCCAATAAATAGTACACTTGCAAAATCACAATATAGTTTTGTGAGTTATATTTAAAAGCTGATTGCATCCTACCTGACTGATTTTTTTCCTTTAGAACACGTAGTAATGTCTCACAATATAAATATGAAAGTGCTCCAGGCTAATATATATCATTGTTTTGGCCATATTTTCACTTACAAGGAAGGCACTATGCTCTGAAATTGTGTTTTTTATATTTCTATCCTATTAATTGATATAAGCGCAAACAATTAGGATAAAACCAGAATAGAGGAAAGCAGATAATTGCACGTTCCTTCCCTGCTCTGAATACCTTTAGAGTTGCTGTCCATATACTTCATGAATGGTATGTCACAGCCAATCCATGGTAACTTTGAGAGCCATACATGGCCCAATCTGAGATGTGTATTTGGGGAGCAAATAATCAGTATCATTAAAATATTCATTATTACAATCTACATTGCTGCCCTTAAAGAGAGCATGAAATGGCCCCAGATTTCGATTTTTTGATTGTGATGGCCACTTTACAGCTTTGCTATTTCTTCTTGGGCTATTATAATGTCCACAGTCACTACTATTTTCAATTTGACTTTTAAGAGTCTTTCTAAATTTGAGGATTTTAATCTGTTGGAGACTTCTAAGAGAAGGGCTGATGTGACAAGGATTTATGACTTCTACTTTTATGCTCAGGGCACTTCTTTGCTTTGTTCCTGACTCTCAGTGGTGAACTAGATAGTTGAGGTTTTCAGATAAATGACAGATTTGCTGTATGAGGCTGCAGTGTTTGAAATGGAAACTTTGTGCCTGAGAGTAAGCAATTCTGAACATGAAAATATGTTTCTCATTAAAATAATCTGGCTGTCCGTATCATAGACATACCAAGCTTAAAATTAATTCTAATTCTCCTTTGACATAAATTTGACCAAAATCAAATGTTTTTACTATGAAAACATATGCCAAAAATAGCTTTCTTTTCACTTGATGCCAAGTGATTATTACCTTACTTCTAAAATCTTTTACAGATCTCATGTTACAAGAATATGGCTATGGAAATATACAGCTCTTTATTTTTCATCACATATGAACTTGATTTTAGCTAAAAACAAAGCACATATTTCAAGCAAATGAGCAAAACATTGAAGCATATGAACAAAAGAACACTTAAATTATCATGGTTATTCAATCAGTTTGTGATTATGGCAAAATATTTCCAGTATAAAACATTTGTTGAACACATGCTTGGCAGCCTTCCAAAATAGTTTCATAGAAAAATCAAGAGGGCAAGAAAGTTCCTGCTAAGGCCACAACAGAAATAATACAGTTGTAGAAATAGCAAGTAATGGTTAGCTATTTCATTGTCACTTCATCTTTTACATTTAATGCAAATTTTAAAACTTTTGGTAGAAACACCCAAATCAAAATCTACTGTAAAATATTTTTGGGCAAACTGAAGTACAGGAACATCTCTGAGACATTATACATCATCCACACTGAAGATGATTCTTCCACTAAATCTCTCTCTTTTAGTCAATTTGGTATTATTGAACAAAATGAAGAATTAAATTAATTATACAGATAATTCTTTTCTGAACTAAAGGTAAATTTACTTTTTTTTCTGATTTCAATTATAATATATATTCATGGAGAAAATTCAAGCAATATAAGTAGTCCTCTATGGATGAAAATATTGATGAAATGAAATCCATGTCACAAAACAATCAACTGATTATAAACTTGAGGAAGTTTAAAACAAGAAAAATAAAAAACGTTATTACTAACCTCACCACTCAGTTAGGCATCCTGAACATTTGTACCTCTATCTAAGCATCTCTCTATACACAAGCATACCTGTACAAAGACACTCAAAAAATTTCAGACAAATAGAATTATATGTATTATTTCATAATCTACTTTTAAACAAGGTGTCATATAAATATCACACATCTATGAATATAGATATATGTTGTCTGTCAGAGTCACACAGTATTCAATACATGGCTAGACCATAGTTTATTTAATCAATTCTGTATTAATGGATTTTGAGGTAGCTTCCAGGATTTATTATTTTAAAAAGAAATACCTGTGGTGACTATTTTTGTACCTCTTGCAAATCTGACTCCTTATGGAAAATGCTCAGAAAATTCCTTTTATGTGTTGGAAACCGATGGACTGATTTTTCATTTCTCATGGGAAGTGAAATTGACCTTGTCTGTTTCCTATGATCTTAGTCACTATTGCAACGAGCTATGTTGCCCTTTCCAGACTATAAAATATATTTTACTATAAGAAACAGAACATTTAATGTTTCAAATTTCCCTCTGAAAAGCCCCCCCCTTTTTTTTGTCTACATGGATATAACTTTCCTTTTGCGTATGGGATTATATTGATCTTGGAGAGAAGAAAAAGAGATATGTTTTATCCAACATAGTTCAGCTAAATAATGTTAGCTTTGACTGTGCTTGTCTTCTCAGAAAGTCTTATATTTTAAGGAATTATGTTTGAAGCAGTAATGTTGTAAGATAAAACTTAACCTCTCAAGAAGAAAGAGGGTTTTGGCGGGGGGGAGGGTCTTCTTGTTAATAAAAATAAATCAAATATTTTGATTGTTTGCTTTACTCACTTTAAAAATAAAGTGTCAATAAGAATGCGAAGGAAACATTTCTAAGATCATTTAGTGGTTTTAAAGACTAGAATGGAGGCTTTATGCTAAAGGAGTAAGTAGACACAATTATGCTGGAACTTTAAAAGTTCCAAAGGGGAAAAAAAGACATTACTCTGAGCCTGATGTGGGGAAGCCAAGAATCATTTAGAGCTTCCAGAAAACTGGAACAAAATCAATAAGAAAAAGGAGTCTTTGTTTATAATGGAATTTGAAAATTCAGAAGTAAAGGTTAGTAAGTCTCTAGAACTCTCTGAAGAAATGCTCGGTAAGTGAGTGAGTGAGTGACATTTGGGAAGGCAGAGGAGAAAAGAGGGAGGAAGGAGGTGTTATATATGTCAGTTTCAATGAAAGAGGAAGTCATGAGTAATTACTGCAAGCAACTAGACTTTATCATGGGAGACATTCATGAATATTACATAAGAACTTTTCAAGTTTTTTTCTTCTTTTTTTCAGGTCAGCTGAATTTTGCCTAATGCCCAGTAGAGATCCTTGACCTTTAATTTCTTGTAGATACCTTATTACATTAGAGATCTATACAGAAGTATACTCATATTGACCTCTTCTTTTGAGCTCATTACTAAATGGTAAAATTACGAGAGATCTCTAAAATGCACCAAGACCTTCCATTTCTGGAAATAGCCAGCTAAACTATTTAGATCAACCCTCCTGCTGAAAATAATGAAAATGGGGCTACTAATTTTTTTCCAGGGTGAAATAAAAGGGTGTTATATTGAGATGGTACCCACGGACACATCTGGGGTTCTGACAATGTTCTCTTTCTTGATCTAAGGTCTCCCAAGTAATAATTACATCACTTTAATTCATCTGGGTGGTGGTTACTTGTTTTGGCATTGCTCTGTATGTAATTTATGTCACAGTAAAAAAAAAAAAATAGTTATCTAATTCTGCCCTCAACCTTCAAGGAGGTAAATGTTGTCCACTCAAGATACATTTTCATTGTCCATGAATAAAATTTTTGTCTTCCTTAAGGATTCAAACAGCAAGCTCAAATCCCACATCCTGGTGGCTTTAGTAACTTATATATCAAACTTGAAAGCTACAGAATCCAAGCTAAAATATCAAAAACATTTCTATGAAAAGTTTTGTCTAAAGCATTAAAGTTTATGAGGTGGCCAATTAGAATAATTTGTAATAGGTATTGTCTCCAATGTTTCTACACAACAATTTTGTTTTAGCAAAGAATTCCTACTCCCCTCATAAAAGTGCTTTAAATCCTACACTGGGAAGTTCTAGTTTCTGAGATTTTCCTATAAATCAAAAGTAATGATGTGTTTTTTTTAAATAATTGCAATCAAAAGTTTGATTCTCTGCATTTAGCCAAAAGGTATTTGGAGCAGGAACTCTTAACCTCAGTGTGGAAAATCATTATCATCATAAGAATAGTTTCATCAACCATGGCTAATCTTTATTGAACACTATGTACAGACATCATGCTAAGTGTTTACAAACATTATCTCATTTAATACACAAATCCTATGAAACAGGTGATATAATTAGTCAGTTCCATTTTTTAAGCTAGAAAACTGAGATCCATAAAATTTAGGTATCTTTCTCAATAAACTCAATAAGCCTACTAAGTAGAGGTGGGATTCAAATTCAGGTCTATCCAATCCCAAAGTCATAGCTCATAATCACTATTCTGTGTCCTACACAAGTTATAAACAAACTGATATTGAATCATTAGCAATCACATTGGATCCTTAACAGATTTTTGAGGATTTTTATCCCAAAAGATAAAATTGAAAGTAATACAAAAAAAATTGAAGTCTGATGGGCCATTTTCTTTTCTCTGTATTTCTTATACCCTTGCATTCTCTGAGTCCATATTTTTTGTGAAGAATTGGTTACTCCTACTGTTTTCCTTTCCATATTTATGATATTATCTGGTTTGTCAGACTTTCCTAGAATATAAATTAATGTTTCATCGCTAAGTGAAATTGGAAATAATCACTTTGAAAAAATGTGAAATTTACTTTTTCTAAGCGTGAAAATGGAGCAGACTACAGTAAAATTGTCTGACAGCTCTATCTTCCTAGTTAATATGGAGAAGGGGGTCTCCTACCACTATATCCTTAAGGTCTTTAAGCATGGTACTAATCACTGCTTTCTCTACAAAAGGTAATATTGTGTTGGCCAGGGTGTGTGTATGTGTGTGTGTGTGTGAGATGGTGGTGGATGGGGATTGGGTATTGTTCCAAAAGTTTCCACTTAGCCTTGGCCACTATGATAGCTTTCATTCCACAAGCTAGGGAATCAATGTGAGATTCTTTCCATCTACCAAATATGTCCATCCAATTAAACAGTTGGAGACTAGAGAAATTGCTTCTGCTTACATCTATGGACCAACCTACTGTGAACTCGATATTGTCTAGGACTCCATTTGTTACCTGGCTCTCTCATACTCCACTCTAACAGAGAGAACATGACAAGTCTTCATATCTCAGTGTCAGCTCAAACTCTGTATCCAACAATCCTTGAAATCGACGTTCCCCCTTTTAACATGCATAGTTACTTAAGTAACTATAGAGTAACACCACTTATATTTATATTTCAGTTAAAAATGCACAAGTCAGACAAGTGTATAGTTCACTGTATACATGGAAAAGAGATTAGAAAAACATACATTATTTTAAAGGCTGTTAACTCTGGACAGTAAGAATATGAGTAATTTCATTTTATAAATAAATAAAATTTCATTTTATTTTTTATTATACTTTTTAATAATTTCCAAATTTTCTATAACAAGCATTGCATTTTTAAAAATCATTTTTTTCTGATTATAAAAGCAATATATGACCATCACAAAGAAATTGGAAGATGCAAGTAAGTGTATGGAAAAAATAAAGGTCATATCACTACCCCATCACCTAGAAAAAAACTGTTAACATTTTGGTATACTTCATTTCCATTTTTTCTGTACACCAGATATGAATGTACATATGTTAAACTTGATACTGAGTATCCAGTCATGTATCCTGCTTTTTTTTTTTTTCATTTAACATTATATGGTGACCTTTCTAACTTATCTTTAATTTCTAAAACACCATTGTAAAAAATAGTAGCTGTATCAATTTACATTTCAACCAACAGTGTGCAAAGGTTCCCTTTTCTCCCCTAAAACACCATTTTTAATGAAGGCAGAATATTATAGCACATTTCTCTACTAGACATTAAGATTATCTCCAGTTTTTTGATATATATAATGATATGATGAATAAAGTTGTATGTAAAGATGTAACCACATATCAGACTCTTTTCCTAGTATATAAGAAGTGAGATATGAATTATTTTCATAATCAGAAAAGAAACGTTATATTATTTAAAAAGTGTCAATTCATGATGGGGTGAAAAATACCTACAAAGTATTAGGTATTACAAAAAGGTTTTTGGAAGTAAGCCATCTTTTCCTTCTACCAGACAACACAGGCCAGCCACAAGCATGCTTATATTTAAGGAAAGAAGCCAATGTCTGAGGCATATGACTATCTAAAGTGTTTTCCTTTTCCTAGGAGGAGGAAGGCAGTAGACTGAGAAAGTCTTTCTTTGTAGCACAGAAAAGAAACACAGGCAATGGTTATTTCTAACATGAGGAAATTCCTAGGGGAATACCGCTTTTGCCCTTCTGCTGAGCGAGGTATTCTCCTCTTGCTAGAGGGATAGTATGGCACAGTAGATAAAGCATCATTGAAAAGAGAAGCATTTTATAGGTGCAACCTCAAAACAAAGCAGGAACCAGTAGAATGAGCGCTGCTGAACTGCTGCAATCTCCTGGCTGGGCCTAGAGGGAATAATCCCAGGCACTCACACCAAGGGACCTTATCACATTACTCCCCACTCCCACCCCCTGCCACCTAGCTCAGCCAGCACATGGATGACTGATGCATGAGAAGAAATTTCCTTCAGACTCTGATCAATGCTGTACTTTGCATCATCCACACCAGTTTGCTAAAATACACAGAGAAAATGATTGATTCAGATTAAGAGAGCACATTGCAGTGAAAAACGATGAGCCAAGACATGCAAAAAGTCCAAGCTTCTCTTTGGATATTCATCTCAAATTCATTTCATCCTCTGAATAATGACGTATTTCATGTTTGAGAAAACTGTTCAGACCACATGCAAAAAAAAAAAAAAAAAAAAAAAAAGCAGAGAAAGAAATAGTGACATTTCATCATTTGGAATCTAAAAAGATCTAAACAATTCTAAGAAACAATTCAAAAGATTTGAGATTAGCTTTAAACTTTCTCTCTGTAGTAAGATAGAAAGCTACATAAAAATATTTTCACTAACGAGGGGAAAAAATAAGATAACTATTTAAAACCCTTGAAATAAACCTCAGTAATTAATCTTTGTAGAATACTATATTCTATAAATGTCTGTGTGTTTGGATCATTTTCCTTTAATAAGCAGTTACAAAAATTATATAAGTGCGTTCTAGTTTAGGGAAGCTTCGCTCCTTGCAGAAACAACAACACTAAATGTTAGCATTAGACTATGTTATCAATTATAATAATAGAGATGATAGGTTTTATAAAAAGTGGCTTTTCTTTGAGTATAGTGACAGATATATCAACTCATTGCAGTTTCTCTCTCTGCACAGATCAATTAAGAGACTCTGTCATCAATCATGTTGAACTTGTTGAAATGCTTTTTATGTCAGATTGGCACAGCACCAGTCTATTATAGTTACTGTCATGATCCTATTTTTTTTAAAAATCAGATGTTCTCAGAAGAGAGCAGAGTAGCATTTGATGTGAAAGAAATGAGTTTATAAGACTAGTTGTGACAAACGAATCATATTTAAAGATATAAAAATTGGTAAGGGTTGAAAATTAAAATATCTCCAGGAGTAGGAAAATGAGTTACAAATAATGAACACCAAAAGAGAATGAAAATTATTCACATTAATAGTCTATGGAGGAATATTATTCAGCCATTAAAAAGGAGGAAAATTCTGACATATGCTACAACATGGATGAAAGCTTAGGACATTATGCTAAGTGGAATAAGGCAGTTACGAAAGAACAAATATTGTATGATTCTACTTATATGAGGAAACTAGAGTAGTCACATTCATAGAGACAGAAAGTAGAATGGTGGTTGCCAGGAGTTTAGTTGAGAGGGGGACAAGGAGTTGTTATTTAATGGGTATAGAGTTTCAGTTTTGCAAGATAAAAATGTTCTAAAGATAGGTTGTACAACAGTATGAATGTACTTAACACTGCAGAACTGTACATTTAGAAATGGTTGAGATGGTAAATTTATGTTATGTGTATTTTACCACAATTAAAAATTTAAAATGTCACTGATACTAATTAATAATGTTACATTTTTTAGAGAAAATTATAAACTGTTGATTCATGTGTATTTGAGTTAGGAATTTATTATCTGTGTTCTTCAGCTGAAAACTAAAGAGAACAAGGGTTAACTGACTTAATTAGTCACAGAGCTAACTAGCGTCAGAAGTGAGACTGGATGCTACAGCATCTGCTTCTAAATCCATAGCTTTGATTGCATAAATTGTGTGTGTGTGTGTGTGTGTGTGTGTGTGTGTGTGTGTGTACGTGTGTGTATACACTCCTATGTGTGTATGTCATGCATTTCTAACAATTGTTACCACAGTGAATTATTCAGCTCAATTCAAAGAATATTTATTGCTGTCAATGAAATTTAGAATTGTAGTTCTGTTCCTATCTCTCTTAAACTCATGCTCCCCACCAAATGCTTGTAAATAATTATCTCTATATTTTTAACAAAATGTACTAAGCAAGTAGTCAAAATTCTAATACCTTCACTTATTGGCCGAGGATATAGACAGGTTCACTGATTTGCCTAAAGTCAAATAAGCTAACAGACAGTAGGATGCTGAGAAGGGTTTAGTTCCCTTGACCCTGTCCTAGGTTCTGTTACTATATCCCTGGAAATGAGTGGTTAAGGCTGCAAAAATATCGTGAAGACAAACTTTTTTTTCTCACAGAGGCCAAATGACCTATGCCAGTTTGTAACTTGGACTTGTGTTTGAGTCTGTGTTTGAGTGAATCCTTCAGTAGTGTCTCATGCTCACTTCTGCGATCATGTCACATCTGCTTCCATTTCAATGGCAGTCTGTGTTGCGACTGTGTTCTTTTTATGTCTGGTCCATCATACCTTTGGGAGGAGCATAGTTCAATACCTGTAGATGGACTAAGTATTGAACTTCACTCCTGGTGGTCTTGTCCTGCCACTCTATGATGAATACCTTCTTGAGCATGAACTGTGTACCAGTTTCTATGCTAAGTGTTCCATATGTTTCTCCCTATTAAATCCTTTATATTACCATTATAATTCCTATTAAATAGGTTGAAATTTACTTGCCCAACTTGTAAAGTTGGGATGTCACAAGTCTGGGATCCAGACCCACGCAGTTTGACTCCTGAGTCCTGATACTTAACTACTATGCCATTTGCCTTAAATTTCTGCGTGGAAGCCTTATGATTGTCACATTTTACCAATCTCTTAATAATAAGAATGCTGCTTTTTTTCTTATGCACACCTTTCTCAACTTTCTCACTCCCTCTCAATTCAGTTCTCTCTTTCTGCATCAATCATTACTGGATAATATTTAACCTAAGAGGCAGAACCCAGCGACAGTTTTCATTTTCTAAGCAATCTCATAGACTTGGTACAATATTTCCCTTGTGTAAACTGGTATTTAATCTCAGGCTTCTCAAGGTTCACTGTCAGCCCCTACTGCTGCTGACTTGGCAAAGCAGTGAGTGATAAATTGCCTGTGCTTTCAGTTCCTGTGCTTTAAGAATAAAGTCATCCATCTACATCCCACAATTTCGGTGTCATTGTCAGTGATGTATGATAACGTTTGTAATTTGCTAAAGTGAAATAGTCTCCCAAGTGTCAATATATCTATATCTATATCTATATCTATATCTATATCTATATCTATATAGATAGATAGATATATGATATATGGCTTTCTAAGACCCTTATCGCATTCTCAAACACAGTGGCACAGAAAAAGTTGAACAGGACTGAGCACAACAGAGTTTGACTTCATTCAATTATTGATGGGCATTGAGTATTGGTAAACTTCTGAGAGTCATGTTTTCAGTGTGAATGTTATTGTTTTAAATTGCTAATACTTTGTTTAGTGTAAGGTAGCCAGCACTTATTAGCACTACAAGGGGCCATGAAAATTTGGCACATGAAAATGTGAATTTCTATAGGGAGCCTATATGTACGTGTGTGTGTGTATCTATCTATCTATCTATCTATCCATCCATCCATCCATCCATCCATCCATCCATCTAATCACCAGTCTGGGTAGGCAGAAATTGAATGCATACACATCTATCAAATTGCCCTGTTTACACAAAAATCATTAGACTTAACAATAGAAAGATTAGAATTATAATTTGCTAATTGTTCTTCCAAGTTTAGTACAGTTTGCTGAGTTTCCTTACTTTGGCATCAAAAGCTCTGTAAAAAATGATAATGGTTAGATAATCTAGACTGAATATTGGTGAGCCAAGTTGCAAACAGATTTTTTTTTTTTTTTTAAATTAGAAGGCCCAGATAAAGAAAATATCTACTAGAGAGTGTCAAGGGTGGAGACAGGCTGATATAGCAGAGTTGTTTGAAGTTTGTGAGATATAGCACCTTTTGCTCTGAGAGCTGTGGAAAGTTTCCACTACCTTTTAAACTCAAGTTCTGGAGCCTACTGCTCAGCCCTGACCTGACTAGCTCCTTTGAACTTAAAAAGTTTTCCCTTAGTCCTCTTGGTCATGACCTGGATTCAAGCCCCTTTCCCCGAAATAAAAGGTGTTTTACCACTGTTCTAGCTTGGACTTAGGGATGGAGATGTTTGTAAATTGTGAGGTGGGTCCTTTAATTCCCAACCACGTCCAGGTTGTAGGAACTTTCCATTTCACACCATCACTGGCACCCGAGTGTCCACTGTTCCACCCATAGTGGTCCAAGAACTGAAAAAAATCTCTAAGCGAATACAAGAATCTTTCCCGCTGAACCACACACACTGTTTTGGCTTTTTAGGATAGTATAGAAGGGTGCTCACGCAGATGCTGACAGATAATGGGTACAAGATGGCCTCAGGCAATTCCCAGGCCTTGCTGGGCAGAAGCTGAACGAAGCGTTCCTATTGATTCTGCCCCTCTGCACCGGGTTCTCCCTCCTCACAATCCTCCTTAGATGGAGTGGTCCGACTCCATTCTCTTTCTAACTATTGTTTGTGTATACATGCCATTCTCTGCTCCTTAGAATATTTGTTTTTAATTCTTAAAACACATTTCCATCATCTAAAAAAAGAAACAAACAAAAATACACTCCCAGTTCCTAACAACTAAATAGTGTTAAACAGAAACCAGCTCGTTGACCTCGCCCCATTTCGAGGCCCCGCCCCGCCCCAAGGCAACCGCATTTACAGCCACGTGGGTGTAGTAGGAAGAGATCCTGTACCGCCTCTACTGCGCAGACTCAGAGGCGGCTTTTTACTGCCGGATTGGCCAGGCTGACGCCCCTGCTTCTGGCGCCTTGGTGTGTTGGCCACGCCTCATCACGTAACACCACGTAAACGCAGATGACGTGCCTTTGACGAAATTTGACCGATGTTTTCCTCTCCTGTCTGCTTGTGGAGAGGGAACGGGCTGTCCAGCACGGAACTGTTGAACCCAGTGGGGCCGAATATTCTATCCAGAGTCCAAGAAAACTGATTCTGGGGACAGACAAGGTCTGGAACACCGACGAAAACGGCTGACTTGTGTGACTCCTGAGACGCAATACCCAGGTGAGCAGGGGGGCCAGTCATATGGGCCTGGATCTGGCTGCAGGCTGGCCGGACGCGCCACTGGGCCGGAGGTGGGCTCCCGTAGTCAGCTGGGCCAGACGCCTGCTGTAGTTATCCCTCCCTGCCCCCATTTATTTGCATCATTTCCTTCAAAAGTAAACTGATAACTACGTGCCCCGTAAATAGATGACCGGAATCATGTCCAGAGAGCCAGGCTGGGCTCAAAATTTACTATCTATATGACGTCTCTACTTTCATGCCCTGGGATACCTCAGTTTTAACAACGCTGAGACTGAACTCACTTTCCTCTTGGTGTAGGCCAGTTTTCTCATCTTAGAAATTGGCATCATAGCCTTCTAAATTGCTCAAACGGTAAATCTGGAAGTTATTCTTGAGATTACTTATTTGGACCCCTTATTCCTAATCTATCACCTAGTCCTATTGATTTTACTTTGAAATCGTATTTCTAATACGTAAGGTTTTTCACTGCTGCTACTACCCTCGTCCAAGTTTACCATTTTTTTTTTTTTGCCCAGACTTTTTTGCCTACCCAACAGCATCCTTCTTATCTATTTTCCTTATACTCACGTATACCTTGCCTCCACTCTAGCATGTCTTCAAATCTTTTAAAATCGCAAACATGATTTGTGAGTTTCATTCATTCAGTGATCAACATTTACGTGCCACTCTTCAGGCACTGAGGATACAGTGGTGAACAAGGTTAGGGATCCTGTTCTCTTGGAAATTATAGTCTAGAATAGGAATTTGGGCTCCAAGTAACCATACCAATAAGTGTTAAAGGTATTTCAGATAGATAAATGTGAAAAAAAGTCATGATAAGCTATTTCGAACTGGGTAGTCAGGGAAAACCACTCTGTGAAGTTGAGTTCAGAATGACAAGGAGCCAGGTCAGCCATGTTAATAGATGGGAACGGAGCATTCCAGGTAGTGATGAAAACAAAAACAAAAGCTCTGAGGCAGAAATAAGGTTGTTCGTAAAATAGACCAGTGTGTTTAGTCCATTAACATATTAGTTTTCTATTACTGCTATAACAAATTACCATATATTTAGTGGCTAAAATACTCCACAAATTTACTATCGTATAGTTTTTGAAGCCAGAAGTCCTAAATGGGTCTCCCTGAGCTAAAATCAAGGTGTTGACAGGATTGCATTTCTTTCTTGAGACTCTAAGGCAGAACACATTTCCTTGTCTTTTCCAGCTTCAATAAGCTGCTCTCACTCCTTGGTTCATGGCCATCATCTTCCATCTTCAAAACAGCATGGGTTGAGTCTTTCTCACATTGCTTCATGTAAATGACCTTGCTTCTATCGTCATGTTCATATTCTACTCTTAACATTTCTGATTACATTGGAACACCCAGATAATCCAGAATAATCTTCTCATTTTAAGGTAAATTGATTAGCAACCTTAATTTCATCTGCTACTTCAATTCTTAGCTATATAAGGTAACATATTCACAGGTTCTAGAGATTAGGATGTGGATATTTTGGGAAGGCATGATTTTGCCTGCCATAGGTAGAAGGGTGTGAAAGGCAATGAGGTCAAAGAGGTGGATTTAGACCAGATTATGAAAGGCTTGTAGACTAGGTTAAGGGGTTTGGATTTTATTCCAAGTGAAAGGGAAAGCCCCTAGAGGTTTGCTAGCAGAGCATTTAAGTGATCTGAATTACATTAAAAAGTAATATTCTGTTTGCCATCTGGAATTGGATTTAAAAAGAGAGTGGCAAGAGTTGCATTAGGGAGACTAGTTAGGTAATATGTGAATTTGTCTGGGCTTGGTTTGTTGGATTAGACTGATAGTAATAAAGATGGAGAGAAGTGAATGATTATAGGATGCATTTTAGAGACAGAAACTTGCTAATATATTTAGATGGGAGCAGAGTAAAGGGAAGATAAGAATGAATGATGGGTTTCTCATTTACTAAGATGGAGAAGGCTAGAAGATGAACAGGTTTTAGAGGATGGAAATTTATTTTTTTCCCATATTTATTTTCAGAGGCCATTTAGTATTCAAGTGGAGATGTCAGGAAGGTAATTATATATGAGTCTTAATCTCAGTAAAAAGGTCAGATCTAGAGGAGTATATTTGAGAGTCACAACATAAGTGGGATTTAAGACCATGGGACTGGGTGACATCTCTTAATGATATAAATACAGGAAAGTAAAGTGCCTAGAATTAAATCCAAGGGTTCAAATATTAAGAAGCTAAAGGAAAAGAGGAAAAGTCAGCAAGGAAGACCAGGAAGGTGAGCCAAGAGACTGTTTCCAGCTCTTTAAAGAGGAAGGGGGCATTACTAGCAGTTTGAAAGCTAGTGAGAGATTTAATGACATGACAGAGAAGTGCCTGTTGAATTTAGAACATGGTGGTCATTGCTGACTTGAACAGTTTGAGTGGAGTGATGGAAATGGAAACCTAACTGGAGAGTGTTCAAGAAAGAAACAAGTGAGAAAGTATAGAGGTGTCTATTATAGACAGTTTTTCCATGTTCTAAAATGTTCTAAGCTCCAATCCCAATTTGAGGACATTGCACACTCTATTTCCTCTGCCCGGTATCTCTTTCCTCTTTACTGTGTCGTCCTGCACCACATCATTGGTTTTTGTTAACTCATCCACATACTCTGTATCTCAGCTCTTACATCACTTTCTCATTAAGGGCTTTCCTTATTATCGTGATCTATCTGCTTGAAAGAGGTCTTCCTGTCACAATTTTCTTCAATAGTACTGTCACATTTTATAATTATATAGTATGGGAATCCCCACCCATATATGCACTCTACACACATTCCAGATAGTAAGCTCCACAAAGATGAGACGATTTTACTTTGGCTCATTATTGTATTCCCTAGTAAGTAGCCCAATGACTGGCACATAGTAGTTGCTCAACACTAAATTCATTTAACTCATTTGCTGAATCAGTGAATAAATTAATATTAACTTTTAATACTCTGGACGAACGATATGCTCTTCTGGTGTTTTATTTTTTTCTGCAGTTCATTATTTACATGTGATATTTGGCAGCTATTCATGAAATAATACAAACCTCTATCAGGAACACTGGGATTAACAGATAATAAACATTTTGATCTGGAAAAAAATTCAACATTGTTTGGAAAAATTATTGGTGAACAGCTTCATAAGTCAATTCACTTTCAACATTGAGGGGCTACATGCTGTTCCCAAAGGCTAACTAAAAGCTGTTCTGAAGGTCTAGAATACATTCTCTGTGTTTCTTGTTTATTTATTGGGTAATATTGGGAAACCATTTAAACTCTGTGAGCCTCAATTGCTTTATCTATAAAATGGAGGTCATTGCCCTTATTTTGCCTTCAACAGAGTTGTTTCAGATGAAATAAAATATGTGAGAACACTTTGAAATTCTACAGCACTATTAAAAAATTTAAAGTATTATTACCATTATGATCTCTTTTCTTTCTTTTTTTAGGATTTAAGTGGAATTTACTTTTTTAAACATTTTTAAATTAAATTTATTGGGGCGACATTGGTTAATAGAATTATATGTTTCAAGTGTACAGTTCAGTCATACATCATCTGTATATGGCATTGTGTGTTCACCACCCAATGTCAGATCTCCTTCTGTCACCATATATTTGACTCCCTTTCCCTTTACCTACCTCTCCTGCTTCCCCTTCCTTCTGGTAACAACTAAACTGTTGTCTGTGTCTGTAAGTTTTTGCTCGTCTTGTTCATTTGTGGCTTTCAGTTTTATATTAGGCATATGAGTGAAATCATATGGTTCTTAACTCTTTCCATCTGACTTATTTCGCTTAGCATGATTATCTCAGGATCTATCCGTGTTGTCACAAATGGCAATATTTCATCTCCTCTTATGTCTGAGTAATATTTCATTTTATATGTGTACCACATCTTCTTTATCCAATCATTAATCGAAGATACTTTTGTTGTTTTCATGTCTTGGCCATGCTGCAGCAAACAATGAGTTGCATATACCTTTACAGATAAATGTTTTCAAATTTTGGGGATAGATACCCAGAAGAGGTATTGCTGGGTTATATGGTAATTCTATTCTTAATTATTTGAAGAACCTCCATACTGTTTTCCATAGTGGCTGTACCCATTTGTATTCCCACCAGCAGTTCCCCCACAACCTCTCTAATATCTTTTATTACTTGTCCTGTTGATGATAGCCATTCTAACAGAAATGAAGTGGTATGTCATTGTAGTTTTGATTTGCATTTACCTAATAGCTAATTTAAGTTGAGTTTCTTTTCATATGTCTGTTGGCTGTTTGTATGTCTCATTGGGAGAAATGTCCAGGTCCTCTGCCCATTTTTTAACTGGATTATTTGTTTTTTGTTGTTGTTGAGTTGTATGAGTTATATATTTTGGATATTAGCCCCTTATCAGAGACGTAATTTGCAATTATCTTCTCTCATTCAGATGATTGCTTGTCTTATTGGTAGTTTCTTTTCTATGCAGAAACTTTTTAGTTTGATATGGTTCCATTCATTGATTTTTGCTTTTCCCTTGCTTTTGAGGTCAAACTCATAAAATCCTCTCTAAATCCAAGGTCCATGAATTTAGTAGCTGTGTTTTCTTCTATGCAATTTATTTAGTTTCATTCTTTTGCATGTAGCTTTCCAATTTACTCAGCAACATTTATTGAAGAGGCTTTCTTTTTTCCATTGCATGTTTTTGGCTCCTTTGTCAAAAATTATTTGCCCATATATGTGAGTTTATTTCTGGGCTCTCAGTTCTCTTCCATGGGTCTGTGTGTCTGTTTTTCTGCCAATACCATGCTGTTTTGATTATTTTCGTTTTGTAGTATAATTTGAAATCAGGCAGTGTGATACCTCCAGCCTTGTTCTTTTTTTCACAGGATTGCTTTGGTTATTCAGGGTCTTTGGTGATTCATACAAATCTGATGATTTTTTTTATTCTCTTTCTTTAAAAAATGCTAATGGGCTTTTGATGAGGATTGCATTAAATCTGTAAATTGCTTTTGGTAATATGGCCATTTTAACTATGTTGATTCTTCCAATCCATGAACATTTCTTTGTGTTTTTTTTTTTTCAATTTATTTTATTAACGTCTTGTAATTTTCAGTGTATAGGTCCGTCACATCCTTTGTTAAATTTATTCCTAGGTACTTTATTATTTTTGTTGCAATTGCAAAAGGAATTTTTTTTCATTTTCTTTCCGAAATTTAATTATCAGTAAATAGGAATGCAATGGGTTTTTGTACGTTGATTTTGTACTGCAACTTTACTGTATTTGTTTATTATTTCTAATAATTTTTGGTGGAGTCTTTAGGGTTTTCTGTATAAAGACTCGTGTCTATGAAAAGTGACAATTTGACTTTTTCATTTCCAATTTGGATGCCTTTTATTTCTCTCTTTTGCCTGATTGTTCTAGCTAGAACTTTTAATACTATATTGAATAAGAATGATAAGAATGAGCATTCTTGTCTTGTTCCTGATCTTAGAGGAAAAGCTTTTAGTTTTTCATCATTGAGTATGATATTAGCTGAGGGTTTGTCATATATGGCCTTTATTATATTGAGATAGTTTCTTTCTATACCCATTTTATTAAGTGTTTTAATCATAAATGGATGCTGTATCTTGTAGAAGGCTTTTTCTGCATTTGTTGATATGATCATATGATTTTTATCCTTTGTTTTGTTTATATGGTGTATCATATTGATGGTTCAGCATATGTTGAACCATCCTTGCACCCCTGGAATGAACCCCACTTAAACATGATATATAATCTTTTAAATGTATTGTCGTATTTGATTAGCTAGTACTTTATTTTAGGATTTTTGCATATGTATTCATCAGAGATTTTGGTGTATGGTTTTCTTTTTTGGTATTATCCTTACCAGGTTTTGGCATCAGGGTAATGTTGGCCTCATAAAATGAGTTAAGAATTATTGCCTTTTCAATTTTTTGGAAGAATTTGAGAAGAACAGGTATTAAATTATTTTTAAATGTTTGGTGGAATTCACTAGTGAAGCCATCTGGTCCTGGACTTTGACTTTTTCGGGGGGTTTTGATGATTGTTTCAATTTCCTTACTATTGATTGGTCTGTTTAGATTTTCTAGCTCTTCACAATTCAGTCTAGAAAGGCTGTATATTTCTAAGAACTTGTCCATTTCTTCTAGGTTATTGAATTTGGTGGCATGTAGTTTTTCATAGTATTCTTGTATGATCCTTTGTATTTCTGTGGTATCTGTCATAACTTCCCCTTTCATTTCTGATGTAGTTTATTTGTGTTTTTCTCTTTTTCTCTTGGTGAGTCTAGCCAGGGGTATGATCCCTTTTCCCTATAACTGTTATTATTGAAATGGAAAGACAAAAATTCCTTCTCTTGCTTTCTTCCCTTTTAAACTTGTTATCCTTTTAATGGTAGTTACTGTAAGAGTAGATGGCAATAAACCTTTTACCACTTTTTCAGGAGTCAAGCTTTCTAATATTTTTATTTGGATCCTATTTGTACTATAACACATCATCTATTCCCATTGTTCATTTACCTCTCATGGAAAGAAAAGTCATTTGTGGACTTTGAATCTGTAGGTGTAAAATGTGCCCTTCTTGTCTATTTAGAATTAGAGAATCTAAAAACATGAAACATGAGGTGTTTCTACAAGATGCTCTGGGATTTGAAGTGAAGAATTGAGAAAGACCAACATTTCACCCAGCAAAAATCTGTAAATATGAAAATACCATTGTGTTACAGGAAATTTTTCTAGTTCATCTATATAATGTGTATAGTAAATATAGAGTGATTTTCACAAGCTATACAGAAGAATCTATTTCATTATCTTACAGCTATCCATTTCTAATGTGTATATATATTAATATCATACTTAGCACAGTGATTAGAGTACAGAATATAGAGATATAAGACCTTGGTGCAAGTTTCAACTTTGCTGCTGTAAACGTGTGGTTAAATGCAAGTTATTAACCTTTCTAAATCTCAGTTTCCTCACCTTTGGGAGTTTTCTGTAGGATGTTATATGGAATAAACAAAATAAGATGGAAGAAATAATTTAGCTCATAGCAAGTGGTCAGTAAAGATTTGTGTTATTGTATCTATATTACATATTTAATTATAACATAATAATATAATTATGTTAGTTATATGAATGGTATCAATTAACCCATTTCCCATTTGCTCTGAGAATACTTGCCAGCAGTGCTTGCAGCTGCAGCATTTACCCTGAGATACTTCACGGATTACAGTCCTAACCTTACCCCCAAAGTTTGCTAGGAAATATCTCGCTTTTATTATTATTTTCACATCGCTCTAGTATATTAATAATCTTTGAAAACAATGACATCATTCTATTTATAGCATTCTGTTTTTAATAGTGGTATTTCTATTTACAAAATATAGTTAATTCTCAATCGCTGAAATGTCAAGTTCTAGAAAATGTAGCATATATATATATACACACATTTGTTACATTAGGATTGGAGACAATTTCTGTTTAAAAATAACTCCAAGAACAGTTTTTTATTTTATTTTCACATTGAAAACCAGTCAGATTTACTTCAGCCTCAAAGAGCATGTTTATGTAAATTAATGCCAGCAGTGAGCTATACTTTTTTTCTAAAGAGGAAATTGGTTAGTATAATGTGCATGTATTATATTTTAGTGTTAATTAGTAATATTCAATTTTTATATATTTTTAGTGTATTCCTATTATGGATTGAATTGCATTCACTACCCTGTTCACATGTTTGAGTCCTAACCGCCAGAATCTCAGAATGTGATCTTATTTGGAGATATGATTTTTACATAGGTAATCAGATCACAACGAGGTCATGAGGTTGGGCCCCTATCCAGTATGACTGGTATCTTTATAAAAAGGGGAAATTTCAAGAATAATGTGCAAATAGGAAAAAAAATCATGTGAAGATGAAGAAAGTGATCAGGGTGATTTTTTTTTACAAGCCAAGGAATGACAGGATGGGTAGCAAACCACCAGAAGCTAGGCTAAAGGCATGAACAGATTTCTCTCATAGCCCTCAGAAGGAACCGACCTTTATCAGAACCTTAATCTAGGAATTCTGGCCTCCAGAATCAAGAGACAATACATTTCTATTGGTTAAGCCATTCAGTTTGTGGAACTTTGTTATGGCTATCCTTAGCAAATTAATATTCTTATCCACTAAAAAATGTGAGAGTAATCAGATAGATTTTAGGAGGCAACAACATAGGCAGGTACACCTAAAGTATTCTCCTGTTCGTTTTCCCACTGTCCACTGCTGAAATCCTACTTATCCTTCCAGGTCTAGTCTAAAAGACATTTACACAATGAAGATTTTCCAAGTCTTCTGGTCAGAAACAACTTCTTCCCCTTTTTCATTCACAACAGAGAAAAGCAAGCATATTTCACTAGTGCATCCTTTCCTACTACAGTTCATTTTGTCAATGAAGGTAGATTATCTCACTTAAGAATTGCCCTTGTACCCTATTTAATTTTCAGTCCTGTCCCTTATCCACTCAATTCTAAGGCTTTTGAGTGCAAGAAATGTGTTATTCATTTAGTGTGTGTCAGTTCATTCTCTGTCAGCTAGTGCAGAGTACAGTGCTTGCGTGGAACTTATAGTAGATGCTCAATGAATATTTGAGAAATTGAATTAATTTTCCAAACACTATTTCTTCATCTTAACTGCACTGTGAGAGAACCTTTCAGAAAGGGAGGAACTAAAGTTAGTTGGATGACCAAAGAAAGGTAAGTACCTAAATTTTTGTTGTTGTTGAGGTTTGTGGAAGGGGAAGTTGCGGCCAAAAAACAGCCAGAGGATATTAGGGAGTTCAGGGCACATAGCTAAGCAAACTAATTTTGTCCAGTTGAGGGAGGAGAGTAGGATTGAATATACAGCCCTGAGAGCAGTTCAGGGCTGGAAGTCTGAAAGCTGGTCAGGTTAGGAATCCTGGCTGTAACAGCAAGAAGGATGGTAAGATTATGGGACCCAAACAGATTAGGGCTGGGGGTTATTTTGGTGTGGGGGAGGATAAGAGGGAAATGATAGGAGAACCAAAGGTCACTTTTGTCCAGCCGCTAGTCAGGAAGGAGGAACTGGGATTACAATAGAGGTGGACCTGAGGCCTGGGTACAAGTAGGTTTCATGATAATATTTTCCAAACCATAAATCAGAACATGGGATAAATACAAATGAATGTATCTGAACACTAATACAGAATATTTGGAACTGGGATGATTTATGAAAATGTACTATACATGGTTGCTGCTATTACAGAAATGATCTTTGGAGTAGGCCTAAAGTGATGTTCTTTTCTTTTTCCTAGTTTATGTTATCTTTTTCCCTTGTCTAGCCTGAATACTGAACAGAAACACATTTTTATTGTTTTTGTCTTAAGAGCAGGTGAATTAATTTTCCATTTCTCTTAAAATGTTGATTAAATTATTGTCTCTTGCCTTCAGTGGATTTTTTTTCTCTGCCGCTTAAAATTCCTCCCCTTGCTCTGAGATCTCATTTTATTACTTCCCAAGATCAAGGGAATTTCTACTTTGCTTGCGGATTCCCTATATCTGTGTTAGTTGCTTAAGGAATTTTGCTTACCTCTTCCATTATTCTTATAATATCTCAATGAACAGGACTTGCAAAGACATTTTTTGTTGGATACTTCCATCTAGCACAAGAATACCCATATCACTAATCCCAGAGTTTAAATGATCTTCAATATATATTTATTTTTAGGCAGTGCTAGTTGCCAAGGGTAGGGTCACAAAGAAATGTAAGATACTGTCCCTGTCATTGGGCCATTTTTCTCAAGCTAATTGTAAAATGGGCTAACCATAACTATGAATTATATAGTAATGTATGTAACTTTGTCTTTAATCTGTCTTCAAATGTATAGACTATAGTCATGTTACATTTAACAAAATTTCTGCTGTGGCATATTCACTAGCTTTCACATGTATGTTCTATGGACATATATTGCAAGGGGGCCTATGTTTCTACCTATGTACTTCCAAAATTCTGTCTGTGAGCAGTACTCCTGTAATTTTCCAGAAGCCAGCTTATGTGCTGCATTGAGGATAGGTGAGCTTTTGGCAAATGAAATGGTGCACAATCACCTTAGTAAAGAAAAAAGCTAATAAACCTGCAAGCTTTTTTTAACTAATGAGTTTTTGCCATTATAATACATAGCAAATTGAGAGAAGTTTCTCTCTTCTCCCCTATTTTTTTTTTAAGTTAATGAACATTTAGGGACCAATCTGTCAAACACTGGAAGGAGTTGTATATTTAACTCACTATACTTATGTAACCTTTGTTTCTTCCTCTGAAGACTGTTGTCTTTTACATGGATTTTAAAAACATGTTCGAAGATATTTTAAAAACTGCCATGTATTTAAGGTGATTGATATGTTTAAAACTACAGAGAAAAAGGGAAACTGTGTAGTGAGCTGTGACATAGCTGAAGTGTTAGAGGAATTTAATAGAGAGGTTAAATTTCAGCTCTGCCGCCTGCTAGCTATCTGATCTTGGACAAATTATTTAATCACTCTGTGCCTCATTTTCTTCTTTGAAACTGTGGTAATAATAGTAGCTACATAAGAAGTTTATGAGGTTAAATTAGTTCATATAAAGTAATGAGGATAGTGTCTAGCTCATAGTCGGTATAAAATAAGTGTTAAGTAAAATTATTCCTGTAATTAACAATAAAAATATTTTTGATGGAATTTCAGCTGTGCATTTCTTTGATTAAGTATCCATTATCATATGGGTCCTTGTTTTAGGGCCTGGTCAGTTGGAAATTATGAAAATAACTAAACTCATTTGGTCTGAAAAGCTCTTTACATTCCCAGGTTAGGTCTCAGACAAGGGGTGAGTGCTACATACCCTTGTTGCCTGAGAAATTTCTGAGTGTTACTAGGAAAACTATTAATGAGGGGCAGAATTATGAGAACTTTTCATTTTTGCTTTTGTGACTCAAAGTGAATCATACTTACCCCTGAAGTTATGTGCTGTTGTTGGTATGTGTGTATGTGTGGTAGGTAATGGATACAGGAAAAACAACTATTTCTGAAAAATAGCAGGCATATACTATATGCACTCTTCTCCACTCTGCTGTTTTCAATTAACAATATATCATAGCTATCTTTCCATAGTAATATGTAGAGGTATTCTTTTTGTAGCTGCATAGTTCTCCATCATGGTCTCAGTCTGCTGTTGATGAACACTGTCTTTTGCTATTACAAATAGTGGCATAAAAGACTTCTGCATATATCTTTTCATACTGTTGCCAGTGTATCTTTGGTTAGAGTGTTAGATGTCAAATTGCTGAGTTTGAAGATAAATGTATATGTAGTTTTGCTAGATATTGCTATATTTTTCTGCAGAAGAGTTGTACCATTTTGAATTTCTACCAGCAGTATATGAATGCCTGTTTCTCCAAGATCTCATCATCATATTTTAGATTTTTTTTATTGTTGTCAGTCTATCAGGCAAGAAATACCTGACTGTAGTTTAATTTAACTTGCATTTCTTTTATTATAAGTGAGGTTGAGTATCTTCTTGTATGATTAAGAACTATTTATATTTCTGTGACTTACCTGTTAATATCTTTAGCTCATTTTTCAAAAGGGCATTGGCTTATTTCTTATTTGTATTTAGAAACTGTATATTTGGAATATCCTTTTTTGATAGAAATTGCAGGTATTTTTCTCTATTTGTCATTTGTCCTTTTATTCATGGTAACTTTCTAATGTAAAATTTTTTATTTTTAGGGTTTTATGTAATAAAATTTATTGATGTTTTCCCTCATTTCTTCTGAATTTTGAGTTATAGTTAGGAAATTTTTACCACTACCAAATTATAAAGGAATTTGCGGTTTTTTTCCCAAGTACTTGTGTGGTTTAATTTTTTACATTTAATCTGTGATCCCTTTGGAATTTATTTTACTATGTAGGCCAGACACTGTGCTTTGGGCTAGCTGGAGTAGAGCAAGGGTGGATTGGGATAGGGACTTGGGGGCAATGAAATACAAAGTTATATAGGATACCATCTCTGAATCAAAGTGCTATTGCTAGAAGAAGAATCAAAGCAGCCCTTGAGAAGAATCGAATAAATGGATACCATGAGTCTGTATAGTAAGATAATATAGTAAAAACAATCTTCAAATGAATTTATTGATTTGCAGACACAAAGATATTCTCAAAAGAGAATAAGATAAATTCTGACAAACGTACTTACAAAGTGACGCAAGAGAGTTTTATTTCATGGGATAATTAAGAAAAGAATCTCAAGTGAAATGACACTGGAGCTGGGTTTTAAAGGATGAGCAGGAACTGAACAAAGTGAAGATAAAGGCAGTATTTCTAGTAAAGGAAGCATTTGCATGGCATGAAGTACTTGTTCTGTTCATGAAAAAGTAAAAGAGTTCCTTGACTTGGTCATTCATCACATATGTTGTCAGGAGGAAGGGATGAAAGAGAAGCTCAGTGATCCTGCTAGACCAAAGACCAGATCATAATATTTTAGGCTTGAAGACCATATCATCTCTGTCACAATAACTTAATTCTCTTGTTGTAGCATGAAAACAGCCATAGACAATCTGTGAACAAATGAGTGTGATTGTTTTCCAGTAGGATTTTATTTACAAAACAGGTGGCAATCCAGATTTGGCCCATATGCCATGGTTTGCCCTGACCTGGATTAAAAGATTGGGATTGGAGAGCAAGTGGGGATATGGAATGTTGGAAATACAGCCAGGTCTAGGAAGTATAGACAAAAAGTCAAAGCAACATGGTTGTCTATCTTAGCATCCTCAGAGCAAAGACTTCTAGTGTGGCTGCTTCCACTACGTAATTTTACAAAAATAATATATTTTAGAACAAAATAGTAAATTTTAGAACAAAATCTTCATGGCCTTCTATACTGGAAAACATAAGTTGTGGGAATCAGGAAAGAATGATTTCATTTTGCCTTGCTCAAGTGGGAACAGTAAAAGCTAAGTCTTTCAGAAACTTGAGTAATCTTAATCCAGTTAAAAGGAAGTACCACCCTGTGCCAGAACTTTCTCAGCGTGGAGAATTTTGACATTGGAAATCAGCAGCTTAATGTGGTAATTAGCCAAGGGTGTTATTTCAATGGTTAAACTTACAGAAAGCTATATAATTCTATTCAAGCATTATATACAAGTCTGATGAATTAGATCTGAGAGCAGAAGGGAAAACTTCTTGATGAATGGGATGCCTAAATTGGATCTGAAGGTGGATTAGATGAATTCTAAATATTCTTCAGCTTAATAACAGCCTATCAGAATGTGTGTTTTTGACCAGCTGTTAAAATGGAGAAATTCAATTGTATAATTGAATGTAAATGGAGAAATTTAATTGTATAAATGCAACTTTATTTTGGTAACAGTACTAATAATTATTAATTATGTATTTCAAATAACCCATCAGTCTGAGTACAACTCTTATTCCGTCACAAGGGTGTCCCTTATTAAAAAGTCTTATAATCTTAAAGATTACAATATATTTTACATTTCTGAAGTTAAAAAGCTAAGAATTATTAAAATGAAAATGGCAGCTTTCATCAAGGAGCCAGTGATGTTTCCATAATTATTCATTTGTATAAATGTTTGAGTCAGTCATTGTATAATTACTTTTTAATTTTTGGAATTCATTAGAGAAGGTAAAGATAGTTATTGAGCAAGGTAGTTATTGAGAATGTTAGCTGGAAGCAAATTACCTTTTGACAGAAGTTTCATGTTAATGCTAATGAAATTCTCCAGGGTTATTTCCATCAACTATGACATATTTTTGAAATATAGAGAGAAATAACTTGGCTATTCACATGATTTCTTTTTTCTTGTTTAATTTGTCAGGAAAGAAGCAAGCATGAAACATGGTTTTTTCTTTTTTTCTAATTATTGGTCACTGCCTCCTGGGCTCTTTTTTTCTCTTCACTATTCTCAACAAAAAAAGTTTTTTTTTCTTCTTCCATACAATAACATATATTTAAGCTCCTCAGTAATCAGTAGTCTGGGACCTGGTTAAAGGCCTTGAGAGTGATTTCTTGTTTCAGTCATCCTTTATTTTTGAAGGTTTAGATTTCATTTCTTGGACTTCTACCTTAAGGCAGGACCATGGCAGGGTAGTGTTGGTGGAGGCAAGATACGAGCAAAGGGCTAGGAAGTGATGATGAATTAAATATATATGGTGTCCCAGGAACTTTTTTAGACTGTTTTCAAATGTGATTTCATTTGAGGACACAGTGCTGAGAAAATCAGAGAAATCATACTAAGTTGTGTCTGGTAAAGCCATCTAGATTGTTTTCCCTGATTGTTTTAACACCTCAGCCACAATATCCAATATGATGTTGAATCTGTGTTTTATATTTCTTTTAAAAAATACTAATGAGTTTATAAATATAATAGGTGATTATTTCATAATGTTGCCCAGGTCTTCCTTTCCATTCTCCTCCACTTTCCATACCCCCACCACAACCCAATACCTATTAGAATGTACACACTTAAGAATTTTTTTATGTTACATCAAATGATAGCATGTAAAAGTAGCTGAGATGAGGCTGGACAGGTAAGCAGTGTCCATCCCATGTGGGTGATGGATGTGCCATGCTAGTGAATTTGGTAGTAGAGACCAATGGAAGGGCCTTTCTCAGGAGAGTAGCATGATCTGATTTACATTTTAGATATATGTTATTCTAACAGCAAGGTAGAAGATGAATTTCTGGGAAGTAAGACTGGTGGCCAGGTAGAATGGTATGAAGACTCTTGTAATATCTACATAAGGAATGGTAAGGACTGCACTGGTAGAAGGGATGGAGACAGAGGAATAGATTTGAGAATGATTCAGCCATTATTGTGCGGGAGAGGCAGGTAGAGGAAGAGAGAAGAGTCAGCAATAACTCTTAGATTTCTGGCTTGGCAGGCAAGGTGGAAGATAACACCCTTAACTGAGGCAAAGAACACTTTCTGATTTATTAAACAAAGCAATATTTTCAGCTTTCAAAATTGGACATGAAGATTAATCTTGTATAAAACAGCACTGTCCAATATAAATATAATGTAAGCCACAAATATGAACTACATATATAATTTTAAGTTTTCTAGAAGCCATATTAAGTAAAAAGGTAAAATTAATTTTAATATTATGTTTTATTTAACCCAGTGTTTTCAAAATCTTATAATTTAAACTTATAACACTATAAAAACATTAATGAGCATTTTACATTTCATTTTCATATAAAGTCTTCAAAGTCTGGTGTGTATTTTATACTTACAGCACATCTCTTTTCACCTTAGTCACACATCAAATACTCAATAGCCACATGTGGCTAATGGTCACCAGATTATACAATGAACCTGTAGAATCTGTAGAACATTCTAATATGCTTAGATGAAAAGCATTCTTTTTCATAAAAGACCTATATTGCTCCTGGAAATTGACTAACTAGTCAAGATAAATATTCAGTACACTCAGAAACCAGTTAGCTTAACAAGAGAATAGATTATCAGGAGATGTGACATTTATTTTGGGTTTTAATATGAAAAGTTGTGCAATCTTTGGTAAGTCAGGTTTTCTGCACCAGAAAGAATCTAAGGTCAGGACTACTCTTACAGTTTACTTTTAAGATCTGTAAGTCAATGAATTAACTACTTTATGCAGCAGCAATTGTGATAGTCCTAGTGGTAGTGATAATGGCAAACCTTCTATTGTGTGCTGGACACTTTTAAATGCTTTACACATATTAACTAATCTCATTATCACAACAACCCTGTGCAGTCTCTTCTGTTACTGTATTCATTTCACTGAACAGGAAACTGAAGGACAGAGGAGTTATCTAAACAGTTAACAGAGCTGGTAGGTTGCCGATTTGGGTTTAAAATGCAGGTACTCTAGTTTTCATATCCATGCCTTTACCCACTATACATACTGTTTTCTTAAAAAGTAAAAAAATAAAATAAAAATAAGCTGTTATTTTCTTTCAAACATCACAAACTTAAATCTTTTTCAAACTCATAAAAACAATTTCAAACTCATAAAAACAAATTCTTAATAGCATTTTTAATTGTAAGGCAAATAGGTAATTACTGCTTTCTCTTTTTTTGTAGTAGCCCTTAAGCTGAGCTTCCACACAACAAAGGGCTAGTCAGATGAGATTTGAAATTGGATTATTTCTCAATAAAAAGATATAACTGTCCTCTCTAAAAGTAAACCCCAAACTAACGAAGAAACAAAAATTGGACCAATCTCCCCCTTTCCCTATATGAGAGTTAACCACAAGCAGTAGTATGCTGATACATGTTTAGCAACTGTCTCTCTGGAAAAAAATGTATGTGTTCTATATATGTTTGCTATAAATTTTATAGGACGTGTACCATATGATGTAGAAATAATAATAAATATACTATACCCTTTGTTGTAAACTCCATATAGCCATTTATTTCTCATAAAATGTTTTGTTGATTTTTTTTTTTTTTTTTTTTTTGCTGAAACTTTTTATCTGTTGGTAACCTATGGTAGCAATTGATGAATGAGTGTAGTTTAGACATGAACATTGGTTATTTGCATTTGCCTTTATGCAAATTTGCCTTTATGCAGGAAGACAACAGTGAAACAATCCAGACATATGTTAAAACATTGTTTTGTAGATGACATGAGTCACTGCTTTGCTGAATCAGAAAATAGTTTTTGAATAATGGAAGAATATTTCCTCATTTACTTGTGTTATTTGCAGTGTAATGGCTACGTATACAACATCCTTTTAGGTTTAATCTGTATCATGAACACTTTTTCCTTCACTTTTTAAGTTCTAGAAATCAGCAAAATCAAGGCCTCATTTTTAGTTGCTGATTTCCCTGGTGTTAATACCTCCATCATGGCTAATTTCAGGCTACTGACATAATGTCACTGAATGCAGAGTTGGGAAGAGATTCACAGAATTATGTGAGTTTACATAATTCAATTTTAATAATAGCTATGTCTAATTGGCTTACAGAATTCCTAACAATTTAATAACTGTCTTTTATGAGCCAGTAGAAATCAGATCTAGCACCCTACTAGCACAAGTATGGGACTTTATAAAGGAATGCATTGAGGAAAGCACATCCCCCAGCCTAGATACACAGATTCAGAACCAACATGGGATTGTACAGCTTGGATAAATAAGATACAAGAACCTTGGAAGCATAAATAAGTATAGTTCATTTAGCATACTCATAAAAAAAAAATGTCCTTGCCACTCTTTACCAGAATCTTGATCTTAATAACTAGTCAGAATCCATAATCCATGCAGAGGGTATATTTAACTTAGATTCTTATGGAAACATCAAAAGCATTTGTTGAGAATGACTAAACCTATACTTTGTAATAAGATCTCTGTATAATTTACATCATGTAAAAGAAAGCAGAGTGTATTTTTATATAGGTGTCTGGTTCTTCCTCGCTAAGGAATTGATGACAGTGCTTATCTATTGTGATTGAATTACCTTGCTGGCCCTAGCCATCTCTTCTGCTACATGCCCTAAATTGCTGCCATAACTCAAAATTTGCTCTGTTCTGGGATGTCTGCTTCTTGTTTCAAAGTCCTGGATACAAAGCCATTTCCTATGCATTTGCCCAAAGCCCACACTGAGTTGTGAGACTTGTCTACCCTAGGAGTGACTATGCAAGTCTGCACCTCTTTGAGCCTTTCCCCAGGGTGCTTTATGTGTATGGACAGTGTCTCTGTGCCTTGGATTTAACTGGGTAATGAGCATTCTTCTAAATCAGGGGTCCCCAACCCCTGGGCCACAGACCAGTACCAGTCTGTGGCCTGTTAGGAACCGGGCCGCACAGCAGGAGGTGTTCTGCTGTGGTGAGGGAGCCAGTGAAGCTTCACTTGTATTTGCAGCCACTCCCCAGCACTAGCATCACCACCTCAACTCATCAGGCATTCGATTCTCATAGGAGCACCGGTTCCTGGTGCCAGATAGGTTGGGCACCGCTGTTCTACATTGTATCTGGGTTTTACAGTGTCTGATTTTGAAGTATTTTGGAGGGAAATCCCTTCTTTACAGAGGTCTGTGATGAAAACAGATCACCCATCACCAGGCCATTTCCTGGGCAACACTAATGAATAGTATATGAACCATGCCCTTCTCCGTAGCATATAAACTACAAGTATCTGGGATCATGTCACTTCTGATATCTTGTGGGATTTACTGGGTCAAAGAAATTGCCACAGTGAATCAGACCTTGGAGCTATCCAACTCATTTTTTATTTATTTGTTTTGTGGAGTAAAACTGAATGGCTTATGATGATTTCAGTAGTTTAAAAAAAAAAAACTGATAAACTTCAGTCTGTTCCTTCTCAGCATTTGCATTTCTTGACTGGTTTATCATCTTAACATTTCTTTTCATAAAGCAATAAATGGTGATTATTTACACTGTCCTTTACTAGGCTTTCATCCAGCTCTGTTATGTTTTTCTCAGTTGACATCATATTTCTGCAGTAGAATGTTAGCTGTCCTGGCCCTTGCCTTTATCTAGTCTTTTAGCCCCCACAGGCCTAATTTGTAAGCATGACATGTTTTTATTCATAAAATGTTAGACCAATAATATGCAAAATTATAAGGCAGAAAACTCCTGGTTTCAGTGCCTCACCCTATAACATATCCTATAAGACAGGAATTTTATCTCCTTCATTTTTATGCAGTGTGTTTTATATTTCCAGTACAGTCAAAAGTCAGATATACAAAAAGCATACCTTTATATATCTTTCCTTAAACTCAGCTCTATTTTGCACTTTAAAGATACTCAGTGTCTTCTGGTTTAAAGAAGTCCTTTTTAGGAAATCACTATATTCAGGATTTAAGCTCTGGCAGTCAAAGTTCCGACTTCCCATCATGGTTCTCTCTGTGATGGGTTCTTCTGCCTGGTATCCTGAGATTGTGTCTGGTCACAGTAGACATTAAGTAACATTGTGCTGTCCTCCTGTTTGCTCATCTGCTTTACTCTTTGGTGGTAGTGGAGGGTGGCTGCCAGCATTGTCCCCATTGCTGGTAGAGCTCCTTATTCATTTTGACAGCACAGGCAATTCTCCTTGGGAACTCTGACATTTATTCTCGCTTATTAGGACCCCTATCTCAGAACTCACTAGACCTAGGTATCTCTTGTCACCTGGCTAGTCCTACTCCTTGACTCCCCAGCTTGGGCTATCAACCCTGAGGCCCTCTGCCAAGGTTGTTTTATCTCACCTATAGTGATTTCCTCTGGAGCGTGCTAGTCAGTTCTGCATGCCCTCCGTGATCTCCTCAATGCCATCCATGATAGTTTCTGGGAGGTGTGGGCCATCTGAGATTCTCTGCAGGACAGCCTCATCCAGACTTTCTGATATGAGATGGGACATAAGCATTTCCATTCTCAAGCCTAGCACTCATAATACCTTGCATCCCAGAGAATTAACCCAGGAAGGAGCATTTTGGATAGCCTCACTTGAGTATAATTCTCTTCCTTCCTTGCATCTCTCCCTATCTCAGAGAATTTTCAAGTCCCCTCTGTGTGGAGGCAATGCTGCCCTTCTCTTTACATCCCTGTCTGCAGCCTTACTTGTCATGGTTAAAAAATATTCATATTCAGTCTTCCAAACTTTGGTTTGATACAAATGGGCAATTTCTTAAATTTAGGAAACTCGTACCAAGTTCTAGTTATGGAAGGCCTTCAAGAGCCAATCTTGAAAGTGAAATCTGAACTTCAGAGCTTTAGCCATTTCTCTATTCCAACTAAAACAACCTCTATCAATTTCTAAATCTATAAATGTAAAATGTAACTACAAGACTGTTACCTAACTGTGACATCCTCTAAAAAGTAAGAGGACTCAAAAATCATAGGAGAGCAGTACTAGTAGTTCTCAAAAGTAGAGAATAAGATGCTGTATAAATTATGCCTCTGGAGGAGTGCAATGCAGCCCTCTTAGAATTGCTTTGAAGACAGAAGCATAAGGGTAAATGAAACAGTTGTCATTGCAATAAAACTTGTGTTGGAAAGGGAGGACATTTCTGATTTCGGCTGTCACCTGCTAGCCATGAGTCTATGTTGTACTTGTCTGTTCATGATTCTCCTGTGGAGAATCCACACTAAAGCAGTTGTAACCTCTGGCTAAATAGGAAGAGTACCATGTTGGGAAATACAAAAAAGAAAGCATAGGATAAGTTTCATAATGTAATTTCACTGCATTTGTATCCTCAGAACCCAGAATGGTGCCTGGCATATATACTCTCAAGAAATATATAAATTTATAAACTTATGTTTAATAAGTGAATCAAGGAATAAATAAATACATGAATGAACAGAAGAACCAGAACTGTAGATGATATCTAACCCACCCTGAAAACTGTAGTTTTATAGTTAGGGAGATGATTGGGGTGATTTTTCTCTTTAATAGCTATAGCCAAGTAACTCCACCCAGGAATGCCTCACCACTGAGCACATTCCTCTTCACCAGGGGGACCCAGAGGAGCAAACCAGCCCAGAACAGGGAAGTGGCTAGTTTGTCCTCTTTGCAGAGAATAGGTCCAGATGAAAATGGGGAAGCTTCAGGAAAAAAAATCATAAAAGAAGGAGACTCTAAATAACTGCAGTTACCTGAAGATAAACTGCAACTAATCAAATTACCTTTAGAATTACATTTCATTTGGATTAGATTCGTGATCTGTAGATAACAAGAATTCATCTAATTTAGGAAATATACCCCTTTTCCAACATTAGCAATTGAAATGAATTCAGAACAAAGAGATTCTGAATTCTTTGAAGCACTGTAGCTTAAGGATATAATAATTCTTTCTCAAGTATCTCATCATCTTCAGCCTCTTTTCATTCACTGTGAGAAGTTATTTTTAAAAATAGCCAAGCCTCAAGTGACCATTTATTCCTACATGTGATAGGGACAGGGACAGACACAATCAAGCTCATTCTTTGTGGAAAGGAACGAAACTGTTACTTCTTTTTAGGAAACAGACTAACATGATTATTAGAACCCAGTTTTATCCCAGTTCCTTACAGCCGTTTATAAACATAAACGCACTTCTTTTTTTTCTCTCATCTTTTATTTTTCTATTTATGTTTTTAATTAATTAATTTTTTTATGGTGACATTGGTTGATGAAATCTGGTGTCAGCTGAACATTTTAACAGTAAGGCATATATATATTTTACATTGTGTGTTCACCTCCCATAGTTAGATTTTTCTGTCACCAAAACTCATTTATTTCTATCCACCAAGCACCACTCAGAATGAAGGAAATGGAATGAATTAGTGAAATAATTACAAATACTATAGTCTCTACAATTTACTGAGAGTCTCCTCTGATAAAGCAGAGGCTCGGAGTTGTCGAATTACTTGCCTAGGTTCAAAATATAAGTCTGAATGATTTGGAGCAGCATGGCATAGCTGCTAAGTTCCTGGACCCTGATACCAGATTACTTGGGTTGAATCCCACCTACACCTCTTTTGATGTCTGTGACCCTGGATGAGTTAACATCTCTGGGTTCCCATTTCCCCTATGCAAAGTAGGAAAGATGACAATAATGATACCTACCTCATGGTTGTGAAGATTGAGTCAAGTACTTAGAACAACACTTGGCACCTAGTAAATGACATATGAGAGCTGGTTATTGTTTTTGTGGTTGCAAGAAATAAGAACCCAATTCACATTAGCTTAAGCAGAAAAAGAAATGGTAGTATATGCTTCAGATGTGCCTTAGAAAAGAGGTTCAAAAGATGTTGTTAGAAAGCTCCTCAGCATTTCAGCTTGCTTCTACTTTGCTTCAAGATATATATCAGAAAAGCTTTGTGGTAGCAAGATGACAGTTTACAGCTGCAGGGCTGCACTATCCTTACAGAAAAAGAAAAAATTCTTGTTATGAAAATCTGGCAGAGGTCCCATAGAAGTGGCCCAGATTTGGTTAAATACCCATTCCTGCACCCAGGCCTGAGTCCTATGACAGGCACTGAGGCAGGAACCCTGCCCAATCCAAACCACAAAGCTTGAGGAGGGTTATTGTGTAAAAGCACTTGGGGTGGTACCGCAAAGGAAGGGATCAGGGAGAAATATAAATATTATATGTACATAATACTTATATATAATTATTTAGTCTCATGGCTAATAATTGAAAGAGCAGAGATCAAAATTGTCCTCTCCCTGCAATGCAGGTTTTGTTACAACTATATTTATTTTAGCCCTATACTCTTGTATTCAAAGCCATTCTAACAGGGCTACATTGCACAACTCCACAGCATCCTGTTTTCTAGTTTCAAGGCCCATTGGCACTGCTGTGACTTCCCAGTCCTCTCACTTTTTTGAGAAAGGCACAGTAAGGCAGCAGCTTGTAGTTTCATTATACATTTGCAGATGTTAAAACTGAGTATTGAGTGGAAGAGAGCTCTTTACTTATTAAATAGTTGTTTAAGCCTACTTTGAACCAGATGCTATACTGTGTTAGCAGCCTTGTGAGAAACCAACCAGAAATGACTGATCTGGAATGCCAGTGCTGTGAGTCAAGACTTCCTCTTAGGGGACATGCCAGTATTCCAGCCTAGTGATGCCAAGGCATTCAGGCTTTCTGTGACTTTTTTGAGCTGGATAATAATTAATAATAACTAGGTACATCATTGAATGATGTTTCAACTGACTTTCCTGCTGTCTACTTATGCCTGCTCAGTTTCAAATCATGGCTCTGTTAACACAATCATGACCCTTTCTGTAGAAATATAGTCTTCAAAGTATATTGAAATATCTTTATTAGATGGCTAATAAAGATGGCTAGAATTTATTGAATTCCTTTGGAATATCAAATGTATATCACTAACAAAGAAGGTAAAATAACAATTTCTTATAAATGTAGCATAATAAAAGGAGCATATGTTTATTGAAAATTATATATGAAGCGATTTTACAAGTTATCCTTTCTAAATCCTGGCCACAACTCTGTAGGATAGATATTATCGTGTCATTTTACAGAAGAGAAAAATTAGGTCCCAGAGGGTTTAAGTAAAGTCTCATAGTTCTGTGGCACTATGAAACGGAGTTTACTCATATGTATGTCCTGCTTCAAACCCTGCCTTCCTTCCACGGTACCACTTTAACCACCTACTGTATAAACTTATTTTAAAGTGATATTTTCAGGTAATACTAACTCAGGAGACTCAGTGCAGGTCATGTAATTCATACTGAATAATGTAGTTTGAGCCACATTTGAGGACTGATTAGCCAATGTAGATTTGAACCTTTCCTATTTTCAGCACAAATCACAAGTCCATTTGATTTGTAAACTTCAGGAAATAAGACCCTCCTTATTGAGGCCATAGTTAGGCAAAACTGTGAGGTGGGTAAATCTCTGGGCATCACTTTATCTCACTCTCTGTAAGACCCTTTCCCTCCTCAGCTCTTGGATATCTTTACTATCCATGACCCAAGTGTGCCTCTTGGCCAGTGCTTTCAGGCCAACCCTGCCACCCCGAGGCTTCACCAAACTTTGCTACAGTGAACACTGATCATTTGTTGGTGTCTTGGCACTCCTGCTACCTAAAAGCACCCAGATGTCAATCTGGGGACTTTTCCCCTACATGATGTGTGATCTTGGGGCCTCCCTTACTATTACAGAAAGCAAAGGGGTCCTCGAAGGCCATGTTGACCAAACCATTTCTTTTAACACCCAGGGGCTGTCAAGTGGAAGATAAGCATGCAGCCTAAGCACAGCCAATCTGATGTAATATTCTGGTACTCTGTATTCTGAGAAGAATGAAGCGAGGATGGGAAAAAGTTAAAATTGGCTAATTTTATAAGAAGTACCCTGGCAAGACAGTATTCTGGTAAGATTGTGTTCTCATTCCTGCTCCAAGCCTTGTTCTTTAGCTTTGACCTTCAATCTTGCGATATCCTCGCAATCTTTCTAAAACATTCTTCCTTGTTTCAGAATCAGAAATCTTTTTTGTGATTTTCGACCAAAGAACTCTCATAATAAATCTTCCCTCATTGGTAGCCTTGCATGCCATATTTCTTTTCCCCAAGCATCTCACTGTCGTGTTCTTTCTTCATCAACGTGGTAGAAACCTAATATGCTTATTCTTTCACTTTCCATGTCAGGTGGTCTGTACTGCCAGGGATGACTGTTAACAAAAAAGCTAACTGATCTGTAGTAATGAGCCCATTGTGACAGAGCGACGGGATTGATAGCATTCTGTAATCAGCTTCCCCTGTGGGACATTTATGTAATTCACTAAACTAAATATCTTCTCAACAGCTATTTAAAATTCACCTTGAATTTTGTCTTTGGATTCTATTTGGAGTTTAGCATCTGGCCATTTAAAATTGGCTTTCTTCTTTCCCAGGCTCCAGTGTATACTCTTTGCCAAAGGAGGTTGGGAAGCATAGGAGATGTAGGTCAGAATTGTTGTGTGAAGACCAGGTTACACAGAGCCCAGGGAGGGCCATCTAAAAGCACAAGTAGATCCTGGTACTATTCTGTTTGAAACCTACAGTGGGTTTCTCATCTGAACTTGGGGATAAAGTTTAAATTCCTCATATGACATACAGATCTCCCCAGTGCTTGGCCTCTGCCTCTAGCTTTATCTCCAGTATTCTGTCCTTTACACCTTATTCTCCAGCAAAGCTAAACTAAAGGTGCTTCCCTGTACATGCCAATTGTTTCTTTTCTCTAAGCCTTTTTTTCAGCCTATTATCTCTTTGGAATGCCCTTTTCATCACCTACCAACTGCCCACACCTACTTCTGAGCTGGCCAGTTGTTATTCATCAAAGATCCATCTCTAGCATTACCTCTTCTGGGAAGTGTTCTTTGATGACCTCCTACTACCACCCATTGCAGAGACTGTGCTTTCAGATTCTTATTAATTTTTATATTCCTGGTGCTTAGCATTGTAGATAAAAATCATGATGAAACAGATGAATGGATGGATAAATAAATAAAGCCCTTATATAATTACAAAACATAGCACTGTGGGAAGTATTCTGTAATGCAAGTCTTTATAGACCAAAGCTTCATGTCTATGGCTATTCTATTCCCTTCCCCCACTCTGCTGTATCTATTAGTAGTAATTCATTTCCAAACAATACTGAATCAATTTACTTGTAGAAGTCACTTATATCACTAAGTTAAGTCACTTAAGTGACTCAGTTATACTTGTCAGATAAATAACACAAGTCTTGACCCGGCTGACAGGCTCTCATAGTGACATAGTTTACTTAACCTGATTACTAAATTGACCAGAGAGCACAGAACAATTACTGAAGAAAAATAGATCCTGATATCTCTTTAAAAATAGATGCTAAGAAAGCAATAGAAAAATCGGAGTAGTCTAAAGATTCTGTGTCATGATGAAAACATTCAGAAATAAATTTGTATAATTTAATTAGTACCAATATGTTTTGAAAAGTATTTCAGGGTAGCAATTCAAGATTTACACATTACTTTTTAAAATACTTTTAAAATATTTGTCTCATTAAAGTATTTCCTCTTTATAGTAAATGTAGTTTTGCATTTATTCCTCTTCATTTTGCCCAATCTTTCTAGAGGATTTTAGGAAAATGGTGAACGTATGTAAGGTGAAATTTCAACACAATTAACATGTTCCCCTACATAGGTAAGAACTGTACCTTCATTTCCTGCAAGATAGGGCCAGTAACTTCAAACCTTCTTGCTAAGAGAATGGCCGTCAGCGTCTGCAAAGACTCGCAGTTGCAGCTGTTTTCCTGTTCTGATAATAACTGATTATCCTAATAGTAATTTTGCCAGATAAGCAGTGAAGGCCACAAGAGGAACTTTTCTTTTGTCTATGTTAAGGTTTTGCATAAATGCTCTGTATTCTTGCCTTTCCTAATGGGGTTGAATTTGTTGAAATATCTCCATATTTCATAGTACTTACTGCCATGTTACTTAAACTTGGGGGCCAGACTTTGGGAGGCTTTCCCAGGGCTTTCCCAGGTAAGTTTAGTTATGTGAATTGATTCTGACTCATCTCTCAGTAAAGGTTATGAAATGCCTTTGGAATTTTTGAGATCAGGTTTACTCTTGAGGGTTGAACTGAAATGATGCTTCTAGAAAAGCTGAGGTAGAAGACAGGTGACAGAGGATAGTGAAAAAATAGAGAAAGGAACCAACATCTATTGAGCATCTATGATATGCTTAGCACTGTGACTGGTGGTTAAAGATGGTATTTCATTTTACCTTCCCAAAAGCTGTTTGAGGAGATACCCCACTTTTTAAATTAGGACATTGAAACAGACAATAGGTAGCAAATTCACAATTCAAACTCAAACTTAGCAAATTCACAATTCAAACTCAAACTCAACTTTCTCTGACCCTCTTGTCTACTTCTCTGCCTCCTGTGTTTATTTGAAAAGTGCAGAGTCTTTGTGTACCTGTAGTTTACATATGTCACTATTCTCTAATGACTTATTTATATGTATTCACAGACAAATGTTCAAGGCAGAAAGAAATACTACCAAAGTAACCTTCAATACATTCTAAGAGCAGCTGATGAACTGCTCTTAGCAGTTAATGAAATATGTATAAATTTTGAGGTACCTTAGTATTGTGCATTGAAAATACATGTAATTCCTTCATCTATTACTATTTTCATCATCATTACTATATGCTAGTGTTATCCTTCAGTATGCTAAATAGGTTTATGGAAAGCTGCCACAAAGAAACATAAATGCTACTCATTTAATTAGAGCATAAAGGAGGAATGTATTTTGAATCTCAGCAAACCTTTTATGAAAAGAAATATAATACTTAAAAGCCTGGTTTCAGAGAGCCAGACTGCCTGGGTTTGAATCCCAACTTTGCCATGTCCTAGCCTGGGGGACCTTTGGCAGATTACTGAACCTAGTTTCTTCAACTGTAAAATAAAGATGCTAACAATATCTTAGAAGGCTCCTGTGAGCATTTCCTGAATTGGGGTTCTGATGACTAGAACAGAATCAGGAACATAGTAAGTATTCAATAAATGTGAGCTATTTTATTTCTGTTACATGCGAAGAAAGAGATCTGTAGATTTCAGCGACTTGCTCCCATGTTCTGTTTGTGGCAGAATTGGTGCTGACACTCAGATTTCCCATTTTCAGTCCAGTGTTGGATGCTGTAGTGACATCCAGAGCAGCACAGGACGAGGAACAAGAATCTTTCCTCTACTGTTTCCCCTACTCCAAATAAACCAAAAATGCTATTTTTGTGCCCGAGTATCTACTGTCCACCATAGGGGCAGTTTATAAGTCCAGTTCCCAGATAGAAAATTTTTCCCAGGGTTCCTGGTTACTCTGCTGCTAAGCCAGCTATCACAGTCTTATGCTGTCATCCCCTAGCCTAGTGGTTCCTAGCATACCAAAAATATTAAAGGACTCACCAGGTCTACAATCCATAACTATAATTTTGAAATCCAAAAAGCCCTTAAATCTGAAAGCTTTTTCGTAATTCATTTGACTGTAAAACTTGTTCATACCTGAACTTATTTGGTGACAAAACACCTGAACTGACATGTTTATCATTTGTATTTATCCCGCATGGTGTGCGTATTCATACAGTTCAGACTGCGGACACACTAATGCATTTACTCATGGAATAATGCCCCAGTTCTCGTGAGATACACGTCAGTCAGGGTCTTGGCAGGAAGAGATGGGCCACTCAGTAAAGGGACTGTCTATAAAGATGTGGGTGGGATGAAAGACCAACAAGGGATTTTTGCAGTAAGGTAGAAGGAGGGATTAACTTAATGAACCAAGAGCTGTTACTACCCCTAGGTCTGAAGGGCTAGATAGTGGTAGCATTACTAGGGTCCAGAGAACAGCATGAGAGAGGGCTACAGTCAGGAGCTATGGCATTAGATAAAAGGAACCAGCCAATAGCAAAATAGGAAGAGAAGAACTCTGGGAAATAGATACCCAAGCTGGTTTCCCTCCTCTTTCTAGATCTTTTGTTGGTGCCTCTCTTTGGTTGCATCTTTCCTGAAGCCCGAGGCAAGGGAGCTTATAAATGCAGATGATAAAGTAGGAAAAATGCCATGCCCAGAAAGAGTTCCACTACTATAATTCCTTCTGGTAATTTCAAAATTCAAAAAGCTGTAAAGAATACACATTTTTATAAAAGTTTGGTATCAAAACTTGTTTGATGACAAACCTGACTTGCATCGATATAAGGCTAATAATAGACGTTATTTATTCCACTAAGGTCAATTTTTTTTTTGTTGTTTGGCCAAATAAATAATATGTTTGAATACAGGGTGCTGTCCCAAATTGTACTGGATGGAGGGTGTTCCATGTTAAATGGTGCATGTACCAGTTAGCTTTTAAAATTAAAAAAGTGTTTGTAAATGCTGAAATATATCTGGTTCCAAGGTTTTAGATGAGGCGTTGTGGACATATATCAATATATTTTTTCTTTATTTCACATTTAAAAAAAATATCTTAGTTTTGATGTCTTTGGTGCTAAACACAGTAGGTAAACAGATGTCTCTTTGTATATGAAAGTTTTGGAGAATGAAACATTCTTTGTAGTGCCTTTTCTGTGCACTGATGTTTGATAAGTTTCTTAATTCATAAACTTGGAATACTACCTGCCTCATAGAATTGTTTAAAGAGCTAATGTACAGGATCCAACACATAATGAGTATTTTGCTAAATGTTAGTCATTATTATCCCACCCTTTAATCAACAAAATATTTTCTAAAAAGCATTTTGGATGAAAATTTTTTGCTTTCCCACCCCAGAACATGCTGTGAAAACATGTCTCCCTTGATGAATGTGAAGGAAGTAGCAGAGAGAACCACATTTCTTGAGAATCTAGTGCTTTTAACCTCATGAGAAGAATATTATTTTCCTCCATTGCACAAATACAGAAACAGATCCTAAGATGTTAAGTAGCATGACCCAGGTCACCCCTCAGTAAGGGGTAAACTACTCTTTTCACTGCACGGACTGTCCCAGGGGAGTGTAAAAGACAGCAGGTAAAACACCTTGTCAGGCAGGGTGTGAAAGATAAGAGTCAGTGTAGGCCTCTTTCTGGGCTTCCCCCTACTCCCACCCCCCACCCCCAATAAAGACCTCTGGAAATAACATGCATTCTTCCCATAAAAATCAAGTCTAATTTTCAGACCAGCGGAAAGCGGTGTCTGTTAATTTGATCAGAATTGTGGGGAGGAGGAAGGGGATGTGGGAGTGAGGTCAGAGTCTGGTCTTGTGGCATTGAGTGTGAGGGAGGGACCTGTTCTGTTTGCTGTAAGAGGGAATTACTACGGGAAAGGAAATCAAGTTTGTTGTAATTTGACTAAGTACACAGGAACATAATCCGTTTCTTTAATTTTTGATGTAGATGTTTTAAATGAAGACTCACATTTTCTTCCTTTCTTCCCCAGACCACACACTTCCACGCACTTTAGATCTGGCCCCTCTCCTATGCCAGGGTTCTCAAGGCACAGTTTCTTTCTCTCTCTCACTCCTTGCTGCCAGGCAGGAAATGTTCTTAGCTATCGGATAAGCCTCCCTTTTGAAGTTGGGGGGTAGGGGAAGAAAAGGAAAAGGAAAAGAAACAAAGCAAGAAAAACTTTACTAGAGCAGCTAGCCTGAGCCCCGAAGGGATCACAGCCGGTTTCCAGTTTCCTAGAAAAAGGGATCCCAGCCCACCTCTACGTCCTCACCGCACACCCCTCCAACTCCCCCCTCATTTCTTCTGGGCGTGTTTTTCAATCTATGCTAATAGGATTGCCTGGCGGGCGGGGCAGGCTTCCTCTGACAGCCGGGAGAGAGCCCTTCGGAGCAGGACGGGCCCTGCTTCCTCGCCGGTGACAGGGTCCTGGTGCCTGGTGCGCTGGTCCATGCTGGTTCCCGCCTTTGTTCTCGGGCCGAAGCCGAGACATGCGCGGCTGACGATGGAAGTGGAGGACGCGGGCGGCGTGGTGCTGACCGCCTACCACTCGTACGCTCGCTCCCAGCCGCCCATCTCCGAACCGCGCTGCACGCCCCGGGGCGCCGCCAGTCACCCGAGCAGCAGGTACCGACAGCCACTCGGAAGGGGGCAGGGATTTCCTGGACTTGGGGGTTTCACCTTGCAGCTGGTTTTTCTGCCAGGGAATACCACCACCAGCACTTGACTCTTGTTTCAAGTTTTGGTGGACTGGATGAGTGAGGCTACTGTTCTTTGTATTGTCCTTTATTGGAAGTGGGAATGCACGGAGTCTCAACCCCAAAGGCCTTGGCTAACAGCGAGGTTAACAGCAGAATTGTTCTTGATACAACCTGGTGATAATAGTCACAAGCCTCATTTTTAGCAGATTCACCCTTTGAAATATTAGAAATAATTTAGAAAATAATTTAAAATAAAACATGCAAAAAGTGAAAAAAAATAAAATACGTTATCCTAAATCCTCCAGTACTGTCAAGAGCTTCTTTAGTAACTCCATGCCACCTGAGCTAAAACATATGGAGAGAGTCTCCAAAAAGTAAATCTCAGTAGAATTTTTAAAGCAATTTTATTTCTAGATTTTAAAAAACTTTCAATTGTATAAATACATTGATATTATTATTTTGTTATTGCTAATGTTGATTCTGTTCTGTAATTATAATTAAAATGTAATTATAATTTATTTCCTTTGGGTCAGAAGAGGTCTATAGCTATCTCACTATGTGCATTTTAGATTTAATACATCAGGGTTCTTAAGTTACTCTGTCAGTGTCAAGGCTAATGAGACTTTCATTGATTAAACCAAAAGTGTTAGACTCTTAGGAAGTTTTAATGGGTAGACAAAAATATTACACTAGTAAGTGAGATGGTTTGATATCTGACACATTTAGAGGAAGTTTTATTTGTTTTAATGTGGCTATTTGGCTGCTGTGGATCCATTGATCAGTGGTTTTCTTTCCAAGTGGGGAGTTTAAGTGGTGTGCTTTTTTGCGTGTTTATTTTCAGTCATTTACTTTTTCTTGTACTTTTACCTTTAGTTATGTGATAATGATGATATGTTTTCTAATTTAATTGACTTGTGAGATTGTGACTTTTTTTTCAAGCTATATCCTTTTGGCTAGTATCCATGAGAAGAAGAACATGCATTATCATGAGATCTGTTTTAGGCATGGCTAACAGAGAAAATATTGTTTCTTTCAAAAAGAGCAAATTGAGTGAAATCTAATTTTTATGTAAAGATAATGATAAAATAATATTTTTCTTTAAGCAATTTAGGGGCTGTGCACATTATTTTAAAGGCTACTAGAAGAAACAAGCTTGTATTTGTCTTTAGGGCGTTTTCTAAGTGTAATCATTGACTATAATTACTTAGATTATGGAAAACTAAATAGGTTCAAGTGGTTTGATGAGAAGCAGGGGCCAGGTTTGTGCATTTTTAAATGGTTCTGGTATAGTTGTCCTGTCTATTACTCCCAACAGCTGTCTAGGAGCAATAGCCAGATTGTGCCATTTGGGCTATGTGAAACTGCATCTGTTTCCAAAGCAAACTAGAGAAGTTCCATTAACTCAGCATGTGGTCTTGTGGAATGATAATACATGAGAGCAGAAGAGTTGGGTGTCATGTTTTACCATACGGTTGCCAATTAGATTTATGTTGTTCCAAGTCTGCATCTTTGGTGACTGACCTGCACCCTCTCTATAGGGACCTTTGTGTCACTCACCCCCTGATGCAGGAGATAAATGACCCCCCCTCCCCTGCAACTAAATCAAGAGAGAATAGAGAATAACTTAATTCCTTGGTTCCCAGTAACAGCAATCAAAGAGAGGTTCCTGTGTTTAGTGGAGCCAGAGGACACCATCAATCATGGGTCTGATAACAGAAATAATCAGGCCCAAGTTATTAACCTTTGACTCACTAACTACTGATCAATACTTCCTTTCAAGCTGAAGAGCAAAATTGTATTGTTCTGCTTATGAAAAAAAGCACTCTCTCTTTCCATAATACTCTTTCCTTTAAATTGCTTTCATATGTGTAACATATTTGAGGAGTAGTGACCAGTATGGCACTAAGAAGCATGGACTATTGTATCTGACTTTCTAAGTTTCATTCTTTAGTTCTGGGTAGCATAAGTTCAGTTCAAAGCAAACCATCTCCTTAATTTCCAATTTCTAAACCTCTACTCCATCTGACTTTATGTTTTGTTGATTTTTTTTTTTGCTTGTTTCTCCCACAAAAATATTATCTGTTTCTCTCTTCTCTCTCCCTCCCTGCTGCCCTACCCTCCCCCCACCCCCGCTTCTCTTTTCATCACTATTGTATCCCAAGAGCCTAGAGTAGTATCTGGTACATTATAGTACTTCACTAAATATTTGTTGAAAAAATTAATGACTCCTTACCAAGATTATAAAATGGCCAAGATAAAATGGTAGGGTTTTTAACAGCAGAAGGCAACCTTTTCGCTTCTACTATGTGCCAGCAACACATTAGGCATTAGGGATACAAAGTCCCTGCCATGAGAATATGGCTCTTTACCTTTCAGACCAAAAGTATTTTTAGAAATAAATGATTGAAATAAATGGCAATATTTCAAAGTCAAGAGGCTTCAGATATATATCTGGACTGCCAGCTTACCACGAAGAAAAGGAAGGAAGGAAGGAAGGAAGGAAGGAAGGAAGGAAGGAAGGAAGGAAGGAAGGAAGGAAGGAAGGAAGGAAAGAAGGAAAGAAGGAAAGAAGGAAAGAAGGAAAGAAGGAAAGAAGGAAAGAAGGAAAGAAGGAAAGAAGGAAAGAAGGAAAGAAGGAAAGGGGAAGGGAAGGAAAGGAAAATCAAAGGATCCAGCAACTCAGGCTGAAGCAGATTAATGGCTGCTCCATTGCACACTTCATCCTGTTACTCTTCAACATTGAAGCTGGGTGTCCATTGTAATTTATTTTAGGGCCTTCCCATTTTATTTTATTAAAATAAGTAGCCGGTATAAATTGTACTTGCCAGTTACTCAGGCTTAGATCAGATTGCGACTCTACATATCACCTACACCATTTACTGCCATGTGGCCTTGGGCACCTTGCTTCAGCTGCTTAGAATAGTGTCTGACACCAAGGAAAAATCAGATAGTTATTAGCTATGTTATTACTGTTATCACCTTTAATCTCAGTTGTTGTTGCTCTAAATAGAAAAGTAAAACATTTCTGGTACCTATCCCCAAAACTTATTCATACAGGAAAGAGATTCAAGAATACTAAGCATTTATTGGGAGAGAGAGAAAGTAATTCCTTTTTTCCCCACAAATATTCTGTGCTTTACATTTTAACATGTAAAGGTAAAGCAATGAAGGATTATAGATTCTCAGTTCTTTTAAAAAACAAATGTTGGAACTGTCTTCAGAATCATGTTATTTTTATAGAGGCTAAACTTCTAGACCCTTATTCAGAATCCAGAATGAAAATGTTGACATACGTACAAAATAACTTCACTTGCAAAATGGAAGGTAGCTGAAGATAAAGCTGAACACTGTTTTTCAAAGATTTTCTAAATTATATACAAATAATATATACAGCATTTTTCGGTGAAGGTATAGTATTAAATAGCCATGAGTATTTCTGATGTTAATCTCATTTTGCTATAAACTTCCTGAGAAAGGACAAAAATAGAAGAGAATAACCAACTCTTCCTCAAAAACAAATACAGAAGCTAACCAAGGTTATCATAGAAATTCTAATTCTACAACAATGTTAAAACTTTAGTAAAGGGGATATTGTTTCCTAATATCATAACTGTTCATTATAATGAGAATAGTTTGATTAAAATGGAATTGATTAGAAAGTAAATATTTTGTGGAAAAGACTAAATTTAGCAGCTTTTAATGACATATTTGTTGGTACTTTCCTGGATTGAAATTAATTCATTAAAAAGACATTATTTCACGGTGCCAACTCTTGTTCAGTTAAGCACCTATGTAGGTTTATCCAAGTTTATGGACATATACACAGATTCTGGGACACAGTAGTTATATTTTTCTAGAGGGCTCAGAAATAATAATGGAAATAGTATTCTTAAGAGAGAATATGATATTTATAAGTCATTCTTTATGTTATGGTTGAAACTAGTTAATGTCTCTGGCTTCTTTTTACAGTGGGGTCCCTGCTGAGTGTAGGAACCTCCATATGTAGAGCTGTTGGAAAACATCTGGCACATTTCTTTTGATCGTGTCATTTGGCTAAACATTTGGCCAGTTGCTTTGTCCATTTTTAGCCTGCTCAGTTCTCCCTGTTCATTAATCCTTCATGTATCCACAAAAATTCAGATAATTTACGGTGTTATAGAATCATTTTCATGCGGATAAAGATAACTTTCTTAACTTTTTTTTTGATATAATATTAGACTTATGGAAAACTTGAAAAAGTAGTACAGAGAGTTCCTTGTAACCTTCACGCAGCTTCCCCTAATGTTAACATTTTGCATAACCATAGTTCCATTATCAAAACAGAAAAAATAACAGTGGTACAGTACTGTTAAATAAACTATAGACTTTATCCTGGTTTCACCAGTTTTTCCACTAGCATTGGAATTTTTCTGTTGTGGAATTGAATCTGGGATCCCACATTGACTTTAGTACTGTCTCCCAAACCTCCTCCAATCTGTGACAGTCCATCCTTTTATGCCCTTGGCACTTGCGGAGTGCTGGTGGGTTGTTTTGCAGGAAGTTTCTTGGTTTGGGTTGGTCTGATATCTTCTTATGATTAGATTTAAGTTTTGCATTTGGGATAAGAAGTCTGCAGATTGATGTCAAGTGTTTCTCAGCACATCATATTGGGGGTTCATGATGTCTCATTAATGATGATGTTAGCTGTGATCACCTGAGTAAGGTGGTATCTGCTAGGTGTCCCTACTGTAAAACTACTGTTTTCCTCTGTGTAATTAATATATATTATGGAGGGCATACTTTGTGACTATAAAATATCCTCAAACTTTCCTCTTCTGATTTTAGCGTTCATTTATGGATCTTGTGAGTAAAATTTATTACCATGGTATTCTAACGGTAATTGTCTATTTTCTCAATCCTTCTACATTGACTTATTTTACATACTATAAAATCCACATTCTTTCTGATTTTATTATTTTTACACCTTCACCTTTAAAAAGTCAACCAAATATAAAAAAAGCAACAGTAGTCATTTAACCTCCTGTTCTTTTCACTGTTTTGCCACAAAGTACAGTAAAATTATTTTGTTTTATCTGGTCTGAGTTCATGAAACCTATAAAAATAAATTCCCTAGTTTTCAATGTTTTATGATTTTTTTGGAAGCAATATTTTATTATAGAATATAGAGAAAAATAATCAGAAAGCTGCTAAGTTAAATTCTGCATTAAGAGAGTGTAGTTGTTAAATCTTACTTTGCTGGCAACTGTTACTGAAGTTCTTAATTTTCTTAGAACTATGTTTTTACCTGATGGAAAACATTTTTCCATTACTAGTGTTCCTGAGATGTTACTTGAACGTTTGCAAATGTATCATAGTTAAAACAAACATTCTAATCTGCATATAATAAAACCAAACTATTTGATTTCTGAAGTAATTGCAATTCTCTGTTTTCTCAATCTGTGGTCTCTAGATAACATTTCCAGCAAGGAATAAAAGTAAAATGTTATGTAGCAAAGCATGGGAAGGCAATAAAAAGTTTCTCAGAAGAAAAATTTGGAAATAAAGTTTATCCATTTGAACAATAGACTTTGTTTTTTTTTTTTGTTTGTTTGTTTGTTTTTAATGTCTATAAGATTTTATTTAAGTCAAATTGATGACATTGCCAGGAAGCGAGATCTCAAATGCTCCCCTTTGTTTTGTTTTTAAGCCTCTTTAGGTAAAAATTTAGTTAAAAGTGTCCTTAAATAGTACAAAAATGAACCTTTTTTTAATGACTCTTACTACTAAGTCAGTATGATTTATAGTGCTGAAGTAAAGGCTCCTATTGAAATGTGTAAGTTTGTTTGCCTTAATAGTAAATAGTTTATATTGGTGTGTTGTTTTTTATTATATAATTGAAATATTATCTATTGTTGTTATTTCCCCCCTGATTTTCAGGCAGCACTGAAAGCCTTTGGCAGTAATCTGTTCTTTCTAATATTGTTATTTTTAACATGCTATGTAACTTACTTTTGATTAGATAATCAAGCTCGTTAGAATTGTGTAAAGAAAATACTGTCCAGAGGACTAAAATGTATAATCAAATGAAAGAATTTGATAGCCTTTATTTCAGTTTCTTTGAGAGTTTTTGGTTTGCTTGTTTGATTTCAGTTACTTGTTGGGTTCTGATTACTTGAGTTAGTGAGTTTTATATAATGTCTCATTCTTTATCACATGAAATTTCATGTATCTGTTTCTTTTTGATTACTAGAAGATGTGCATCAAAATAAAAAAATAAAGTTGCTTAATTCTCTAAACTGGGAACTCAAGAAAGCAATAGATTGTTTTACTATGTATTCATCTTCTTAAATATCGGGGGTTTATGACACATTTTTTGAGTATCAGATGTGTTAAATCAGTCTTCAATAAAATGAATATTATTGATAAAGCTATCCATTTGACAGGCATAGTGCCAAGTTATTCCAAGGGTAGGAGAACATATTCTAAGTGTTATTTAGAGAACCAGCTGAGGTGTCTCATGTTACTTAACTGTTAAAAACTAATTAAACCTATGCATTCCATTTCTGATCCCTTAGATGAATAGATGAGAAGAGCACACAATACAAAAGACAGGTAGGAGAAACTGGAAACCAAAGACGAGAGTAGTATGTTTTTAAATTGTCAAACACTTGAGATTTATTTATACTATTTTAGTAATTCTAAGTTGTGGTCCTGATTATCTTTTACATATAAGACATAAATATTTATGTATTTATTTGTATATCTGTAATGCATAGGGAAGAAAATACCTTTGAAATTTCCTGTTCAGTATTCATTTATGAAAATCAATTTAGAAAACTCTGGCCAATGCATTTGCCTTTCTATAAAGGTCCATCAGTGGGCTTACAGTTTTATAGTTCTGTAGAGAAATATGACAGGTATTTAGAAAAAAAATGTCAAATGTATTAAAATGACATATTATTATAAGTAATAATATGACATTTGCTCTCTTTCCTGTCAAATTTCCCTGCCTTCATTATCACACTGAAAAATTCACACAGTAGCCAAAGTTAACATGTCAGTGGTTGGGACTAAATCCATATTTAAGTGGCAGGAGATGAAAAGCAAAACAAAAGAGAATAAACATGGTCAAAGAAGTAAGGATTAAACTTTTCTGGAGATTTCCTTGACAGTAGTAGCCAGAAGAGTTTTCACCTGCTATAACAATGATCATTTGGTAATTAATCATGCACTATCCTGTGGTATCAACACTTGAAAACAAAGGCCTAGTTTTATTGCTGGCTTACAGAGCTTGACATACATTATCTCATTTAATCCTTAACAATAATCCTGTGACTTAAGAAGAAACTGAGGCGCAGAGAAGTAGCCCAAGATCACATAATGAGGTAATTATAGGGCTGGGATTTCCACCCAGTCCTGCCAAAACTAGTGCTTTTAAAACCCATTATTTAAATTTGAAACATTATTTAATATATTATGATTTAGTGTTGTTTTTTTTTTTTTTGCCCGAATTTGGTTGTATGTTTACTGAGAACAAGGACAATATTATTGTGTCCCCCTTAGTAACCAGCAATAGCAACTTTGACATAGTAGATGTTATAAACACTCAGTTTTGCTTCAGTCTTTTCTTTTGCAATCATTTCTATTTTGTTTTGATGGAATAAGCATGGAGTAGGTTAAATATAAATGAGTAACAGTTTACTTGAGAAATTTTGTTATCACTTGAAGGAAATGCAGTAAGAAATTTTTTAATTCAAAAATTTTATTCTTGTCCTTCGTGCAGGCTTATTTAAGTAACAATATTTTAAAATAGATAAAATATGCTATAGAAGTCATTCAACTTGACCAAGAAAGTGAGATCTAAGCAATCTGTAGCAGGAGATCTTCCTGTAGCTTTTTTTGGGCAAAAGTAGCGGAGGGCAATTTTAAATTTTTTAATACATAGGTTTGTTTTCTTAGTAACTAGTTCTTAGAATTTTTCATTTTAGTTTTATTCATTGCTTTATTTAGCTACTAAGAGATTTCTGTGGTTAAAAATATATTTTTCTCTTTGTTCCTTACAATAGGATTTATAACATAATAACTCTTAACGTAAGTTGAAGAAACACTCCATAAGAATTAATGAGGCTTTATTCTTTTGTCTCCCAATATTCAGTCAAATTTTCACCTGATCTTGATTTGAAGCTAACTGAGGGACCACGCCAGGAGCTAGACCATACATTTATGAAAATGAGTTCTGTTCTAAATCTTGTTGAAGAATTTAGGGTAAGATAGACTGTGGCAATCTAGACCCACGAGCCTTCTCTAGTCTTACATAAGCCTGAGCACAGTCCTTATCCACCAGTGTGTCCTTGGAGCCGAGAATAATGCCAAACCTAGATTGGACTTCAAGGGTTTCTTTTTAGAAAACAATCCAGAGCCCATCATAGTCTGGACTTGAATCTTCTGGAGAGGTCAGAATCAGAACAGCTTTCAGGCACTTATGTTTATTTTTTAAGGTATTCATTTTGATAAACTTTGAATTTTACAACCCCGGAACTACAGAGATTGGACAGTTATTTTAGTTATATATAAAAGTATGGTCTGGGCTTCTCTGCTAACTCCATGTCTTTAGAAGTCTTCTATAAATATTCTTAACCAGCAAGGTGGTTCAGAATGTGTTACTAACAGGAATTAAGCACCATGAAAGACCCAAGGACTGCAAGGAACAATCTCTTTGGTACAACTGGGAAGCAACGTATGGAAAAGTGTCTCACTGAGAGGCTCAGAAGGAATAATCAGCTTGTTGAGCCAGGCTCTGAATTCCTTCTGCTGACCCCTGGTCACCAGCTCCTATTACCAGGGGACCAAGGCCCACAACATGGTCCAGTGCGTTCTAGAAGCAGTCAGGACAACAGCAAGGAAATCATGAAGGAGGGGGAAACTGGCTCCCTAATTGGGAAACATTAAGAATGTGGAACTAGAGGAAAGGTGGCAATGATTATGAGAATGGCATTTCCTTAGCTTCCCGTCAAACAGTATTCCAACTACCCGTGCACGTTATCTGAATAAGTATAACTTGAAGAGTCTCAAAACATACTTGCTACAACTTTTCATTGGCATCTTAAAGGAAAACATTCGCTGACCTCAATAGTGTAAGCAATTACATGGGAAAAAAGCTGACTGTAAGTTTCCACAGATTCTGTTTTGAAAAACAGAGGATGCCCGGCCCCTGTGATTTTTAACATACCAAAAGTTAACTTATCTCCCTCCTCATTTGTAAAGCCCAGTGATTACAAGGTTGATTTGGCGACTGTTTTTTGTAAAATCTGAATTGTGCTTAGTTGCAGAAAGCTCCGTTCTAGAGAACTCCCACCTCTTCCAGTTGTTCGAAGCATGTAATTGGAAAAAGCAAGCCATGTTCTGCCTGTTTAAAGCTGTGTCATCCTTTGTGGGGCAATGAGTCAACACCAGCTAAAACAACATGAGTCATTGCTTAGAAGAAGCCTAAGCAAGACTGATTTTGATTATACCAATCCTAAACAAACATGATAGTCCTTTTATTCAGACTCTAAAAAAGTTCATATTGTAGGAGTTAAAAAAATTAATACCAATTCTTTTTAGAGTTCATGGAAGCCTTTTACTACTCAGAAGGCTTTTTTATGTCTTAAGAAGAAACTGTCTTCAGTTAATCAAGTGTTACCCTGGTTTATTTCTCTTCTGTCTCTTCTACGCCCCACCCCCACCCTGCTCATACTGGTTTAGCAATATTGGGTTAAAATCGTAAAATAAAAATTGTAATTTTGTAATAGTTTGCTCATTCTCCTCCAGGATCCCCCAGTCTCTTTATTCTCTGAAGTATAAAAGACGGTTTTAATGGGAATGGCGATTGGGGGTAGAGAAATAATTTAGAAGGCTAATGTCGTAGTTGAGGTAAAGGTGGTAAGGGCCTAGACTAGGGCTGTGGGGATGTGGATGAAAGGGATAATGGATTTTCTAGGGGAAACAAGCAATGAAGTTGGTTTGATTTGGTGATTAAATGCATACTGGGGACCTGGAAAAAATAACTTGGGTTTCTATTTTGGAGTGGTATTAATTGAAATTGAGAATTCTGGTGGATAAGCAAATTGTGGGTGGGGACATGAGTTTAGCATGTGAAATTCTAAGCTAAGTATATGTGCCCAGTGTATAGTTGGTTATACAAGTTAGAGACTTGGGAGGGAGATCAAGGCTGATAGTTCTAAGCTATTTATTCATAGGAGACTTGAACATTTGGGAGACAGTTAAAACTGGGATTGAGGAGAGCATAGAGAGTCTATGGAGATAGCAGTGAAACAAAGAAAGAAACCTTGAGCAGAAGCAATGACCATCGGGGAGGGCAGAACATAGAGAGCCTCTGATGGAAACCAAAAGGATAGGAGCATTCTGGGAGCCAAGGCATTAGATTCAGAATGAGTGGATAGCCATATCAAAAGTAGCTAAACGAACAATATGGTGAAGATCGAAAATTGTCCACTGAACTCGTAGCACGGATAGCAATGAAGGTCTTTGCTACAGTGTGTTCAATAGAGTTGTAGAGGTGGAAGCCACTTTGCTGCAAGTCGAAGAGAGAATGTGAGTTAAGGAAATAGAAGCAACAAGTAGAACCTAGTATACAAAATGATCTTTGGGAAGATGAAGAGAGAAAAGGCAGACTAAAGGGGGAAGGTTTTAAAACTTAGAAAAAAGAGCTATAAATCTAGTATAAGTCTAGAAAGAAACAACATTTCTAGAATGCAAGACTTAAACATATTTAGTCTCTTAAAATCCATTGATAATAACATGCTAGCTTATAGGATGGAACTTTATCCCTTAGCCCCACAATATTACGTGAGCACTGTTAGGATAAGAACATTGTTTATTTTCTTCATTGCTGAATCCTGAGCTACTTTCTCCCTCCCCTGTCAAAGGGCATGGCACTCAGTAGTCATAACAAATGGTTGCTGAATGAACACAGTGGAGGCTGAAATGTGGAAATGTGACCTCTCCTGGGGTTGGGAAGCTATCAGGGAGGTCTTCCAAAATCTGAGCATCACTTCCTTTATGAAGTCTTCCCTGACTGTCTCCCACTTCAGTACAAGTTGGTCACTTTCATCTCTGTGCCTTCTTTACCTCATACATTCCTCTAGTATTGCACTTATCTCACTATCAGTAATACTGTACTTACGTAGTTGACTTCTCCAAAGACCAGGAATTTGTTGATGCCCAGGACCATATTTTATTCATCTCAGTATCCCTGACTTAATCCAGTGCCAGGTACATATATGCTTATTGAGTAAATGAACAATTAATTCATCAAATAGTAGTGAAGGGAATAATACTACTAAATATTTGGTGATATTTTCATAATTTGCTATTATTTTGACCCTAGAAGTATTAGAAATCTTGGATTGGTATTCTATTAAGAATATACTGTTCTGAGCTTACATACTACTTGCTTTCTGAGAATCTCTTAAATTAGCCATTATTCATCAGATAAACTCTTGGTAATATGCTATAATGTGAAGAATAATTAATAAAAATCAAAACTGGCAACAATTAAAAATGAGTGTGACTTGACATATAAAACTGAGAGCCTAGATAATTAATAGAAAATAAATATGCTTTACATTGTTTCAAAGATTAAATTTTGCTGAAGGGTCATTTCACTCATTAAAACAAGAATTTAAACTTAACTCTCACAGTGAATGTGAACTTGGATATACATCTGTTGAGCCTTTGTATGCCATATACTGTATCAGGTTCTGGGGCACAAAGATGGTTAATAGTCAGTCCTTTGCTGAGAATAGATGGTCTCATTAGCAGACATTTTCAGCTTCATCTAAAGTGTAGCTCCTTGAGGGCAGAAAGGATATCTTTTTCTCTGTATCCCAAGTGTTGGTCCATCAGCTCAGAGTGGACATTCAGTATTTGAATGGTTGAAAGAATGACTGGGCAAATGCACAAAGTGTTCTGGGAGAACAGAAAGGGTGTAACTATCACTCAGGGCTTAGGTTGGTGAGAGTGAGAAAGGAGTTAAGAAAAGTTCTGGGAGGGATCAGTCACTTAGTTAATTAAGTCTTAAAGAGTTGGTACAGGGAATGACAGTAGGGAGAGTGTTTCTGGTAGAAGAACCAGTCTTAGGAAAAATGACAGCAGCATGCAGTTGCAGTTGCTGGTATGGCTGAGGCCAGGTAACGTGAGAATAGGAGGAAGGGTAGAGACCACTCATAGTGCCCTTGGGTGAAATGATTAGGATCAGACTGACCTCAGTCACATGCTGAGTTTCTTCATTTGGATAATGAAGGGGTTCTATTAGTTGACCTCTAAGGTCTCTTCTAACACTTAAATTCTATTTTTCTCTATTATTAAGTTGGAAATGAAGGTAACTAAATAATCCTAGATTTTTAATCAAAACATGGTTTCAGACCTGTATTATTCTTATTATAACAATTTTTCTCCTCATTCAACTTTGCTTATTTAATTGATCTCTTGGGTACATATGCTGTCATGCACTGAGCATAAATTGTTGTCTAGTTTTAGTGACTTCTAAGTACAGTTTTGTTTATTTCAATTACATTACCAAAATTGGGATAATATATCAGTAATAGGTTTTCTTTCATCTTTTCTTTGAAGAGTATATCCTGTCCAATAAGCAGAACTATTTTTTTTAGATTATTATAAATTGATAACCCAATTAATAAGAATGTTGTGTACTGTTTAAGAATGCCACAGCATTTTACTTATTTTTTGTTCTCGTATAGAGATCATTTTTGAAAGATAAAATTTATCAATATCATATATGCTAGATTTAAGACTTCTGTTAATATTGGTACAAAATTAGAGTAAATTTAATACAGTTTAAAGTAGAGAAACGTGAGCATGTTGTTGAATATTTTCTGTATTTTTTAATAGTCCAATATAATTTAAATGAAAAAAATCTACTTCACTTATTTCCTCATTTTTGCTTTTGAGTTTTTTCGGAAAGACTCGGTTCCAAAACTGAGATATCTGGTGACATGTTGCAAGAATATGCCTGTGAAGGAAATGGACTAGAGGCTTGATAGGAAATCCCCCGCTTTCTCCATTATTCTTTTGCTGTCGCCTCACCCTCTTATCCATAATGGAGGGAAAATTGTATAATGGCAATGATCCTAAAAATCAAGATTTCTGAAGGCACATACCCAAACAAATGGAAAAATCCTTTATTTACTAATAATAGTTACTAAATAAATTTAAAAATTGAGGCATTATATAGTAAAATGCAGTTAAGTGTTCAGTTAGATTTCTTTTACCCGTGTTACTACCATCCAAAACAAAATACAGACATTCTTATCACCCCAGAATTTTCTTCATTTCTTTTTCTTCAGGTGCCCCCTCCTGCTAGTTTGATTTAATGTCACCATAGATTAGTATTGTCTCTTCTTCTTTTTTAATGGTTCAGTCCTTTAATATTGACTATTTAAGTTGCTTTACAATTTTGGATATAATACCTCAAGTTTCATGTTTCTTGTTTTTCTCACAGTGGATTTTCTCCTTAAGAAAAATTCAGGGGAATTCATGGGTTAAAACTCATGACTATTTACATAGCCATCTGCTAAGGGAGGAAAGGACCTATTTTTATCCTTATGAGTTCTTGTAGAATGATGGTAAGCTTGCCCAGGTAAAAACCTCGATCCCAGCTTGTTATAGAAAAGCCTTGCATTCAGCCTATAAGTGGGAAGTCACACAAGGCACAGGCTTCCCTGTGAGTGGCATGTTGTTTCCTTAGAGGAAACCCTCTATAATACCATGTGTGAAACATCTAAATTTACAAAATATTTTTAACAGTTTGAAAAGTAGGTAAAACTATGTTAATTCCTTTACCCACTACATGAATTTAATAAATGTTAATTTTTAAAATTAGTTTCAGGTATTGCCTCTTCTTTGAAGTCATATTAACAGAATAATATTGTAGATATTATTTTCTGTTTGCCTTCCTTTATTCAGAGTAATAGTGCCTGAGATTCAAATGCATCAGTTCATCAGAGCTCAAAAGTAGGAAAACTGTATATAGACACTTTGGTGGTTTTACTTTATTATTGTACCTAATTGTCATCCAGCTGCCCTATAAGTATTGGTTTTTGCACGTAAGCAGGGCTAGGTAAAGGAAGCAGGTTTAGATGAAAAGCCATCACAGTGTCAGAATCTAAAGACCATGATAGACCCAAGCAAAATTGAAATGTGAGCTGATTTATTTTTGATGCCTGCTTTGACTTCTGAAGCCCTTTCATTGTCCCTCTAGTATACCAAGTAGGGATCATTTGATTCTTACCAAGGGGACTATCTGCTTTACATTTAAGATGTTTTGCCTTTCCAAAGAATATGTACAATTTTTTAATCTCTAATGGTAAAATTGTAGGCCTCATTCAGGGAACAGGGGAGAATTCTTTAGGCAGGAAGTCAGGCACACATCTCAGTTAATACTGTTTAGACCAGGGACTGGCAAAGTTTTTCTGCAAAAGGCCAGTAGTTTGGGCTTTAGTGGCCATATGATCTTTGTCGCAACCCTGCTGTTAGTATGACAGCAGCAATAGATAAATCAATAGGTATAACTGTGTTATGATAAAACTTTATTTACAAAAATAGGCAGTGGGCTGAATGTGGTCTTTGGGTCATAGAACTCAGTCCCCTGATGTAGACAATTTCCTGTTCTGCCTACTCACGAGGCTTGTATAGTAAGCCCATCATAGCAAAATACAGAGAATTAGTTCTCTAGAATATATATAGAGAGGAACTGGAAGTTACACTTGTTACAACCTCTCATTTTTTCAGCGAGGACTCTGAATCTCAGAGCAGTAACATTTCAGGGTCACAAAGAATAAAAAGAAGAGCCCAGACAATTCAGAACTCTCAAGTCATTAACTAGGGTTCTTTGCTCTATTCAGACTGTGATGGATATAAGTCACACAGTATCTCAAATGTACTGTTGAATCAACATTTGGGATAACTCATATTTTAAAGGAATGAGTAAGAGAGAGAGAAAGAGAGAGAAGAGAGAGAGGAGTAATTCAGGTGGTAGCATTCTGGAAACTGAACCAAGGGTTGGCCAAGAAGGAATGAGAATTATACATTTAGCAAACAGATTAATTAATGAAAATAAACAGTAAATTGAATATCCAAAAAATTTGTTTTAACATTATAAATGCATGAGAGAAATAAAAATTTTAACTGAGAAAATAGAGACCTTAGATTCTGTCATTCAGTTCATTCATCCATTCTTTTTGAAAATTTCTTTTTAGCAAACATTCATCGAGTCTTCTCTTGAAGGTACCATGAAGGATCAAAGCTAAACAAAATGGAGTTCTTGTCTTAAGAACTTATACAGGAACCCGAGATAATTTGGAACCATGTCTTGTTTAGCTTTGTAGCCTCTGGAGAGAATACAAAGTTTTCTCCTTAGAGAACGTGATATTTGAGTTGGGCATCATGGATATACTTTGTGATGTGGGTATATGGATGGAGTGTGGGGCAAAGAGAGTATAAGAGGGGACCAGTAATTCAGTTTGAATGTATTGTGGATTGGTGAAGGAAGTAGTAGTAGATCTTATTACACATATTTGCAGGATTTTATCTGTGAGATGGGGTTGGCTCAGTGAACAAGTTGTCAAAGAGTTATCAATTGTTTCAGCCAGAGCAATAAAAATAGATTAATAAAAGTACGTCACTTTGGTAGGGTGTCTTCAACTCTTCATAGATTCCATATAGTCTATTAAAATGTAAAGCATTAATTTTTAAAGAATCAGACTCAAACAAAAACTTAGTTCTTTTGGAACTTTAAAATGAGAGTTTATGGTCTCCCCCACTGCCTCCTCCCCCTGCTCCCAAAATCAAATAACTGGTACAAACTAGCTTATACTTTGGGAATAGCTGGCTTAACAGTAATTATAAACATATGCTGGAATCCTAGTGGTTCAGCAAAAGTCCCAGTCTTCAGAATTCACATTTAGCAAAGACATACATAGCTCTTACCCCCAGTTAACTTGGCCTGCGGTTGCATGACACAGCTGGGTATGGTGGATGACTGAGTTTTCCTAGTGTGTGCACCAGAGGAATACAGGGCAGACAAAGGGAGAAGACTAACTTAACACTGATGAAACCCTGACCCTCATAGGCATTTTGGTAATTCCATGAAGGCAAGAATGTTACTAATAACAGAGCAGATTTTGGAGGTCATCTCAAATTTGGTCAGCTGCAGTTAAGCCCATGGCTGCTGGTGTTATGGAATGCACTCATATTTGTTTTGGGAAAGTGGTGAAAGAGATTCAGTTACAGGTTTTCAGCCTTCTTGGAATGGCGCCACCCATAGAATAGAATTCTCCACATACCCAAGCATAATTGGACCTCAAATTCAGCACGTTTTCAATTAAATGATCCGTTTACTATATCAGTACTTATTTTGGGGAATTGTTTTACATTTAGGATATGTTTTTCTTTCTCGTATTAGGATGAAATCACAAATTACAAATTGCATCGTCACAATTATTTGATGAACTATTGAAGCAAGGTAACTTTCCACAAACTAAACATGTGTGGCAGATACTGTTTTTTTAATTTGGAATTTGCATTCATTACTTAGAGATATGTAAATGAAAGCAAAAAGTAATGTATTTTATGTTTTCTTGTTACTCCTAGCTTGAATACCTGAGTTGTATTTTTAATATTGAAGTTCTTTGCTTTTTCAAAGTCATAGAACTCTTTGAGAATCTAATAAAAGCTTCAGGTTCCTATGAAAGGCACACATATGTATGCTATACAAATCTGTAATCATTTTCAGGTGTTTCATGGACTACAGGTTAAGATGTTGGTCAAATTAGTATTTAAAATTTTTTTCCCCCCATCTAAGGAAAAAAAGATATCTAGGATATCTTTACATTTATAGTTATCATGACCATTTTATGTACCCAGAAAAAGCTCTCATAGTATTGAGTGTTTCCCTAGTACATAGAGATTAAATTTGAACAAGTGTGGGACACGTTCAGTATGAAAATAGCACACAGCTAAATTAGGGACAGGCTGCTAGAATGCCTGCTGTGTTGGAGGCTGCCATTCTGCATTGTGTCACTATAATCAGGACACCTCTGGGTGGCGTTGCCATGATGGGCAACATCTGTGGCTCAGGCATTTCTGGCTGATGTGAGAAAGCTGACAGGGCAGAGTCTGGGAGTGCCCTGGGCTCCGGAGATAATACCTGTATGAGTAGGATATATATATTTTCACAAGTGAAAAATGTTGGCCATCAACATTTAATGAGATCAGGGTGCAAGAAGGTACTAAGTTCTAGCCACTTCTCAAGGAAGGCATAGAGGAAACAGAAGCATTTCAATATTTCACACGAGGGATGGGAATTGTATAATTGTTGTCTGATAGGAAGATAAGGAAAGTTAATCTTTTTTTTTTTTTGACTCTCACCCCATTGTTCATGGCCCATTTTCTTAGTGGGACTCTGCTTGCTATTTGTAGTACTTTCCTCAGATCCCCATGCAGGTATGTGATCTGCATGCACATGAGACCACCAGTCTCTAGTCTTGTATGCTAAAATATAGAGAAAATGTTTTTATGCAAATGAAGCATTTCTGAGATTAAGGTTAGAGCTTCTAACATATCTCTAACCAATATTATAACACGAGACAAACTAAAAGCCAATCGTAGCAAATAACTGATCTGATCTCTTTGTACATTATCCATTCGGTAGGCCGCATTACACCAAAAACAGGTTCAAGAAAGGATAGCTGAAGTTATGGATAGCAAATTAGTAGCATATCTTTATGGAAAAGTTAGAAATATAAAAGCCAAACAAATATTATTGTACTCTCCTGCAAACATTCCCTGGTAGCCTTGTCTGACAAATTTCTGGACTGGACAGATAATTCTTCTCATCCAGGAGTTTATATCCTTCCTGCCTTGATTCCATATAGCCTATTCACCAGTCTGTTCATAGGACATTCAAAGTCCCAAGGATCCTTAAACGACATCTAGCCGTATTTTTCCATTGAAGAAATTAAGACTGTAAGCAATTCAAGCTTCTAATATTCTAACATTTCTATACCATTTTTTTTTAAATGGGAAAAGACTCATCACGTTCTCTTATATTGTCGTCTTATCATTATGTGTGGCATCATAATACAACATTCCTCTAGCCACAGTGTATCGAATGGTGTTATGTAACCACACATGGGTTTTGTGGGAAGGTTTGGCATTCATAGATTTAGGACTGCACTCCTCAGGCTTTGGGATAGAAGGTATGTTAACATCAGTGTGATCAGTTTGCCCTTCAAAACAGAGTGTTTTAATGCTAGAAGACATAATTATTTTACATTGACATGCTATTCTCAAGTCGTAAAGTATAGGTAGCTTCATGGTATACCCTCAGTGCACTTTCAAAGTTCAGTGAGGACCCCTGGGAGGAAGAAACGATATCCTCAAAATGTCATTATCTGTCTATCAATCATCTATCTGTCTGTCTGTCTCTCCATCTGTTCGTCTGTCTGTCCGTCCGTCCATCTATTCTCTCTCTCTCTCTCTCTCTCTAATCTATCTCTACTACAATTCCTTTTCTCCATTTTTTTTGAGATATAATTGACATATACTATATAAGTTTAAGGTGTATAACATAATGATTTGACTTCCACATATCATGAAATGATTATACTTAAAATAAGTTTAGTTAACATCCATTATTTTATATGGATGATGAAGAAAGAAAAATCAAGTTTTTAAAAAAATGTCTGCTAATCTTCAGCTCAGTTCTCTTTTCTGGGATCCCTCTTATGCCCCCTGGACTTTTCCTTTTGGAGAAGGAACTTTAAACTCACTAGGCACTTGAAGGTACCCTGCCATCACTCGTCTCTGGGTCTGTATATACCATAATAAATGCTAACTTTTATTTAGTGTTTCCTCTAAAGCCAGCACTGGTCCAGGTGCTTTGTGTATGTTAAAAGCCCCAGGGTTTTACTCTTAAGAGGTAGGTACTATTTTGCTTCTCATTTTATATATTTGGAAATACAGAGGATAAGTAATTTGCCCAAGTGAAATATAATGGCCTCACTTCAAAACCCACACTGCTGCTGCTTTAAAAAATTTTTTGGGGGGGAAATATACATAACACATTCTGCTCCCTTTCTACACATTCTACCTCCTTGCCTGAAGAGCCACTCTTCGCTTTGTTATGTTCTGTTGTCCCTGGGGATTGGGTCACAACTTATATTACCTAGAAAGTCTTCCCTAATACCTTTTCCTTTTCTCTTCCAGTCTGACTCCAGTTTATTTCCTTTGTGCTCCTAATGAACCTGGGCCAGTGACAGTTATGATGCTATTCTGTAGCTGCCTCTTGTGCTCACACTGGACTATAATTCCCTGTAAACAGAAGCTTTGGTTTACCTTTGTGCTCTCAGTGTGTGGCGGAAAGGGAGCAATGTATGAATTTTCTTTTCCAAAATTGGAAAACAAATTTTTTTTTCTAAATTTGATTCTAGTTAAAATTTATCACAGAAGACAGTATCTTACAATAAGAAATAGAAAATGAAATACTGAAGAAATACAGGGATATGCTAATCAGGGCTAGGTTCCATACAGTCAGTTGTTCATATTTTCATTTCATCAGATTTCATCTCTTGTAAAGAAAAAAATCACCATGGGGTAAAAGAGAAAGGAAATGCTTTTGTTTTTTCAACTGTAAAACTGGAGTTTCCATGACCTCATTGTGAGGCAATCCCTCTTCTTGGAGATAATATGTCTCCTGTTAAAGTGTAGCATCTAATTTAGGGCTCAGTAACTTGGGATGATTCATAGGATATCAGAGACTGTAATTTTAAAGACTGGAAAGTGAAGGCCATTAAGATTATACATAGAAATTGAGATTGTTGGGGCTAGAGCATAGAAAGGCAAAATGAGCTATGCCAACTGAGTCAACGAGAAGAAATATCCTCTAACACACATACTTTATGGGGGGTGTCTGGTTACCTAGAAGGGTGTTCTATTCCCAGATGGCACTGCCAGATCTAGTAAGAGAAGTAGAAGTAGTGTCATAGATTACTAAATACTGTAGTATTGCCTCTCTGTAATTGTGTAAACCATAATATTTGCTATTTAATTTTCCTTTCTGATTTTAGTTTGATTTTCTGTCCTTGAAATTCTCTAGGGTCATGATGTTAATTGGCAGTTGCTAAGACAAGAAGCCAATTTTCCTATTAGAAGAAATAGTGAAGTTCCCTCCATTTTGAAGACATGCCTACAAAACTTAAAAAAAAAAAAAATCCAGGCATCTGAGAAATTGAACCTTATAAAATCGTGCTTCCTTAGAAAGGAAGGAGAGCTACATTTATAGAACAAACCAATATGATTATATTTTAACTATTAAATAGATTAATTTTCAGGGTGGTCATTCTTTATTATATGCATTTAATTGACATTAAATTATATTAAGAATTTAATTTTAGCTCCCTTTACAAATTGTCCAGTGCCCATTCACCCTTGGTAGACTAATAAGATTTCTACTCAGCCGTACTTTTTATTAATCCTCATTACTACTCTTGGAGGGAAAAATGAGTGGGCCAAGTGGAATTCTTTCCCCTAATGAGTTCAACAAACACAGTTTCTGGAATTGTTTTAAAAGAATGTGAGCATTATCTTAAATTATTGGGTTTTCAGAACCAAATTCAAAACAATGAAATAGAACAGACTTTGTTGCCTATTCTGACTACATCACTGGCATCACAAATCAATCAAAGACTAATGCTTAACTTTAAAATTTCATTATGAGTTTTCTCTGGATCCTCTCTTGCTCAGTCTTTCATACTCTTTTCTGTCTTTTCATTCGAGGCCATTTGTGTCTTTAGTTAACACAGACCTCATGCACAATGACAAAGGTTCCAGGCTCTGCAAAACCAGTTGTTCAATTCACTTCATCTGCTGCACAAAGAAGACCATATCTAAACAAAAATCACTGTGAAGTGGGCTCTGGAAGCTTCTCATTTTGTGCACAGTTAATTCTTAGCCTGGAATTGCTGTGTGATGATAGGACAGTAAGCTTTGCTTCCTCTCAGTTTAAGAGCATAGACAGGTAACAATGAGGTCACTGGTTCCTCTCAACACTTCTTTATCATCTCTGGCCACAATTTAAGCTTGTGGAGGTTGTGCTCCTAAGCAGTGCTCAGTGTCATCCCACCAAGTTATTTTTTTTCTTCATATTCTCATAATCATTCTATTTGCTTTGTCTTTGACCCACTTATTGATGATGCTTTATTTTCTGTTGTTGCTAGAAATACTATACATAGAAGTAATAGATGAAGTAAAAATAGAACTTCAAACCATTTCCTAATTAGTAGTAGTTTTGTCTTACAGAAATGTCACTTAGTCAAGTGATTCTGAGTCTAAACTATAATTCAAGAGGGACAGAGAAATAAGGGATTTGTAATATCTAGGTGTCCTGTTTGAAATGGTACCAGTGGGTTTATTTTGTAGTTTTTAAAAAAGTATTTGAAAGGGACTATTAATATTTCTGCTTACTTTCAGTATAGTATTGCAATTGTAAAAACTCAAAATAAAAAATAAATTTGACATGAGAACCCTGTACTTATTTAATTAAAAATAAATTCTTTCAAATTAATCTTTTAAAATGTTTTTTTAGATATTTCTATTTTATCTAATGCAAAGTGACAGTAAGAACAAAGATTATATTTTTAGTGATATCTAATTGAGAGCAGCTGTGTTTTTCCTTCTCGCTCCCCTGTCTGTATTTGCAGTTCATAGGGTTAATGCAATCTTACGATTTACTCTGTATTATTATATAATGAAGTTTCAGCTTATTCTATAACTGTAGACCATAGTTGGAGGAATATAGTACATAAAACTACATAGTATGAGGTTTGGTTTGAGATTGACTTTTAAAAATTAATAAAATTAATATTTTAAAAATTAAATGAAAGGATAGTATTTGGAGGAATGAAATTGAATGAATTGAAGCATCCTATTTTTGTTTCTTTTTTTAAGTTTGAGTACTAATGGTCTTCCCAGGGGCATGGCTATTGCATATTTCTGACTCTTCAGTAGAGTTCATCTTGCAACATTTCATCCTAAGCACACTAAATTTACTCTTAGTAAATATGGTCTTTGCCCATAAAAGACAAAGAGGTTGCTGAAATTCTTATGAGAGTCTGATTCTAAAGCTGACACACAGAAGCATGCTCACTTTTTGTGATTAAGATTTGGTCAAATTCTGGTCCACATTAAGCAAATACGTGCTTGTCTTAAGTATCACATCAGTAGTTCTAAACATATACAATTGATTCTCTGTTTGCAATAATTAAATCTTTTTTCTTTATTTCTACTTATCTTAAATAAAATCATTTTCATGAAGGAACAAGATAACAAGTAATTAGGAAGAAATGACTTTAAAACATCATAGAATGGAATATATAATTTATTTTTGGCCATGTGTCTCTGAGGCTATAATTAACTTTACTTCTTTAATGAAATATTCACTTCTTTCCATTAAATGTGATCTTCAGACCTTATTGCAGTTTCTTCAAAAATGTACCACACATCTTAGCTAAACTTTATAGAGAACGCTTTAATGATACGTTGTTTTCACAGTGAGGTCAAACCTGTCTTTGGATAACTGGGACCATTTAGTGGTGCTAAATCATGGTAGGAGAAGGTACATTTCAGGGATATTAAAGATGAATACAGTTCTGCATTGGGTGTCATAATCAGGATAAGTTTTAAATACTAAGAGATTAAAAACACATGCTAGCTAAGAAAGAGAGAACATTGTCAAAACTTTCCAGTAACTGAACAGGATACAGTGGGCAGTTGTCTCCATGCTAATTTACCACTAGCATGGAGAAACTTTCCAGAACTGGTGATAGACCATACCCTCCAACATTTATAACCATTAGGACTGAGACAAGGGTAATGAAACCCAGTGTTCAGGGCATATGTAAACGGATCTTCCGCAGAGAGGATAAGAATCTCTTCCCTCCTTCTGCAGGTCACTTTCCCAAAGACCTTCATAAGCAATATGGTGAATGAAGCCCAGGAGCTGGGTCACTTAATTTGCGAGCCAAGTTTCCCAAGTAGACTGTACATCTGATAGATGATAGATAAATTTGATGCAAGGGTAAGGAGGGCAGGGAGTTTGTGTAAGGGGACCAAAAGTAATTTTTTCGACAAATTGTAAAGTGATAGAAAGTATAGGCCTGCTAAAGCAGTTGCTGAGTTGGAGGCACTCTGGGAAGTATAATGTATGAGAATGAAATTAAATAGTGGCTTGTTTCTAAAAAATGACAGTGGAATCCTTAAGGATAGAATTGTCTTTAGGGCAGTTATTATAAACTAGAAAGTATTAGAGAAAGAGGCAATGATTTGGCAAAAAGACTAGAGTGAAATGAAATTTTTGAACAGAGGAAGAGGCAGAAAAAAGAGAAATGGGAAAAGTCACTACTGAGCTCATGATGGTGAAAACAACAGATTCCAGGATGAAGAGAAGAATCATAATTATTAAAATCAAATGTAGCACTTGTCAGCCTTTATGCAGATATTGATGCTAAGAAGATGAATAAAAGATCATTTAAAATCCATTGCGTTATAACAAATTCTGTAAAACATTTGAAAAGAAAAAGGTCAGTAGAACTTTCTCTTTTATGAGCATGCAAGATTATAAATTGGCATATATAGAGATAATTTTGTGTAGGTTTAGGTGCACGGAAATTTTATTATTACATATTTTTTGAAGTGACAAGGGAGGAGAGTATTTGCTTTATATTGATTTTATTTTGACTTTTTGCTTTTTAGAAGTTTTAGAGTTAATGAGTAATCAATCCTGGTGAATTTTATAGGCAGAAAAACTAAGTGAAAGATTCTTGTTAAATAGAAAGCTTGAGGATGGGGCCATACAACAAGAAAAAATATATATAAAGATAACAGAATAAATGCTGGACAGACAACAGCCATTGGCAGTTGTTGGCATAGATCAATGGCTTCTGGATTTGCTATAAAGAATCATAATATGGAAAATAATATGATAAAGAGATCAGATCCAAGTTTATATAATTTGACTTGTGCTAGTTATACTTGCTGTGTATAAATGAGATGACTATTTTATTGTCCACATTGGGACAATAAAATTGAAAGTAAAAGGAGGTGCTTGTAACAATCATGCCTAGACAGCAGGTATAAACCAGGGTTGTTCTAATCAAACCAGGAACGGTCACTCTCTGTCTGAGTCCAAATATCATAAAACATATTCCATGTTTTCTAAAATGAATATCATTCCTGGACAACATTTGAGCAGTTTCTTTGTATTATCAACAAACACCAAAAATATCAGTTAAATTAGTTTATTTCTCAACTTACGGTTAATATCTAACTCACAAAAGGATTGTAGCATTTTGGTCATAAGTCACTGCTAATTTTACTTTCAGCTTCACCAGTATTGAAATAATCAACTCTTAATTTTGGAAGAAGCAAATCAATGGTGAGGGCAAGATTTCTAGAGCAGATTGCTGGGACTAGAATCCTGGCTCTTCTACTGACTGTGGGAGCTTGGGCAAGTTATTTAGCCTCCCAGTGGCTCAGCTTCTTCACAGGGAATAATAGTAGTATCTATCTCACAGACTTATTATGAAAATTAAAAACATCCATATAAGTAAAGTCCTTAGAACAACTGCTGCATAGTGAGATCAGTGTAAAAATTGACTGTAATCGTTCACCTTATTCTCAGGAGATGTGTTCCAAGAGCCTCGGTGGATACCTGAAACCTTGGATAGTACTAGACCCTACATATACTATGTTTTCTCCTGTATGTACATGCTAATGATAAAGTCGAACTTATAAATTAGGGTGGTGAGAGATTTCATCACTCTACTTAGAGTAATGTAAAATTTAAAACTTATGAGTTGTTCATTTCTGGAATTTTCCATTTAAGTTTTTTGGACCGTGGTTGACTACAGGTAACAAACTGCGGAAAGTGAACTGTGGGTAAGGGGGACTACTTACTGTATTCTTATATTTTTATGAAACACTGTTCATTGTTTGCATAGTCTTTCAACTCAGCATTTCCTGTCCTCCTTTCCTTCCCACCGTCTCTGCTTCACCTCCACCACCTTAAAGTGTTGAAAACCTAAGATGAGTAATGAAAACTTTCATAGAAATACCTAGCATGAAATATTCTTTCTGACCCTTTGCTGAGAAGATGGCCTGTTTAATAGTTAACAGAAATGGGAAATAGTATTTTTTGGAAGCATGGAAACTGACTATTGGAATAGGACATTCTTCTTTAACATGGTGATGTTTGGGAAACAGGTGAAAACCCAGTTAAATATTCTGTAGAGATATATGGGGGAGAATTACAGTGGGGCAGAGCAGAATTGAAAAGACAGAAAGGGAAACCAATGAAGTAAAACCTAGAGAAGTGAAATGTCTGTATAGATAGATAAATGAGAGGCAGAGAAAAATGAGACTAAAAACTTGGCAAGTATTACATATTGGAAAGAGAGTATTAGGAATAATATTGATATTAATACAAAGCTTGTATTTACAGTTATTATGATGTGACCACCCTAGAGAAATAAAATTCATATGGATTTGGTAAAGGAACATTTAAGTGGTGGTCAACATATATAAAGAAGAGTTCATAAGCTTGAATTAAGAATTAGCAATGAAAAAGGATTAAACAAAAGAGTATATGAAAATTTCTAAAAATCATCATTCCAAAGATAATGTGACATCTTTATGTCATCAGAGACATGGGCACAGACTAAATATTCAATGTTTTTAGCAACTTTGGTAAATTCCTTAAAACCTGGTATCAAGGGTATTTCTAGAGTTCAGTAGAATTGAACACAGAGTTAGTTGTTCACCACACATAAGCAGGGCTAGACAGCAAGCTCTCATACTGTACTACCCCAGAAAAAAATTAATAAGCTCTGCCACTTGGATTACTTTGTCAAGTCAAGAGGCTTAGAGGGTGGTTTCCCCAGGATTAGGCCTCAGCAGTTCAGCATGGAGCTATAAAATTTTGACTTTGAGGACCAATTTCTAAGTACCTGTGCATCCTTTCCTTGTTCTATGTTGAAGAACTATTTCCCAAGCCCATTGGGGAAGGGGTTGGGGAAAAAAACGGAGCTTATGAACTCATGTATAACATGTCACTGCATGGAATTGTACATTTGCTAGAAATATTTAGAAGATTCAAAGTAAGGAATGCCTGTGGCAAACACACTATAATTACATCAGAAGTGAAGTGGGGAGGGACTTAAAATTCATATAGCATAAGACTGCTCTTTTCTTTTTTGGTTTAGGGCATGGATTCTGCTGTAGAGTTTGTTGCTTGCCTACCTTTTAATATTGCACCAGAAAGGAAGAGAAAGGAAAGGAAATGAAAATTAGCCAATTTTCCTTCTAGTTGATCGGTCCAGTTAAAGATTTGTAGGAAGCCAGACCTGATAATGAGGTTTTATGGTATTTGTTAAATTTTTTTGTCTATATCTGTCCACTTATTAACTTAGATAATGAGAGTTGTAGTTTTTAATTATAGAAGATTAAAGGCAAAATAAGAAATAATTATTTGTAGTAAGAGTCAGGTAAGGACATAGGACTGTTTTAGATTTGTTCTAAAATAATATGAATTTGTTGCTTTATTAAATGAATTTTTATTAATGAGATTTTTTTCTATTGATTGCACATATGACTCTGTATAATGTAAGTCTGAATAAAATACTGGTAAAATCAATTAAAATTTAATACTTAGCAAGCATGGAGTAGGCTTTGACTTTTAAATGCTTACTCTGTTTTCTTCTAATCTTCATTTCACCACTGATGCTTTATATATATTTTGAAGGGAAGCAAATTCAGATATCTTGATAGATGGAGATTTAGTTCTTACTCTAATCCTTTTAGACACAATTACTCAAGTTTCAGAAAGTTTTATTAAAGAATTGTTAGGCAAATTTGGAACAAATCAGATTTTTCAAAAAGTAAAGCTTAGAAACCAATAAGGAAATTATAGTTCTCATATAGAACATCCTATCAGTGATTATTAAAAGTTTGAGTATAGACTATTATTTTTTAACCTTTCTGGACTGTGTGTGTTTGTGTGTGTGTGTGTGTGTGTGTGTGTGTGTGTGTGTGTGTATAAAGATGCAGTGACTTATTAAAATATTACTAATTTTTACCCAATTATCCTGCATAAAGCATCATTGGTTAATTTAAAATATATATATTTCGAGCTTGAGCTCTGCACCTAACATGTTTAAGAATCTTAAGCCAGAGATGCTTATGAACATTGGTCTTAAATGAGGAAAGGAACTGAAATCTGTAACTCATGTATGACAGGAAATATATATGGAAATTATAAGAGCAGTAAAGAAAAGTAAAAAGTAACTAAAACCTGAGTACTCTCACAGAATCCTATCTGACCTTGGAAAAAAATTAAATATATAGCAAACTAGGCTCTCACACCTAGCTACAGAATTCCCCAGCTAAAAAATAATCCAACTTTAAATTTCACCCAGAAGTTTCTGCTTCCCACTCCATTTAAAGGCTTTGGTGTCCTGCAGTCAAAATTTTGGTCATAGGTAGTTGATTCTTTTCTCAAAAGAGCATTCATTAAGAATATAATGTTTGGTTCAATAAGAAGGCTATGCTAATTGTTGACTCTTTTCTAGGAGAGGGACGTCAAAATATAATCAAAGTATATCCTAACTATGCACACCTATGTAAGTTTAAACTAACCAACCAACCAAACTACCTGTTTTGGAGAACTGTAGTGAATGGATAAGTTTTTTGCCCCTTTATAAATATTTGGCAACTTAAAGTTTGATGGCTGTAAATTTGCAAATATGATTGTTTTCATCTTCTAAATAAAATTTTTTTTAGTTTTTTTTTTTTATATGTGATTGAAAACAAATATGATATAATTCATAGGAGAACTATGAGGGCCAAGATCCTCTTATCCTAAAAGTAAGACTAATCCCTATCCCACCAAAAAATTCTTAGGTCCAGTTGAAAAACAAACTTACAGTTTAGCAAGTACCATGTACAGTTATATAGTATAATGAACATAAAGTAAAATATTTCAAGTTAAAGATACAATTTCTATATAATTGTTTTAGAAAAGAATTTTTAAAATCTATAAAAAAGCCTAATTTTTACTGACATTTTTATTGTTTTACAACACATTCAGAATACTTTCTAAAGCCACCTGCAGTTAGTTAGCAATATAAAAGATTTATAACTAGTAAAAGGGATTAATTTGATAAAGCAGTAATTAAAGTTAATCTTAAATTTATTATCTAAAGCTTATCTCAGTTTACATTATGCTACTGCAATAGAACTTTCCCTTTAAAACCTCTCTTACTATTACTTTACATTCTAATTTTTAGTTCATATGAAGGGATTTGTTACAGTTAGTCTGGATCAGTGACTCAATCTCTTCAAAAGGATACAGCACTGAAATGGTCCTTTTCCTTCCCTGGATTCATTTTGCATCACTGATTTTACCTGAGTATATAATTCAGAATACAGTGTGTAAGTACTATTTATCGATATCAGAGGTTCTTAGCATACAGCAAAACGAATTAATGAGATTATACTATATCTTTCTGTCTATAACAAATTTTCCTCCCTCCCCTGAGTTAACTTACAGACTTTAAAATGCACGTAGACATACGCAAAAGAGTGTATACACTGTATGATCCCATTCATGTACAGTACAAAAGTAGACAAAATTAGTCTAAAGCATCAGAGCTCAAGATATTGGCACCCTTGGGGAGGGAGTAGCTGCAGTTAGACTGTGGAAGGAATGTAGGACCATGACCAAGTTATATTATCTCATGAAGGCTCAGCTTCCTCATCTGTACAAAGGCATATAATAAGGTGTATAGAGTCTTTGGCACACTGTGGTGTATAGTAAAGGTTTAATAACCAGTAGGCACTATCAACAGCCAATGGTCTACTGGCAGTCCCATGGGTTTCTTAAATTCAAGAGGTCCATTTTGACTTTGTTATCTTCCTTCACCATTATTGACCTATTTGCTGGTAACATGGGAATCATTCTCCTTTTCCATCCTCCCCTTCAATCACCAAGTCCATTGATTAGCTTTTTGGAGTTTATCAGTTGTTTTCATCCCCATGGCATGACTCAAGCTATCAGCTTTTATCACTTCTCTCACTTCAGATCCTTCCCAGGTGCTCACTCTGCTTCAAAAATAACAAAAACAACACACAAAATTCTTCATAATGCAGACAAAGTAATTTTTCTGAAATGGAGTCAGTCATGCCCCATGTATCCCCTGTTTGAAATTCTACAAAAATTTTCTATTTCCCTTAGAATAAACTCCAGCTTCTTAATATATATCTAATAAGGCCTTACAAGGCCTGATTTGCCTCTTTCTCTCTCTAGATTCAACTCTTGCTATTCTCTATAATCTACACTGCAAAAGGGTTTAATTTCATTCAGTTTCTTTTAAACATGCTACACCATCCTTTTTCAGTTCACACGTTATCTCCATTAGAAGTAGTTTTCTCTGTGCCTCTCTCTGCCCCTCCCCCCACTGTTAGGGGCTGAATTGTGTCCCTCCCCACAAATTCATATGTTGAAGTACTAAGACCCAGTACCTCAGAATGTGACTGTATTTGGAGATAAAACCTTTAAAGAGGTAGTTGAGTTAAAATGGAGTCATTAGGATGGGCCCTAATCCAGTCTGATTGTTAGGTCACATACTGGCACAGTGGGAAGTTTATGTGAAGACTGAGTAAGAAGATGGTCATCTTTACTCCAAGGAGGGAAGCCTCAGAATAAAAACAATACAGTAGATTCCTTGATCCTCAGACTTTTAGTCTCCAGAACTGTGAGAAAATAAATTTCTGTGTTTAAAACATTTAGCCTGCAATACATTGTCGTGGCAGTCCTAGCAAACTCTAGTATATCCACAATAAATTCATTCCATTCTTCAGGACTGAGCTTAATCTCACTTCATTAAGGGCACTCTCTGGATTAGAACAGGTGCCCTTTCATAGGACATAACTGCATCAGAGATGCGTTGACCATTCACTGTGGGCCAGGCCCTGCTCATAGTGTTTTGCCTTGTGTCAGCCATTTAATTCTCAAAATAACTTTATTGGGGGGAGGTTGTTTTATCATCCTAAATTTACTGATCAGAAAGCTGGAGAGAAGAGAGGTTGCCAACCAGTGTGATGGTGTACAAATGACACAAGCTCTTTCCTTAGTTCTTATTTGTCAAGGTAGAATATTCTTACACAGTATTAGAGTTTGACTCCAGACTAGCCTTATTTTCCTTATCATGACATATATGCAGTGTTATTGCAAATACTTGTTTAATTTTCTTCTCCGGGAGCACAGTCTATCTAGATTTTTTCTGCCCATCTATCATCCAGTGTCCAGCACAATGTGTGGCCCACAAATATTTGTTGGATGCTCACATCTCTGGTGCTGAGGCACATGAGCTGCCATAAGCAGTCCTGTCTGCCCTGCAGATGGAGAAGGAGACTAGTAGTAGCAGTGCTCTTGAAGTAGAGAGTATGAAAGAGCAGATGTGTAGCTGACAAGGCTCAAGTGAGCACAGCATTTCTTAGCATCTCCCTCTTCTTTCCCTACAGTATTTGCAGTTCTGTTTATTTGGGGTCAGGGAAGGGAAGTCTTAAAGTAGGCAAGTAATTGTCAAGAAATATTATATAACCGATCTATATCACTGCATCTGGTTGGCCCTCTCTCGGCTATTTTGTTCTATTGAAACATTAAATAAAGACAGTTTCTTCTTAAGAATTTTAGGATGTGGATGATAAAACCTAATTCTACATAATTTAATTTGTACATGGAAAAAGTCCCCATAGAAATAAAAGAATAAGACTGAATAATTTCAATGAAATAAAGGGCAAAGAGCTCAATTACTGAATTGTTTGATGTTAGAAGAAAAAAGTGCAAGTTGACACATTTTCGAGAATTTTACAGGTACTTCCTGCAATCAGGGTTTCATTAACACAGGCATACATGTTCAGATTCCAGGATGCCAATGAAAGTTAGGCCAGGTTTGTTCAGAATTATAATTTTAAATCTAGAGAAGCTTTTAATTAATTTAATTTTTTATGTATATTAACTAAGTACTTAGTGTGTGCGAGACAACTGAGACATGAAGATAATAAAGAGTTCTCTGTCTAGTGAAAGAGACAAATGAGAACAAATACATGCAGTGAGAGAGACAGGTGCTAGAATGGAAATATGTTCAAGACCGAAGGCACATTACTACCTGGGGAGACAGGTGAGCTTTATAGGGCAGTGGCCTGTAGGCTGGGTTCTGAAAGAGAAACACTTGAAATAAATATAGCTCCACTTAGAAATAAAACTATTATTTCAGACAATTTTTTTGGCACATGTCATACAACTTTTCTAAGTATAGGATCATCATTAAAAATGACTGTCAAAAAACGAACACTGCCATACCCAAGTATACTTTTCTAACTCTAAAGTTCATTTTTATTTTATACTTGATATAACTTTATTTTATTAACTACATTTATTTTGAATCTAAGTATTTCAATTCAACATTTATTAAACACTTATTTGTGCCAGTCACTGTTCTAGACTGGCACAGAGTTCAATTTCTTGCTCTCCAGTTGCTCTCTCATAGGGAGACCCATATGAAAATAGGTCTTTTAGAAAGTAGGTGTTAGCTGCACCCAGTAATGTTTAACTGTGTAGTGAAGGAGCCTGGTAAAACGTCTTGGAGGTAGTAATATTTGGGTAGGGTTTTGAAAGCTAAATAGGATTTGGAATTCTTAAAAGAAAGCAAAATAATAAGAACTGAGCATTAACTTTTAAATCTAGTGTTTATCGAGGACTTTCTATGTATAATACCAAATGCAATTAGTAAGTACATGGATTGACCCACTGTACTTATGTGTACTGCAGCATGTGACAGAGGACATGCATATTTAGGTCTATTTAGTAATTATAAAGCTACAAAAAGCATAAATTATTAATATTATCTTTATCATCTTAATCTTTTTATATCCAGATTAATAAAATAACAATCTGGAAAAGAGAAGATCTCTTTAATTTCCTGAAAGCCTGGGAGGTGGTAACATCTCTGTTCAAAGCATTGCTACTTTGAATTTTGATAAGAACTGGTCTGGGCATAGAAAATTTTATATTCTTCTCATCAGAAATGTAAGATTAGAAAGCCACAACAAATAGTATACTTTTTCTGTTTTTTAAAAAAAGAAATGCAGAGTCAACCAAAGTTTCAGGCAAAGAGAAGGCTTAACAATATGTACTTGCCATGTCTATGAAAGAAAGGCTAATATCTTTTCATTTCCCGTAAAACAGAGATAACTTCCTTTACTTTCCATGAATATTGGTGCAGTACAGGAATTGAAATTCCAGTTTAACTTACATGAAAAGTTAGTAGCTTCTAGAAAAGGAACGTTTATATTTTTTTTTATTACCTCATCCCCATCATTTGTACATCAGCTCTTTTATTATTTTCCTAGTATATACCACCATGTATTTCTATATTCAGACACACTAAATTGAAATAATGATCTCTAATAAGTTAATGGCTTAGAGTCATCCGCCAATCAACAAATTTTTACCGAAAACCTACAGTAACAGGTCTTCTTGGTACCGAGGATACAGTAGTGTAGAAAACAAAACAATAATTTCTGCCCTTGTGAAGCTTACATTCTAAGAGGTGGAAAATAAGTGAAATAAATAAATTTTTAATTAGTATATAGTGTATTGTGATAAATGCTGTGGGGAAAAATTAAAGAGAGACAAAGGTATAAGTGGTACCAGAGAACTAGATGAGGGGGGTTGTTCAGTTTAAAATGGTTAAGAGGGCGGGATTCACTAGGGAAAGAATATTTAAACTTAGACCTGAGAAGACCTAATCTACTGGAAAGAACAGCAAATGCAGAGGCCCTGGGGTGTCTGTTGTTTCAAGGAACATCAAGAAGCAATGTTACTTGAGTGGAGAAAATAAAGGGGTAGTAGGAGATGATGTGGGAGAGGTAATGACAGGTCAGATACCATTGAGCCTAGTAAACCATTTTAAGAACTTCTGTTTACAGTCTTTTAGACTAGATAGTCATCTTTTTTAAACCATATTGAACATTTATTTGATATCAGGGATTACATGAAGTGCCAGGGAGACAATGAGCTTGTAATACTTGCCTTCAAGTGTAATACTTACTTTCAAGTAGTTTACATTGTAGCAGAGTTTCCTTAATAATAATAATAATAATAATAATAATAATAATAATAATAATATATATATGTATGTATTGTACATTTAAATGGCAGGCATTACCCTAAGGGCTTTTATATATATATATTAACTCCTTTAGTATTCACAGCATTACTGTGATATAGATATTACCCATGGCTGTGGAAACTGAGTCCACAGCAAGGTCAAGTAGCTTGCCAAAGTTCAGTCATCAGCACCACAGGCTTCAAACCCAAGGAGCTCAGCCCTTGACCACAATACATTAATTCTGGCCTCTCATAGGAATTAGACTGCAAATTCTAATTCTTAGAAAATCCCTTACAAAGATTCCTTTCTTTGGTGGGAAAACCATGAAGGACAGTGTGAGTGTGGCATGAATTTAAGAGTCTGAAGGATCTTTGGTGGAACTCTGACCTTCTCTTGTATTTATTCAGGCAACTTACATCACTAATGTCTTTACCTCCAGCTTTTCTAATCCTTAGAAATGGAGAGAATAACACCTTATAGGTCCGTTACCAAGATTTAATTATAGTTGACCCTTGAACAGCATGGGTTTGAACTTCGTGGGTCCACTTCTACACGTATTTGTTTCAATAAATACAGTCAATGTATTTTCCTTATGATTTTTCTTAATATTCTCTTTTCTCTAGCTTTATTTTAAGAATACAGTATATAATACATATAACATACAAAATATGTGTTAATCGGCTGTTTATATTATCGGTAAGTCTTCTGGTCAACAGTAAGCTATTAGTAGTTAAGTTTTTGGGAAGTTAAAAGTTATGCACAGATTTTCAACTGTGCTGGAGGTTGACGACCCTTACCCCTGTGTTGTTCAAGGGCCAACTGTAGATGAAATGGGAGCAACATATAGCGCAGTGTTTGGCCCAACCCCGAGACTCAATAAATATTTCATTTTTTTCCCCTTCTCATTCCACAAGTCATGTAAACATCACCCAGTGATTACATCTGCCTTGCAGGTCTTCTCTTTAGAGAGAATACTTGAGCAAATATAATTTTTCTTGTCTTACAGAACATGTTTATAGGACAAGTTTCTGTAAATAGATGTAACATTCTTTTTTCATTCCAACGTGTGGGGGTTAGTTAAGTGTTGTGTTTAGAGCTGAATTGATTTTTTTCACTCTGGGTCAGTGGAAGCCAGGCATATCTGCTATGTAAAGCTCTACCTTGCTTACTCTTCAATATATCACCTTCTCACACACTGTTACTGTGCTGTTTGCAAATACTCTTATAGCATTGGGAGTGTGCTGCTGTATTATTGAAAAGGCTTTTCGTCCTGGCAAGTTGACCCACTACTGAAAAGCTCACTGAAGAATCATATTATTGTTTCCTCATGCTGTATTTTTTTCTGATTCAGTTTATTATACCCATAGAGACAAAAAAAAAAAAAAAAAAAGTTATTCCCAGAAGTAGATGACTTGTAAAATTCTAAATTTCTGCATTGTGAAAGCAGAAGTAGTAACTGGCACTGAAGCATTACTCTTCAGTTTGTGCAGCCTCAGAGCCTAGCTGTGTAATCTTGGGTGAATTACTTAACCTCTTTGTGCCTCATACAGCAATCCTGGGCAAATTACTTGATCTGTCCATTTCTTTCTCTGTAAAATAATGGTAGTAATAAGTACAATCTCATAGGATGACGAGATTAGTTAGTATATGTAAAGCACATAGAACACTAATCAGCATGTAGTAAATTACCCAAGTGTTTTATTATGATTATTTTAAGCCTGCCATGGCATCTTAATTTTTCACGTCTCCCTATTAAAGTCTAGACAATGGTTTGGCTTCCTAATGTAAGAAACATAAACACTTGAGAAAAGTAAAAATCATTTTTTTATTAATGTTCACTAATGATCAAAATTAAAGACATAAACTCTTAGGTAAGGCATATAGCTTTATTTGACTTATAAATAAAGAATCCCATTTTGATTTTGTTGTTTTTTGTTGAATGTGTATATGATTAAATAATAAAGGCTTCAGTCAGTTTGTTTCCTGTAGACAAATTACCAAAGGCTGTTGTTTATAACCAAAGCCCAAAAGCTGTTGAAAATGGGCAATAAAATCAAGCTTTAGTAGAAGTACAGCATAAAAGCAACATTCATCCTGTGACTTAATGCCCTTGCTATGTAGTTGAGTTAATAATCATTGGCACATAACCACTAATAGTCCAAGCTGGATGTTAACAGCTTATTGTAAACAAGAACTATTTTCTATCCTGGGTTCAGAGCACATTTCCTCCTCACAATCATTTTACTTCTTTTGTTCCCAGTAATCATTTTGGGACTGTATGTGTTGTCAAGGAAGCTATAGTTTCATTTCCAGACTTATTCCAAAAAAGAGATGGGTTGAGAGCTTGACATATATTAAAACCTGTTTTAAAACTTGCCTGTAATTAAAGGTATTAGCTAATGATAATTTTTCCCTAATTATGCAAGTACTATTACTTCAGTAATATCCTTTCGCCCTTTATTTCTGCCTTCTGCTGTATCTGTTACTATGAGGTATCTTCTAGGTTTTTCACCATTACTGGCATAAGGGCTTTTGAAAATGAAAATCTATCAGCATTTTCCAGCAGAAAGAAGCTACAGTTAACACTGAGGCTGGTTTTCTTTGCTTATTAATAAATTAATGTCATATGGAAAGTATAATGAAATTTTCAGTCAGTATTTAAAATATTGTTAAAAGAAGCACTGTTACAGAAGACAGAAAATACAGAAGCAGTAAGTTTTGAAAATACCTAATATTTCTTTTCATCTTTGTCTCAGATGTTAAACTTGAAGTGTGTCTAGAAATGGCACTAGAATAATTTTTTTGCTTCAGAAACTTTCAGTTTGATAAACAACCAATATTGTACAAATTTCACCTTCCAAAAGAGTCCTTAATAATTTTGTTTAATAAGATAACTTGCTACCTCCCTCTTTTGCTCTCCCCATCTGATCCACTTGAACCTTACTCATCCTTTCTCATTTTAATGACATTTATTATCTTCTTAAATACTACATAATTTACTTATTGTCTTTATTGTCCTGTCACTAGAATTAAATTTCATAAGGGTAAGGATCATTATGTTGTTCTCTGATGAGTATCAAATGCCAAGAATTGTGTCTGGCATATAGTAAAGTACTCAAATATTTGTTTGATGAGTGAAAATTGTGACTAAGTTTTATCTTTGCACCAAATCAAGTCATTTTTACTGTATGTTACAAGGGACTATATTATATGTATACCATATTGGAAGACGCAATGGGAATTATTTTCATTAAGATTGCTATGTTTCCTCTTAGTATGCTTTGTACAAATAAAATATGAGGAGACAATAATAAAATTCTAATTAAAATTGTCTTTAATGGCTTCCCATTTTTTAAGGATAAGGACTGAAATTCTTCATATAGCTGCAAGGCCACGTCTACCTTTCCAGCACTGTCTGTGCTCTGGCCTTTTTTCAGGCTGCTCACATGCCCACACCCTCCTGCACTAATTGTCCTCCCTGTAATGTTCTTCTGGCCATTGACTTTACCACCTTCCTTACCTAGCTAAATCCTACTCATCTGTCAAATCTCAGCTCAAAAAGCTTTTCATCAGGGAAGCCATCGCTCATGGCATTTATCTCAATTTTGTAATTGTAGTTATATGATTGGTCTCCCCTTCAGACAGAAATCTTGATGAGAGCCTTCTGAGAATATATCTGTCTTTGCCCCTCATTGTACCTCTTGTCTCCAACACAGGGCCAGGTACCTGATGTTCTCAAAACCTTTTGTTGTATGAAATGTTTCTTATATGTCAGCACTAGGCTAAGTCAGAATGAAGCATGCTGTGTGCTGGCGTAGATTCTGCTCACATCTCTCCCTCTAGTTTCTTCCTCCTCATAGCCTCTCTCTGCTCCCCTGCCATCACTACCTCATCATGTAAAGCTTACTGAAAAATTACCTGTGTTATCAATTATACAGCTGTGATTACCATTTAATAAGAATAGGGAGAGCAAGAAAATATGGAAATCAAATAGTTTGGTATTTCTGAAGAAAGCCACTTTATAAATAAAAGACGTGTTGTTTTGTATTTAATAGTATGGATGGTAGACTCATAGGGCAAGACAAGTACAGTACCCTGATATTGAGGTAAAAACCTCCATGATATGCAGTTATCTACAAGGATGAAGTCCATCACTCAAGTACCACAGCCTACAGTCATTGCCACTACAGGGTGATTTCTCATTTGCATGAAGACATCCTGCCGATGTATTAAAATTGTTGGAATGGTGACGGGTTCAATGGGATCAATAGCATTAGCCTCTTTCACCATTTTTATTCTTAAAATACCCATTGTGTAGAAAGATAAATTAATGAATGTTATGTATTTTAGCTTTACTATTTGTTGAATGTTCTATGAAATGAGGTTTTTTCTTGTTGTTTTTTGTTTTTTCATTTTGCAGAGACTCCAACATGTTGTATGTTAAGGAATAGATAAAGGGGAGTCACTTAGCTAAGGGTAACTAACCCTTAGCCAGGATTTGAAACTCAACGTGGCTTCATATTTTTCTCTGCTTTTTTGAGTATGTGGAAACTTTTATGCCTGAGAGTACAGAGGATAAAGGTAAAAAGGAAGTAAAGTTCCTAGCCAGAAAATATTTTGGATAAATTAAGAGCTAGAGAACCAAATTCTGTGTTGGTTTATATATATGTAATGTTAACAAGTCTGCTATGAATTTTTTTAGTGAACAAAGTGATGTTTAATTTTTTCAGTAATTTTTTCATTAAGTAAAAAAAAAAAGTTAATTTGTGATATGATAAGAAGTGTAAGTTGTAAGATAGCCATCAGCCTATAAAAACATTTTTATATTGATCAGTTTGGATATTCAGGTAGATCTCTAGAATATATCTGAGGAAGAATCTACTATGTAATTCACTTCATAATCACCCATTGCTTTATCTACCAAGAAAGAAAAGATGTAAATCTAATACTGATTATTATTAGTCACAAAGTGGATTTGACTCACTTCAATAGAAATGTTTATAACTTTACTAAGGGAAAATTGAAAATAATAGTAAGACTTCCACCATATATACAAATATGATAAGGAAGTGGTAATCTTTGTCCTCAAACTGTTCCTAATCACCATGAGAATCGCTCAACACAATAAACTATGTCTTAAGAGAGACCCAAACTGCTGTGAGAGTTCAAAGGAATATGTTGTCTCTCCTTGCTACAATCAAGGAAGGCCTCAGCCAAGGTCTAAGCTGTCCCTGACATTATTGCAGTACAAGGCCATCTTCAGGAGCTTAAAGGCTCCACTCTGGGGCTGCATTCACTCTCTGACCAATTGGATATGAATGATATGCTAGCCCAGAGAACAAGCTAAGACCCTTAGATTCTGTTTCTAAGCCTGCCTTGGGATTCAAAGCAATTATAACTTCTTGTAAGGTCATTTTGCATTCAATCTCATCAGTTTTTTTGTATTATCTACAGGGCTAATTAAAGAATTCATTTTAAGGACGTCATTCCATAGTGTAGTGGTTAGCATGTCTGCTTTACAGGCAGAAGGTCCTGGGTTCACGCCTCAGTAGAGCCACAGTCCATGGTCGTTGGCCATGCCACTCTGAACAAGCCCAGTGTCTGATCTCGGAAGCTAAGCAGGGTTGGGCCTGGTTAGTACTTGGATGGGAGACCACCTAGGAAGACCACATGCTGTAGGCATAAATAATAAATAATAATAATAATTCACTTTAATAGAATGTCTATGCCTAATCAGTTGAAGTCTGCAATCAGTAGTTTGACCCACTAAATGTTACATTCTAACATAGGTACTAAAAAACTGACAAAATTAGAAATTGTAGGCAGTCGCTGTATACCAACCATTTTATTGCATTGCCTTAGATAGTATAACAATGTGTTTAACCAGGTAGGCCTATACTATTGAGTGTAAATCAGATAACCATTGCAAATTTAAGTCTATCCCTGAGAGAGGACTTATAATGACATAAGAAAAACCATGACTTAATAGTTAGTAATTATTGCTATAGACTTCAGCAGTCAAACACAAGAAGTCATCAGCTAGTACTGGATAATATTTATTAATGTTTTGTTGAAGATTTCTGCATTCATGTTCATGAACAGTATGTTTTTGTTGTTTACATGGTTTTCATATCAGGGTGATTTTGATTTCTTACAATGGATTGGGAGTTCCCTCTACCTTCATTTTCTGTGTAGGTTAAGAACTTTTTCATTCTTAAATGATAGCATATCAGGGAGACCTTTTTTTGTTTTGTTTTGTTTTGCAATACTGTAACTTAAAGGCCTTGTCAAAAACACAGCTTTTCCTGAAGTACTTTGAGAAAGGAAAGGCAGAGAGAAGGGGTATGGAAGAAAAGCTCACTTGTCTGCTCCACTAGCACACATTCAGGACGAATATTTCTTTGTGGCAGAGTTTTAAATTATGAATTCAGTTTCTTTAATAAACATGGGCAGATTTGTTTCTTCTGCTGTCAATTTTGTAGCTTATATCTTTCAAGGGATTTGTCTATTTCATGTGAGTATTCATTGAATTTCTTGGCATTAGATTGTTTATAACATTCTATTATTCATTTACTATTTGTAGGATATTTAGGGACAATCATCTTCTTCCTTCCTGATACTGGTAATTTTTGTCTTCTCTCTTCTTAATCAATCGTTACAAATTTATCAATTTTACTCATCTTTCAAAACTCAGCTTTAAAAAAACATTTTCTCCAATTTTCACGTGCTTTTTCTTTCTTTCATTGTATTTTATTCTTATTTATTTTTTAAAATTTTATTTGAGCTTTTTATTAGCTTCCTAAAATGGAAGGCTAGGCATTAATTATTGACCTCTCTTATATTTTAATATAAGCATTTAATACTATAAAATTGCCTCTAAGGATTGCTTTAGCAGCATCCCACAAATATTGATATGTTGTAGTTTTCTTATTCAGTTAAAAATATTTTCTGATGTTTCTTAGGATTTCTTTTTTCATCTCTGACTCATTTAAAAACATGTTAGAGTTTTGAGTGACTCAGTAGGACCAAAGTTGGGAAAGGTAGAGAGGTAGAGCAAAGAAAACTTTGAAGGAGCAGCCATTGATCTAGATAGAAACCCAGGGAAGGATGGTGTCCTGGAAACCATGAGAAGAAACTTTTTCAAGATGGAGAGAGCTCCTAATACTTCAAATCTAGGATACAGAAACAACCAGTTATAACTTGTGATCAAAATCCAGAACAATCAAATAGGAATCATAGTGAAGATGAAAGAAGGGAAAATAAAAAAAAATAGACAGAGAAGGAGAAAAATAAGAGGAAAAGGAAAAGCATGTAGAAGAGAAATTAGAAGAGGAACAAGAGAAGGAGGAGGAGAAAAAAATAAAAATGGAAATGAGAAAGAATATCCAGAGAAAGGATTAGTCAGTAAACCCCTCATGGACACTCTCTGGGTAGTGTTTAAGTTAAATGAATGGTCCACAAAAGGATCTGGTCTATTGCTTGCATTTGAATTTAACATGGCAGAAAGGTAGATTAATCAATGGTTTTTTAAGAAGAGGAAGAAATTCAATAAAGAAATGTGTATGTGGAAATATAAGAAAAAGCACAAGAGAACCTCACATGATTGAAAGCAATTAGGAAAAGGACAACATCCATATTTTTAATAGCACTAGGCTGTATATAGAATTTTTATGTGTTATTTATGCATATTTATATATGAATATTTACATATTACCTCACTTGGTCATCACTGTAAACCATAAAATGAAAAAACTAGTTTCTGGAAAGTAATGTGATTTTATCAACAAGTACCAGTTCCTAAATGTGTAAGCCTGAAATTATACTTTCATCTCTCAACTACAAATGCTGTCCATTTTCAGTTATAACCAAGGAAGTGTTCTAGGCTATATCAATTTGTGTTTCATATGTAATGTTTATAAACTCCTAATTTCCTCTATAAAAATTCTAATGTGAAAATATTTTTTTAAAAAGTGTAAATTTCCAATACTTGCAAGTTTTTTAGATATCTTTTTCTTATTTCTAAATGAATTTTGTTGTGGTCAAAGAATATACTTTGCATGTGTTAAATCTTTTAAAATGTATTGAGATGTATTTTATAGCCATGCATATGATTTATCATGGTGATCTTCCCTGTGAACTTAAAAGGAATGTGTGTTCTGCTCTTTTGGGTATTCTGTATATATGCCTTAAGTTAATTTGGTTGATGCTGTTTTTAAGTCTTCTGTGTTCTTCCTGGTTGCCTACTTGTTCTATCTATTACTGAGAGAGAAGTATTGACATCTTCAACTATCACTGAGATTTGTCTTTTTCTCTTTTCAGTTCTGAGAGTTTTTACTTCAAATATTTTGAAGCCTTGTGGTTCAGTGTATACACATGTAGGGTTATTAGGTTCTCTTTATGAAATTAGCCTTTTATCATTAAGAAATATCACTTTTTGTCTTTGGTCAGATCCCTCCTTCTAAAGTTGTGGCAGCTGGAGAGTGGTGCTATTTAGACCTCTTTTCCAAAAAGTTGTAAATTTAACTCATATCCTCTGCTGTCACATAACTGCATTGTGACTACACTCTCAGCAGAATGCTGCCAGCCCATTGAGCACAATGTGAAACTAGAGCTGGGCCATTTCTGTGCAATGCCGTTTCTTCTAAGGGACAATATCTTATGGGGACTGCCCATCATCCTGGCTGAAACTTTCTTAGACCTGCACTGAAGTCTAAAGCTTTTCAAACCCAAATCTTTCTCCTCTCTTCACAAGTGTCAGATCTGCATTCATGTCTGAAGGCCTTTCCCTGCCCAGTCCTGGCTCCTCTTACCTTTACCTTTCAAAGTATTTCCTCCGAGAAATCTCCTGAACCTCTGATTCAGTTCTTCACATCTACTTGCCCAGGACCCAAACTGACACAGAAGTCTGCTTTGTCTGAATCAATATTGTCATGCAAGCTTTCTTATGATTAATGTTTATATGATAAACTTAGTCTATCCTTTTACTTTTACTCTGTGTCTTTATAATTAAAGTGTGTTTCTTGTAGGCAGCACATACAGCTGGGTTGAGTCTACTATTTTGTTATGTGTTCTCTTTATCCCATCTGTTCTATTCCCCCTTTTCTTCCTCTTTCCTGGCCTTCTTTTGGATTACTTAAGTAATTAACGTTTTTTTTTTTTTTTAAGTATTTTATTTTCTCTCCATTCATTATTTATTATTAATAATCTTATATTAATCTTTGTTGATTATTTTTAGTGGTCACTCCAGAATTTACAATATGTCACTTTATCTTATCACATCCCACTTTCAAGTAATATTATGTCACTCCATGTATAACATAAGAACCTATGATTTTATGTTTTCACTTTATCCTTCCTGTCCTTTGTGGTATTGTTGTCATACATTTTATTTATTACATATGTCAAAAACCTTATAATACATTGTTATTGTTTTTGTTTTAACAGTCAATTTTGTTTTAAAGATAAAAAAATAAGGAAATACTTTCTTTTTTATGTGCCCACATATTTACAAATTCCTACACTTGTTCTTTTGTATAGTTCCAAGTTTCCATCTGGTATTATTTTCTTTTTTCTTAAAAAACTTATTCTAACATTTCTTGTAGTACAAATCTGCTCACCATGAATTCTCTGTGCTTTTGTTTGTCTAAGATAGTATTTATTGAGAGTTTGTTTTTGAAGGATATTTTTACTGTAGAATTCTAGGTTAACCTTTTTTTTTTCTTTCAGTACTTGAAAGATGTCATTCTGCTGCTTTTTTTTGCTTATGTTATTTCTAATGAAAAATTTACAGTCATTCTTATTGTTTTCATCTGTACATAATATGTCTGGTTTTTCCCACTGTGCTGCTTTGATATTTTCTCTTTATCTCTGTTTTTCAGCAATTGCATCATGATAGACCTGGCTGTGGTTTACTTTGTTTTATCTTTGTTGGGTTTCATTGAGTTTCTTGGATCTCTGGTTTATAGTTTTCATCAAATTTGGACACATTTCAACCATTATTTCTTTATATCATTTTCATTCCCCAGTCCTCATTCCAGGATTCCAATAACTCTTATGTTAGAATACGTGATGTTATCTCACAGGTCACTGAGACTCTGTTCATTTTTTCAGCCTTTTTCTCCCTCTGTTTTTCAGTTTAGCTATTTTCTTTTCTTTTTGTTATTGAGATACAATTGACATTTAATTTTAGTTTAATTTTTTTTAATTGAGATATAATGGACATGTAACATATTTTCTATATTGTTTCGTCTTTGAGTTTACTGGTCTCTTCTGCAGTTAATTAATGTCCTGAACCTATGTCCTTCTTACTTCATGCCCTACACTCTTGATATTAGGCTATACTTCCCCCTTGACTACACACTACCTTTGTATTGTAGTTATTTTTGTACCTGTCTTACTAGTTCATGAATTGATTGAGAATAGGAACCCTGTACTTACACATCTTGTTTCTTCAAAGCATCTAGCAGAGCCCTTGTCCACAGCAAGTTGAAACAGAGAAAAAGAGGGAGAAATATTTCCTTTGTTTCTTATTTTTGAAAAGAAATAGCCCTTAACTCTTAGAATTAACTTGCTATCACAATACTTCCTTATCAATAAGATTAATCTTTCATTGTAACTTTCTTTCACTTATTTTATTCCTAACTAATCATAGTTATGAAGCCAGTGACAGGAAATTGGCTGTCCTTCTATAAAACAGATGGCAAAAAGGAGAAATTCATTGTTCTGTTGAGCAGTGCACATACCTAGTAATGGCAGACTTCGGGATAATGTGTTCTATGCTATTTGCTTGTTTCAGTCATGCCTATAAATTGTCTTCTCTTATATGATTGATTTTTATGTTTTCTGTAGTATTAGATAAATGTTTATAAAATCAGATATATGGTCTCAAATAATGATAGAAATAGCACCAAAAAGACCTTGTTATCAGTAACGTGAAGTTACCTTTTTATTTATTTACTAACCAGATACACAGTGATACTTTGATTAAGTCCATCAGTAACCAAAGCAATATAGCTAATAATCCAGGAAATGGCTGGCAGGTATGTCAGAATTCCCAGAAGAGGATGTCGGAGCTTCTGGATGGGTGTTTACTAGAGTTCTTACATTAGATGAGGAAGAAACTTGACTTAAATGACAATTTTCACAATTCTTCCCCCTCCCCTAGTGTCAAATGTGCATGTCCCAGGAGGCATTTAAGCTGCATCTGATAACCTTGGTAGTTGAACTCACAAGCTTCTGTATAGACTGGTATTTGGTAGACCAGAAGCTATATGTAAAGTGAGAAAGCCTTGCTGCTAAAAGTTGTCAAAAATCTATTTCAGAACTTCTTTAGAATCTTTAATTACTCAGTTAGAAATGCCTCTTGCACTAGGGAAACTATGAGAGGAGGGGGAGGAGGGATGTGGTGAAAAACATCTTCACAGTGTCTGAAACTTTGAACTCAGTAAAACAGAATAGATACTTGCTAAAGGCAGTAAATTTTGTTTTTTATTTGACTACCACTCTGTTCTGCAGAGACTCCTTTTCATCAGCCAAAAGCTATAGAACTTTTAGATTTTATGATTATGAAATGTTTCCTCATATTTTGGAACTAAAATGATTTCATTCAAGGTGAACACCTTTAAATCTATTTTTCCATTTTTAACACTTTTGAAAATATCTGTAGTAGTAGAGCTCTTGTTTTGTCTATTAAGTGGAGGCCAAGAAAGAGGGCAGAGAGGAAAGGAGGAGAGACATGGACGTTGCTATTTCTTAAGCAAAGGAAGAGAAATCTTTAGAAGTAAGACGGAATTATGTTTCTCCTGACCTGTTAAGATCCAGGATCTTTCTTCTCTTGCTAATTTTGTAAAGTGGATAAATATCCACTGAAGTTCATTTCTTCTATACACGGAATAGATTAATGAGCATTCATCATGGAATTGATTTTCATCTCTTGTAGCCTGAACTGGCCTGAACTGGATTCAGACAACAACGCGAAGGCTCAGAATGAAATCTATTGTTTCAGGTCCCTGAAACTATCCTGTCTCCTGGCACGTTATGTTGTATTAAACATTAGTAGTTGGATCATAAGAACCACAAAAGACCACCCATCTTTATCTTTCTTGTCTAGGTAATGCTCTTAAAAAAAATCAGTGAGTCTATCAGATCCAACTGGCACCAAGCTAGGACTTAAAAGGCACCAGAAGAGAGTTTCCATTTTTAACAGAAACAGGTCAGTGAAAGGATTTTAGGTAAATCTAAACTATGCTAAATTGTTTTCAGTGAATTAATTCATATTGAATATTGTACCTAATATTCAGACTGTAAGAAGTTGTTTGCACATTAATCATTTTAATAATATATTGAGCAGAATGATCTAACAAAATATACAGTTATATTTATCTCAAATGTTTTTGAGAGCTCCAACTTGTCTTAAAATTCTATTACATTGCATTTTCCTGGGATGTTTCTCTATAGAAAAAAGTAAGTATTTGTTATAGACTTACTATGTGTAGAGCATTGTGCTTGATTTTGTTTGAAATTATGCATTCACTCATTTATTTAACAAAATTTATTGCATATTTCATTTAATATATGCCAAGAGCATGTTAATACATTACCAGTGAGGTCCCTGGCCCTCCTGCAACTTTGGTGCCAATGGGAAATCAGACAATACACAAACAAATAAACATATATATATATCACTTTGGAGAGGATGTATTTGTTCTTTTTATCAAGCTACTAATGCCTGATATTATGTAACAGCAGCTGGGAATTTGGATACCATGATCTGACTTTTATATAAGGCAAAGTATAGGGTCTTTTATAGTCGTCATCTTACAGGGTTCTCACAAAACATATGTAAAATATATGTTATTAGTCTCATTTATTAAGACAAACAGGCCCAGAGAGATTGGGTGAATTTCTTTAATTAAAGCTGGTAAATGACAAAGGTTTTTCATATTAAACCCTTACTGCTGACCATAAGTCATATGTTATTTTTTTTTCTGCATTATTATTTAATATATATTAGATTAATCATCCACAAATATTTTCCTTCCTATATTTCAGGTAAAAATCTTTCAGGAGCAGAAACTTTTACCAAACCACAACAGATAGTTTTGCTTTTCACTTTTAAAGTACTTTTAAAGCCTCATATCTGCTTGTAGAGAAAAAAAGGAAAGGGAAAACCTGTTTCTAAAAATTACCCTTACACACTGTTTTCATAAATCTCAGCCTTCTTGAGGCTTATTACACTTTGTATTCTTCCTTAGGAAATGGATGAAAATTTGAGCTAGGACACAAACAGGAAGGCTCGGAGGCTGCATTTGTCCTGCAGGCACCACCTCTTTAAATAGCTACCGTGCAGTGGGAATTAGTTCTCCACTTAGACAGGGAACTCCATTGCCCTATGTTTCTCTACAGGGCTGGAGGCAGCCAGCACTGTTCTATGCTGGAGGTGGAGGCAGTGCTCAGTGGTGGGGTGTGGTGAATGTGGGCTGGAGGATGGCCTCCCCACCTCTGGTTCATGAGGACACAAGGTCACAGAGATGTTTTGTGCTTCTCCCTTCAGAATATCACCCCTGAAGACTTTTAACCTGCTAAGAGGTAAGGCTCAGAGCACTTCCTAAATTGATCACTTGGGCTACAGCCTTCTTTTCTCAGTCTAGTTCTTATATTTTAAAGAGAAAAGAAGAGAGTACATAGTTGCTACAGCTTTTTAAATCAGTTTTTAAGTGAATGCATATGTGGGGCTTTTAGTTTTTTTTAGTAGATTCTAGGTACAAAATGTTAAGTGATAGTAACTGTAATTGTTTAACTTATCAAAGAAGATTTTTATGGTGTTAATGTAAATTTCTCAAGGTCCAATTAGAAGGAAAGTAGATAAGCCCCATTACTAATTTGGGAAGACTAGTTCAAATGGGACCTTAATAGATGCATAAAAAAGAATACCTTAGATGTCTTTTGATTCCAATTTTTGTTTTTGAGCTGGAGTCTACACTATCCAATTTTTCCATGTAATTATCTAATTTTAGAAACATCTACTGAGGCAGACTCTATTACTCAAAAAACTCTTCCACTCTTTAACTCTGGTCAGGCTACCAAGCTCTTCCTCTTATTTTCAGTGCTGGGACAAAGGGCATCAACCAGAAGTGGCTGTGTTGTTGCTCTGGTCCCAGAGAACACAGGTAAGTGGGGAAGGAGTTCTCATTCTGTGCCCGCCCTACACAGAAATATTCTGCCTGGGGATTTGTGTGGCCTGCATTTGTCCCATTTCTCCTGCTTTTTTCTTGGCCTCTTCCTACTCTTCCTTTATGTACTTTCTTCAAGAAATTGGTACCTGTGTAAGAGTATGCTCTCTAAGCCATCATTAGTCTGATTAATAGCAAGCAAAGGGTCTACTTCAAGAAACACAAGTGACATGCTCTTCCCTGAAAGATTCCCATAATATCAATTAACCTGTCATGTTTAACTTTCAAAATACCGTTATCCATACGGCCACGTTTGTCAATAATTCCTTATGTGTCTTTATTTTCTTTTAATTCTTGTTCGTGTTGTCTTTTGGAGGGAAGAGAGAATGTTACGAAGGGTGGTTTTGTTGTTTAGTTGAATTTCATTTCCTTTACATTAGAATCATTTGCTTTAGAGCATTCTGGGTTCTTTTTAGTTAAGTAGCATCATCTTTATATTTTACAACTGTGTTTATAGTTTATTGTTTTTCAGTTGCTTTGCCAGGGTATTTTATAATAAAAAATAAATGTCTACTTTGGGCCCATTGAGCCTTCTTTTTAAGTTATAGTGTGATAAGAAGCTTACTTTGATGAAAGACTGCTTTTTTGTATAGTGTAAGGGAGAGAGGAAAGAGATTTTTTTTTTCTTTTTAGTTTTAACCTCAGATTTCAGAAGGTGGTCAGCAAAACCAAGGTCCCAGATAGGGTATAAATTTCAGCATGACATCTAGGATGAGGCAATATGACGTGCTCATTTGTTTGTGAAAATAATTTAACACTGATGTACTCTGATATTATAACCAAATATGGAGAGTTTCTTTAACTTTAAATTTTGTAAGTATTAAGGAATTTGCATCATATTTAGAAATTGTTTTTAGTTTCACATTCTACAGTTTCGTTTTGATTGCCCCTATAATTCTGTGTATAATCACTGCCCGCCCTCTTTGTACATGTCTCCTTGTCTACAAATTTTGTGAGGCTCTTGTTAAACTCTAAGTGATTAATTGAATAGCAACTGTGCTTATCAAAGGCAAATTTAACAAGATAAGACTCGTGTTTACATTTGAAAATATAAACAAAAGATCTTATGATCAAAGCTGAAGATAAAAATCAGATAGAAAACAAAACAACACAGCCAAAATCTTTACAGATAAGGAACTCTGAAGACAACAGGCATAATAATGCAAGGCTCTATTAGCCAAGGTTCTGGCAAAAATTTTAAGAAAAAATAACAGAATAGATTATGAGATGATCTAAAAGGAAATCAGAGCCCCTCTCTACAAGTAGAATGACAAAGCTAAGTAACAGATTTACTGGAAGGCCTCCTACTGACCCCAGCTGAGCTGAGTGCAGGAATGTATTTCAAAGCCTGTTTAAAACCCCAGAGGTGGTGTTTTGAATCAGTCTTGCTGACGTAAACACAGACCCTCCCTGGAAATTTTCCAAAAGCAGTGGGTGAAAGCAGCTCAGTCAAGATGTGCAGAATTGTTATAGTAAACGTGCAGGGAAGCAGTTCACCACTGTCTTCTAAAACAGAGTAAACCAGCACTCTCTAAAGGTGTTGGGTGACCTGCTGATAAGAACATTCACAGAGGGAAGATTGCACCAGGAACATCCACTCCCAAGTGCTTATGTAAACAGAAGGAATGAGGGATTGAAAAACTGGAATTGTTTCTTAGTAATAGAGGAGAAGCCCGTGGATTATTTAAAGGGGAGAAAAAAAACTATTGAGAGGAGTGTTTAGACAATGTAAGTGCTGATTAGATGGACATTCATTGCTAGGTGACTTTAGTGATGAATAAATAATAGGTTTACAAAGTTTAGATACCAGACAAACCCAGGGTTTGTAAGTAAGCTGAGTAAACAAGTCTTGTCTCTGTGAACTATGAAGATTAGTGTAAGTAATTCTAGATTTGCTCACTGTATTTAATTAAATGAACATGAAAATTCAAACTTTCTTGTGTTATTAATAGACATAGTAAAAGTGGAGCCAGGTTTGCAAAGAGATTTTCTGCATAACTATAGGTCACCCTAGTTTAGATTTTTCCAAGAAACCATCCTTGTGCTTCACGAAAATCACTCTTTGGGTTATGAAAGGTATATTCTCTTTTGCTTAAAAAACAGGAGGCCGATATTTCAGTTACTTGTGTACAAAGGGGTCTTTAACTACCTGAAACTTGGGAAATAAGTAGATGATAATAGAGATGTTTCACCTGGAGGTATTTCACTCTGTTTTTCTTCTTGCTCCAAGACTTGCAGAGCTCATTCCCAATAGTGTTTCCATAAACTTCAAAAGAAGTACTGGAGAAATGCAGGCCATAACCACATGACAGTTCTGCCTGCTGAAGGCAAGAGTTTATAGGAAAGCCTGAACTGGTGGATGAGGTGCCTTCTGCACTGGTGTAAGACATCCACAGAAGCTGTATTACTATTCAAGGTAGGGTGCTTTGTAGAAATAGAAATAAAATGGAGACAAAAAGTTCACTTCAAAAGATTATTTTTAAATAATAGCATATTGTTTCATTCTTTGCCAACCTTGGTAGGTGTGAATCTTCTGGTATATTTTAGTTAAAAAAATACTACAGGACTTATCACTTGATCTCTCCCTGGAAATGGCAGCTCCTCCTCTTCCTCCTCCTCCCCCTCTCACTCCCTCCACCCCTAGTCCTTCCACCTCCTGTTCCTACAAAACAAAATACTATAAAGCATAATCTTGTTGCAAGAGGCAAATCTGTAGAAATCCCTTACCAGTAAGAGGTTGCAGTCCCTTCAAAACTGCTTTCTTATCTATGAAATTCAACAAATAAGAAAGTAATATTAGACAAACCCATTTTGAACTTTTTCAAGAAGTGGTATAATTTCCAAAGTACAGAAGTATCTGAGCTGCCAAAACATCTACCACTAGAAATCTGTAGGTTCTGATGGTAATAGTAGAGGAGATATTAGATAAAGTGCGCAGGGGTTTTAGGGACACTGTTTCATTAATTTTGTAAAAACTCCATGCAGAAGTGGCTGTCCACAGTTTATCGATGAGGAAACTGAGGCACAGTGGAGTTACATGTCTTGACCAAGTTGATAACTAAGCTGATAAATAAGTATGTGAAAGTTTGTTTGACTCCAAGGCCTAGGCATTTTCTCCCACACAATGCTGAGTGAATGACAACTTCCTTATCTGTATTTTTCATTCTAGAGGTCTAAATAAGAAAACTCTTTGAGGTTTTGGTGGAAGTAGCTGCAGGACATAGAACAGTTCAGAGAAGCTGTGTCTCCTCATTAATGAGGCCCCCCTGTTCTGTCTTCTCAGACCATTTTTACTTCCTTTTTTGACCTACTTTTTTAAAGAAGATAGTATCTATTCCTCTTCCCTAGTAATATATAAATCTTGTCACTTGTGCTTTTGTGTGTCTGTGGGGGGTGAGGGGCATACTATTGTAAGAAAAGAAGGGAAGGAATCACATTACCTCTTAGGAACTGTAAAAGTTTGAGAAGAAATATATTACAGAGAATTATTGTATACTCTTAAACCCTAAGTGGATTCACCAAGCATTTTCAGTAATCTGTTTGCAATTCTGTTTACTGAAGATTTGGTTTTGGGGTGGTTACTTGAACACTTTGGATTCATAAACCGATTCATCTGTCAGAGTCTGGCTTAAATTCCACAACCCCCTTCTTCTTAAAGCACTATCTCACCATTTTTCTTACATCAGCCTCTTCTCCAAATTTTTAAACACTAGTTTACCAATATCTTTTCTTTAATATTTATGTACTCCCATATTCAGCAAGATGACTTTTCTTTTTAAAAGCATTATCTTGTCTCCGGCTAGCATGTAGGCCCCATTGGATACTGATTGCCTCTTTTACCTCAGTAACATTACTCTTCCCCCATAGCTAATACAGAGCTGGCTGTTAGTGTTAGTTGATTCATTGGTTCTATTATCCTCTCGTTGGTTCTATTTTTGTATCATGAGTCAACACAGATTGTTCTTCCCAAGACAGTTCTTGAAATATTTGAAGACAGTGATCATGCTTTTTTGGAATCTTCTGAAGTTCTCCAGTGCTTTCAGCATTTCACATGTGGCATGGCTTCTTGACAGTCTCTCTACATCCATCTTGCTCTGAATTCAGTTCTGGCTGTCAACATCCCTCCTTAATGTGATGCCCAGAGCTGAATTTCAGTTCTGCTGCATTTAAGATAATCATCTCCCATTTTCTGTGTAATATCTTCCTATGCCACTTAAGATCCAGTTAGCTTTCTTGGCATCTATATAATGCTCTTGGCATGTACTGACTTTGCATTTGGCCAAAAGCTCTTTATTTTTTTCATATGAACTGTATTCATGCCAGAAATCAATCATCCTAAACATGTGCAGCTCAGATTTCTGAACTCCATCCTCATTCCTAATGTTTCATCCTGTTAGTTTCAGTCCATTATTCCACCCAATGGAGAATTTCTTTATTTTTGGATTATTATTCAAAATAGCATCCCTCAATAATGGGTGTGTGAATTTTTCTCTAAACCTCAGTTGTCATATCTATAAAATGGAGGTAGTAGTACGTACCTTACGTGGTTATTGTAAGGACTGAACAATGTGTAAAGTGCTTAGAATGGTGGCTGACACATAGTTACTGCTAACAGTTGTTAGCTATATTTATAGGTCCTCAGTAAATGTAACTTACTGAAGAACTTGGAATAATTTATGGATATGATTTTTTTTGAACCCTCAAAACAGGACTATTTGAGGAAACATTTATGAATTTATAGAGACAGAATTTGGAGAGGAACATTTTCCCAAATAGGCAGTGTGAGATGGTCTCCAACCAGAGGCCAGACTCAGATTTGTTCGCTTGCAGTCAGATATTAGCCGACATTTTTATAAGCACTGTGCATATTTACTGGTATCAAGTAGTGCAGGTAACCTGGAAAAACATGGCCTTCATGTTACAAACTGTGTTAATCAACATTTAAACTAAAATACTTGATTGCTCAAAGCCTAATTTTGTGTGCCCATGGGCTGATATTTGCATTGTGCTTTGTACAGCATGACAAAAGAAATTGTAAAATATTTCTTTTCTTTTTATAAGGTATAATCTTTATTTCCTTGAAAAAAAAATGTTATGATTCAGCAACATCAGAAACTCATGCATATAACTTTTGACATTTACCATGTTGATTAGCAATCTTTAGCCTGATAACTCACTCTGACATCAAATCTAAATGAAGGCCTACCAAGACTCTGTGTTCAATTAGATAGTGTTGAGATGTTAAGAAGCATAAGATAAAATTTCCATACTTAGGTTTATTTGGAAATATAACACATAGTGAATAAAATAATCATATAAGTCATGTCATATAAGTTCTGTACTCCGTGAATTAGTAAATCAGTGGTGTAGAAAAGTGGGTATTATAAGAGCCTCAACAGGATAGTTCTTAGCCACTACAAACCCATTTCAGTTTTCTTTCCAAACTATCACTTTTAGAACCTCTAGAGACCAAACAATACAAGTCTTGAGGACATAATCACTTAAGTAACAATAATTTATTTGTACAATGTGTTTCTTCTTTGAAAAATTTGCTCTACATTAAATAGTAGTTTTAGATGTACCTGATGATGAGGCTATAATAGCTAACACATTTCCTTAATTAGTTCTGATGATAACCTTATGGTACCTCATTTTTGAGACATGAAGAAATTGGTCTTAGAGTGGACACATAAGTTATTACTTCAGTAAGAGGTAAATCTGTGACTCAAAACTTGGGAAATAGTTTGCTCTCTGTAAATTAACTAAGAATTGATACAGAACTGTATAATTCACTCATAAATCAGTTAGATGTCACAGCTTTTCTTTAAGATTTTTTTTCATAAAGTTTGCATATTACATTTCTAGTTTTAAAATAAATTAGCACAGTGATGAAATCCACATTCAATGATTAACACTCCCTTAATGAACTTAAGGTTTCTTGTGAAATGCCTTGGAAACTTTATTGGCAGCTTCCTAGATCCTAAAAATGTATGAGTGCTTTGAGTGTACTGTGGCATACTTTTTCAGTAATGAATAGAAGCTTCTCTAAAAATTGGCTGTATTGTCCATTCAAAGGCAGCTATTTAGCAATGACCACTACTTGAGAAGCAGCAACACTGCAGGTAGCCTCTGGAGAAATACCCAAGGTACAGGGCAAGGAGTTCTGGCCCGAGGTCCTGCTCCCTGAGTTGGAATCCTAGATCTTCCTCTTACCAGGTATAGGTCCTCAGGCTATGAAAAGCTCAGGCCTTTTCATAGGCTATTATAAAAAATCAAACTTAGCTTGCTTCCAGGTATTACTGAAGGGTTCACTGTGTCCTGCATATAAAAACAATCCAGAGTAAATTCCCCCACATTACAATAGTAAGATAGATGTTGAAGCTCTGCAGAGTTAATCAGAGGTGTCCTCTTTGGGCTGTTCATCAGGGTTTTGGAATTCACTGATAGTAAATGAATAATATTTCTGGCAAAATTGTCATTTTCAGGGATTGTATACATTTATCACATTTCCTAGGGTAGAACAAGATTGCAAAAGGCTTTATTTACCATGACTTCACTTGGTTTTCATAAACCAAATATGAACATTGTGTTTATATAATGGGGCTCCATGATGTTTTCATCTGAATTCTACATTTAAAGGTTTAGTATATAACTCCCAGGGTACAGGTATCTTGGGGATCACGAAATAGCCATTTTATGAACATTAGCCCTGGCTCTAGGGCAAAGGTCACATTCAGTTGCTCACCAGTTATTATGGAGAGCAGAAACATCTGCTTATTCTTGTATAGCATTTTGAATAACCCCATTATCAGAAAAGATGTGTTAGTTAATGGCGAAAATCCATGCATAGGCCTCTAACAATTCTTAATTGCTTCAAAATATCTATGGTAAATGTATGTCTTTCTAACAAACCTCCTAGCTTATGCAAGAGAGATCCTTATGAACTGAAATAGTTTGGGAAAGTCAGGGGAAATATGAGGATGCGATAAGATGTTAGAAAGGAGAGGTGAGCAGAAAGGTCAGGTCCTGCTTATAAGCAGTGAAGTTGCACATGGCAGCCATCTTGTCATGCAGGGCTTGATTGCACATTTCACCTCTTAGGCAGTATCAAAACCTGGATAGGCCCAGGTGCTTCCAGGCAGGCCCAATGTTCCTTCAACATGGGCTGGACCTGTGAGGCCATCCCAGGTCTAAATTAGACCTCAGGTAAGATCAAGGTCAAGGCCAGATGGCCAACCAGAATCTGCTTCTCCATTGTTTGCAGAAGTCAGACCACAGAGCTGCTGCTTCTAGATAGAATTCGAACTTAACTGAATATTCATATATAACATTTAAGCAATGGAGACTGAGAAAATCAATCAGTCTTGTAATACACATCAATTTCACAGTCACAGGATGTAATTTTTTTTCCTGGCAACAAATTTATATTCTAACTCTAATCCCCCATTTCTGACAGTAGAAAAATGTAATCTAGTCATAGCTACAGCCAGTCAGCTTCATCCAATTTAGTGTTTTTTAAATTGCTTCTGGTTAAATTTAGGAATATTCGGGATCTTTCTTTTTTTATGCCCCTCCTTTCACTCTGTGTTGTTGCTTTAAGCCAGTGTCTCTGTATAGGCAATCAGGAGACACATGTTCTGGGCCCTGCCTTCCCTCCCCTGACTTCTCTGAGCCCTGATCTGACTCCCTGACACCAGTGGAATTGGATACAGGGTTCTCGGGATGCAAATATGGATCTGTGGGCACGGGCATGGCTCCCACCGTACTTCCTGTTATGAATTACCCACTCAATAGCCCCTGCCATCAGGACCCTTATCTCCAGCCAGGAGTGTCTGACAGACTGAGAATCAGTCTGTCTCCTTTTCCTTCTCTTTTGGGGCTAAAACCAATACCATTTAGGCAACTCAGGGAACTCCCAACCCCACCTGCCTTAGCCTACCAAGCTCATCTCTACCCATTTTCTTGTCCTCGTGATGTGAGATGTTTCTGCAGCAGCCTCCCTTAATTCATGAAGAGAAGCAGGAATCAAACATCCTTCGAAACCTCTTGAGGAAACCTGTGATGACTCCAACTCCCACTTGAATATATCCGTGAGCCTTATTCTGGGGGTGGGACACTGAGTTGATGGCCTCTAATTGCTTATAATGCTCTTTTTCTTTCCGGATTTTTCCCTTCTTCCCAGTTTGTAGTGGGGTGGTTAAAAAAATCGTTCTGACAGTTTATATCTCTTTTCAGAACTCTTTTGCCTTTCATTTGAGCTAGAGCCAAGGATTTGGAATCTTTCCTTTGCTGTTTTTTGTTGTTGTTGTTGTTTTTGCTTTTGTTTTTGCTCTTAACAATCCTCCCTAGAGCAAGTGGTGAACTGGCTGTGCCATATCTATCTTTTGGAATATGGGGGATGAAGGTGGTGGAAAGGGTGCACATCAGTCAATATTATATCATATCATCCTGGCAAAGGGCACCCAAATCTGACTCATTAGTCAGCATCCAGAATAGGTTCTCACTTCCTTGAGATTTCAGATATTTGGGCTGCCCTCCACAACTGGGAAAGATTGCTTTGCTTAGTACTGTCCCCACTGTTACCGATGAGGAGTGTGACACATCCCTCAGGGATGAGAGATAACACTTTCAGGGTGAAAGATACTGGTTTTTAAAATGTTGAATATTCAAATATGAAGATTTGCTCTTCCCATTTTTTAATGCCTTGATTAGAGCTCTAATGAGGAATCCATATATATGTACACACACATACATAAATAATTAAAATCATATTTCTCTAAGAAACTTCTGGTTGGATTTTTTTAGGAGCTGACTAGTCATAGCACTTACTGTTTCTAATTTTCGTTGGGTCTGCTTTCTTCCCCAAATCTTGGAAGTCTATCGGTGATATTGCATCTAAATTCTAAAAAGGAGTAGGAGGGTTTTAGGCAGAATGAAGACTGGTCTTCTTGCCTGCCCCCAGCCCCAACCTGTCAGTCCTCTCTCTCCAGGAGAACCCTATAGGGGCCACTCAATTCTTAACTTCCAGAGCCGGTCTTTTAATGGCTTCGCAGCTCTTCCTTTATGCATTTTGCCTCAAGCATTTGTCTTGTTTTTCTTTTATCCTTAAAGCTGTCCCTGCTTATCAAGCCCTTTGAGGTTCTTTTCTTCCTAAAGATTGCCTACAGAAACAACACACACTCCTTGCAGTCTTTTCCAGGTAGCATTCAGACAGCTGTAGACTCTTTCTGCTTTAAGGGTATTTACTTTTAACTATAGAAAAAAGTAAATTGCCAATTTGGTCAAAAGTTCCTGTATTGGATAGTTCCCTGAGTCTTCCAATCCTTTCTCCATTCTTCATTATTTTGTGCTCTAGGTGGTTCTCAGGGGTTCATCAACAAGCCCTCTTGTCCTCTAGGTCCCAGTTGGATCTGGCCAATGGGAGGCACAGGTAGGAAGGGAATGAAACTGGGTTTTTTATTCTTCCTCCCTTCCCTAGTAAGCACAAAGCACCTATGTTCCTTTATTCCAGATACCCAGGAACAGCTCTTTTCATGACCCCATTCCTTCTCCAGCTTCAGAGTTCTTTGGTTCTCGTAACCTCTCCCCTCTTTTGCCGCTTTTGGTCTGGGGGTGGTGATAGCTCATCCTCCCAGTTGTTACCCTAAGGTCCTTCATTTTGTTCTTGCTGGTGACCTCTAATGCTGCTCACATCATAGTGAAATCTCCTCAATTACCTTGTTTGAGTTTGCTATCTACTTCTTCCCAGGACCCCAATCAAATCTATGCAGTTACACATTCTTACAGCACAGGTCCTGGGGGCTGCCTTGCTACTTGAGCTATGTATAAACTGTAGACCAGCAGTATTTGTAACCCCTGGGAGTTTTGTTGGAAAGCAGACTCTTAGGTTCTGCCTCAGACTTCCTGAATCAGAAACTGCAGTTTCACAAGATTTCCAGCTGATTTTAAGTGTGCCTTAAAGATTGGGATGCCCTGCTCTAGAGGTAAGCTTCTTTCTCAGGGAGTTAAGTGGCCAGGAATCCTTTTGGGTTGGGGCTTGCTATTCTGAATGTAATCTCTCATTTCTGGGGAAATCCCACAACTCTCTTGGTTCTCCTGCCCTGCTTCCAACACCCCCCCCCCCACACCTGCACCATGGAGCAAAGCTCATATCCTTCTTACTGCGCCCTTTATTTGTTTATGTAATGGTTTACTGAACCCATTCTAAACTCCAGGAAATGTCCTAGATGTTAGGGATACAAAGAAGAATAAGGCAAAATGTCCCTGCCCTCAACTGGATAATTTAGTGAAGGAACAAAGACATGTTCATATGTTACTGGGACCCTAGTACTTTTTTTTTTCTTTTTTTTTTTTTTTTTAAATGAGTCTGCCTGCTTGTGTGCACTGGCCCTAAGAAATGCATGAGCAGGAGTTTGCAGTATAGAAAGAAAAATAGTTTGAATATTGATTCGGCCAATACGGAAATGGGAGCTAATGCTAAAAAGCTAACTCCCCAATGGCATGTAGGTTACGGATCATATAGGGTAAAGTCACAGGACACCATGGGTTAGAGGGTTTGGGCTCATGCTGGGAGCTAATTGATCAGAGATAAATCTTTTCTTTAGGTCTTGAGGACAGTTCTGAGCTCTGCCTCTGTGTCCCTCTGTCTTGTCTCATGGGAAAGTAGCCAGGGGGTCATTCCACCTTAGGGCTTATAAACTGAAACATAATTTAGGTCAAGATGTTATCTTTAGCCTGTCAGAGGTCCCCACTGTGTGACTGACCTATTAGTCAGGTCCAGGCTACTGTCTTCTCTGCCTTGGGGGTTGCTAATTATCTTGGGGGAAAGGCTAGGTCTCTAAGGGTTGGAGGAGAGAAAGAGGGGCAGCGGAGGGAGAGAGAGAGAGAGAGAGAGAGAGAGAGAGAGAGAGAGAGAGAGAGAGAGAGAGAGAGAGAGAGAGATGATTTCTAGAGCTAGAATTTAGAGTAAATTTAATTAAAGTCATAGGGACTCTTGGTTTCACATAGTCTGTGTCAAGACAGCAGGAGGTATGTGCTATAATAGAGATAGGAACAGACAGAATGAAGTGGAGACAAAGGCAAGAGTTATCAAAATTAAAGTTACTTTGTTTGATGAATGTGCAGAGGTCCCTCTGTAAAATCCTGTGAAAGGCATTGTGTCTTCTCATTTTATTCACATTTGAAAATCTTGAATAAAGATATCTGATTGCAATCCTGTCCTCAAGCTTCATCCCAGTGCCACATTTGACAAACAGCAGTATCTCTCCCAGGAACAGCTAGCAATCTGTGGAGTCAGAGCTGTTTGTATTGCAGCAGCTGCTGAGCAGCAAATGCCTATGGGCAGCCAGAGCCCTAAAGAAATTAAGGGGCTGATTTTTTCCGAAAGAAAATTCATGGAGAAAAACTAACTGATTATCTCATAAGCTGTCTTTGAAATTAATTTCAGTGCTTGTTAACAAATCTAAATCTCCCTTTTTAAGGGTTCTCATAGGAGTTTCTAATTAGGTCCCCATCTCATGTCACCTGTAACACTTCCATTCAAGTCTCTGCATAATTCATGTATATGAAATAACGCAGATTCCAGATTACCCAAGCAAAATGGGAACAATTTTTAATACCATTATGAATTTTTTATTATTTATTTATTTATTTATTTATTTGTGAGGCAACCCTTGGTTGACCTCACAGATTGCAAGGACCTTGTCAGATTACAATCCCTTATTTTTTAATTTATTTTTTTATGGCTACAGCACCTAGTCTTCCTAGGTGGTCTCCCATCCAAGTACTAACCAGGCCTGACCCTGCTTAGCTTCTGAGATCAGACGGGATCGGGCTTGTTCAGGGTAGCATGGCCATAGACCCGTTATGAATTTTTTTTATGAACAAATATTGGCTAAGGGCTGTGAGTATTGATTTAACCATTCATTCATTCAATTATTCATCATTCAAGAGAACCCGTTGTATCACTCAAAATGTATTCTTTAACCCATAGTTTTGCTATCTCTTCCTGGCACTAGAACTGAGTGATGGAGAAAAGATATCTTCATTATTCTGATTCTTGAGCTTCACCTCTTTCTTCTTTGGCCCAGATGATACCTTCGACCAGCACATGCTGCTCCCTCTTCTCTGCTTCCTCTGCTTGCAAGCAATTAGAACTTAGATTAACTCCTGTAAATACAGGAGTTGATGCCCTGATTTTGACTGTTGTTCTTATACCCCTGTTATGTCATAGTCCTTACTGTATGGAAAATGAACCAGCTGGTGGGTCCTGGGAATTCCAGTGAAGTGGACAGAGTTGAGAAACTGAGAAGGGGGCATCATTTTGCCTGTGATTTATAAAGGAGCTTCCATGTAAATATAAACACTAGCCTAAGATGGAAATCTGTAGGCTTTACTTATTTTTCCAACTACTAATACTACCTAGTAGTAGGTTATGAAATTACTTTATTAGCATTTGAACAAAATGGAATGGAAGAGGAAGTACATCACAGTATATCATATATAATGAGACTCATGAAATTTGATTTGTTGTATATATGGCATATGTGTGTATTGGATAGAAACATAAATTATATTTCTTGATATGGGTAGAGGTTAAACATTTTTTGAAAATACTCCCCTACACAATGTTTGAAATAAGGAGAAGTTTCCTTGGGGATTGGAGTAGAATTGGGAATCAGGCACTTTAAGTAGAAAAGAAAAAGTTAGTTAATGTAGTATTTTGAGATCAAGTAATCAAGATTATGATTTTTGGAGTTGTCAGTTCATACCAGCTAAATTGCATTATTAGCTAGGATTGATCACAAGTTTATGTGTTTTAATTTCCTATTTTTTACCATTTTATTTTATTTCCCCCTTTCTTTAGTTTTTAGTAAAGAATTTTTTGAAAAAAATATTCTGTTATATATATTTTAAGAAAAATTTAAGAGAATTTTTTCACTATGCCAGAGTCTAAAAAGAATAAGCATATAGCGAAATCAGGATAAATTGGCTACAATGAGGGTAAAAATGTGAGAACCCAAAGTAGTAGGAAGGGAGGGTTGGAACCCAGTGTCCCCACCGGTACCCAACTGTGTCCTTCTCACCACTACAGGCCTGCTAGGATATCTTCTTAGGATGACTAACCACATAGTTCTCTTCATTCTTTGAAACCATTGTTGCTATCAAAAGGTAAAGCTCTAAAAAATGATGTAAGATTGTATCATTTAAAATGTGATTAGAAAGACTATAACAAATTCTCCCCACAGCAAGAACTGCCATTTAAAGCTATCAAAAGTTTGCTATGTGGGAAAAAAAATCCCTAAAACAGCAAATTTTCATTTTACAACTCAGTTTATTATGCTAACTTTTTAAAAATTTCCACACTTTTTCCTTTAGGTTAAAAATATCAAAATGTTCCAATATGGTCATTTATTCAGATTTAAATTTTTTGTTGGAAATATATTTTGAAAATAGGAAATGAATCAAATAAAATAAAAATTGGCATCCCTGGAGTGAAGGAAGTTTCTTAAACTACACTGTTATTTATTTACGTTTCTTTGATACTAAGAATATATCATTTGCTCTCACTTTTTAGAAATGAGTTTAACAATGAAAATAGCCATGAAGATACATGTTTTCTTCCAGGACATGGTCTACAATTGGGGAATACTGTTTTCGTGTAGATTAGTGGTTCTCAACAATGGGAGCTTTCAAAAAATGCTGATGTCTGGGCTCCACTCCCAGAGATTCTAATTCAGTTAACTGATCTAGAATGTGGCCTAGGCATTAAGATTTTAAAAATTTGTGATATGCAGTCAAAGTGATAGTACCTTCAGTGTGAATCTGGTGTCTCGGCTTCCCATAGGTATTTCCATGGGCATTTTGCTTTACTTCTCAAAAACACAGTTTTAACTAAAGTTATGATTTTTGTTTGTTTCTTTGTTAAAAGTGTTAGACATAACTCTCATACTTCTGCATTTTAAATACATAGGCACAAGAGATTTTTTTAATGTTAAAGTTTAAATTATCTAACAATATCCAACAGTTACCAATCACTGCTTAATCCAGCTATCATTTCCTCTTTAACTGGAGTAGTTCTCCTTCAGCATATTCTGGTTCCTTCTGCCTTTTGTGTAGTCAGAAATTACAGCTGGGCCTCAGTTTTTTCCTGCCAAATAGTTATCTGAGGTGCTCGCTGATTTTCTTCCTACAGCTTTTGGCTACATACATTAATTTGATTATTTATCAGATACTTTCTGAGTGTTGTGTGCCAGATTTTCTTATCAGGGCTTAGTATACAAAGATGACTAAGACACAGTATTTTCCCAGGAAGAGGAAATTCTGTGGCCATTTCTCTCATATCAAGATATAAGTGCGAGACTATGCACAACAATGTTTGGGAGGAAAGTCTAAGTGGCTTCTAACTCTGTCAGCAAATGCTTCAGGGAGGTAATGGCATTTGAATTGAGTCTTAAGGATAAATATGTTACTTGACCTGGGAGCAAAAGGCAAAAAGGACATTCCTATCAAAGAAAACAGTCTTGCAAAAAATGCCATAGACCATAGCTTGTTTGAGCAAAGGTGAGGTCTCTTTGTTGGTGAAGAATTGCAGGGGATGAGACTGAAAAAACAGATTTAGGAGAAAAGCTGTCCGACCTTTTTATGACATGCTTACGTGTTTGCTCCTCGACCTTTGCATGGTAGGGAACCAGTAGAAAGGGAACAGATCTACACTTCGAAAAATTCGTCTAATAGCACCATGGAGAATGGACTGGCAGGAAACGTTTCAGGAAGCAAGGAAAGTGTATTGGGAGGCTGAACTATGGTACAGGCACTATTGACAAGACTTGAAAAGGACTTAAAATAATTATTTATAGGAAAAATATGAGCACTGTGGAAAATCTGGAAGATAACAACAACAACAAAAAAAAACTAAGAGAAAAATACAAATCATCTATAATCCTTTCACCAGAGATAACCATCACCGATGATTCATTCCATTCATTTTTCCCTGCATACTTCATATAGTTAAGGTAATTTTCATTTAACACTATGAAAAGTATTTTTATTATAATAAAGACACTCCATTAGCAAATTTAATGACTACAAAAAAATCTTTTGTATGAATGCACAATAAAAATACCAAACTGCTCCCTTAGTTGATTGTTTCCATGTTTTCAGGGAAAAAAAAAAGCCTTTTTAACATCTTTGTACCTAAAGTTGTCTAAAAATTATTATTTTATAGGCTGTATAACTTAAGTAGAATTAATGAGTTAAACCATACAACATTAAGATTTTAATACTACTTTATTGTCTTTCAGGAAAATGTAAATACTTGTGCTTTAGTTTTTAGAAATATTCAAGATATAGCATAGTTTGTTTGCATTTGGTGAAGAATTGCTCTGGGAGTTAAAAAAATGATGAATTAGTCTAAAATGATTCCAGTTTTCTAATATAGCAGACAAGGTAAATTATATATCATCACTAACCAAGAAAAACGAGAATATAGGTAGAGCTGACTTTGCAGGGAAGATAATGAGTCCCTTTTTGGACTTGCTTCATTTGAGATACTGCACTGATAGAAATCCAAGTACTACACAGTGGATGAATAAAAATGTGTGAAATTCAGAAAAAGAGGTGGGAAACTCAAGGTCTGGATTTGAGAACAATTTAGCAAATAAGTGTTAGTCATAGAAGTAAGCTGGAGAGAGAAATTAGTAAGAATAGAGGGGCAGGGATGCAACTCTGCTGCTTTTAAGAGTGGGGTACAAGAGAAGCCAGTGGAATAGATAAGAAAGAGTGTTCAGGAAAACCAGGAGATGGCAATGTCACTGAAGCTAGGAGTGAGAGGTTTTTCAGAAAAGGAAAGAATGGTCTACAGCTCTGCCTCTCAACCCTGTCAGACATACTGTCTCCTTTACCATCCCAAAATGAAATTTATAGATAAGAATAATCCTCCTATGCACACAATTTAAAAAATCAATATAATGTTGCAACTTTAAAGGAAAAAATTAAAGGAAGATATATTTTATAGAATAAGTATTTCCATCTTAAACATTGGGACATGACTAAACAAGATGACAGGATGGAGTCAGATGGTTGCTCTGATGTGCAAAACTACCATGAATGGGGATGCTGCAGATGGCGACTAGTCCACACAAGCTGTATTGCAGTGTTGCTGCACAAGACCTGAATTTCCAGAATGCTAAATATTTGAACAAAGCAAAGTACAGTTTTTCCTCAACCTACACTATAATTGTGTTGCTGGAAAAATCTGTGTATAAAAAAATACTTTATATGAAGTCCAAAACTGAATCAGGCTCTAGGTTCTGAGAATTATAAACAGGTCTTGAATCTGTGGTGAAAGTCTGCCAAGGTATTTTAAAGGCATGTGTGGCACAGGGTAATTCTTTCATGGTGTAAGACCGTCCATGGCACTGTAGGACTCTTAGCATTCCTGGACCTGCCAATTAAATACAAGCAAGGCCCCAGTCATTTTGACAATCCACAATCTCTCCCACAGCATTCCTGAGCACTCCCTGTAGAGTGACACAATCCAAGAGAGAAGCATGGGTTCACAATGTCAAATGTCCCTACATAGTTTTTAGGGTTCTTTAGACGTTAGAGCTCAGGGTAGGCAAGAAGTAGAGGAGGGATAACATAATAGCGCAGTAATTGTGACCTCTATAGAACTCTGTGGTCCTTTCTCTCTAATCAGATCATAGAGTTTTTCCACTGTTGCTAGATAAATTACTGCAATCCCGTCCTTCCTCTCTTAACTATACATTCTTAGGTTAATTCATTAGACACGCAAGCATTGCAGGCTCCCTGTAGTAATGGCTCTAATCTAGCGAGTTTCCTGCCTACTCACAAACAAAATCTGTTTCTTAAAGCTGCTTCCAGACTGATGCTTATAATTACCTGGTTCAAACTTGTATTTTAAACATTAAGCAGAACATAATGAGGATCTTGAAAGAAACACCTCAGCTATTCTGGGGGATTTGTGTGGCATTTAAACTGATCATTTGGATGAAAAAACTGTCCACATTTTTTCCCAAAGACCACTTTAAGTTGTGTGACCTTGGGCAAGTCATTTAACATCTGGAGCATCCATTTCTTCGTAATTAAAATAGTTATGAGACATGATAAATGTGAAACCCTAAAATGCTGTTAAGTATAATGTCTATAGCAGTTATGGACCATGATTGACCATAGGAAACTTTGGCATGTAAAGTAGGTAAGATCTTACACTTGAAATAAGGACAAATGAGGAAAGTTGCTTCTCTAGTATTTCTTTGAACTATTATTTGAGGTATTCAGACCGTGGATGCTCTTCTTACATACACCTCTATTTCATTTCATGTTTATTTTTTCTTCTTCTTTCTGTTTTCCCATGACAAAGGAAATGAGCATATTTGGTGTGGATAGAAATAGTGTAGAAAAAAATTTGGAGCTCTGAAGACTATGTTCTGACTGAAAGAAAATAAAGAATTGCAGCCGATTTTCAGAGAACTGTTTAAATGTCTTTCTCTACTTCCTTCCCCTACTTCAGTTCCATGTGAAGCCATACTGTGAATTATAAAACACAGTATGTGTTTCTTGGCAGTGACATTTAAAAGATGATAGGTTATCCTTTGTTTGTTTTCATCAGTAAAGGATGCATATCGGCTTCCAGATATGCCGAGGATTTGGTTTAGACTTGCCATTTGTTCAGGGAGACCCATGAAAGTTAAGGGTAATCAAGAAGGACATTAGAAAATAAAATTGAGAATATGAGTGGAAAATTTTACACCCAAACTCATTCATCAGTATGAGAGTGTTTTGAATTACTTGCTCAAGTATCTGTTAGATCATCCATGCAATAGATATGAAGGGGAGAGAGTGATTATACATTGTACATTCTGTACAATAATAAAATTAATATTCTTTATTCATTTCCAGTTAGGAAAAACAAAAATATTAGATTAGAAACACTGTTAAACTGTTCTTTCACTTAAAGTTCAACATTTCTCTGAGAGAATATGTATGATGTGCAATTCTAGACTCATGGTATTATAAAATAAATGTACAGAAAATTGTGCTTAAAATAGCTGCCAAGTTTGTTCTATATGTTCTGAGACATATCTCACTATACATGATGAACACTTCGCCCAACCCCATCTGATCCTCCCCACAAACTCAGTTTCATAATAGACTAGCAAATTTTGTTCGAATCCATTTTTTCCCTCATAACACAATAAGTTAGTCAGTGGCTTTTGATTAATGGTTTATCCTGACTGCAAAAACATTGGAGAAATTATTGATTTTTAAAATTGGCCCATTGATCTTTGGCATGTAATAGGAAAATGGGGCAACAGTCCCATGAATTGCACAAGGGTCTTAGAACTAATCAGTCCCAGCAGGGATGATCTGATCCTTCCCTGGCCAGTGTCATTGTGTTCCTGTTCTGTCCCTCACAGGACATAGCTGTGCTCCAATAATTTTGTTTTAGAGTGAATTATTTTACTTAACTAGCGATATTAAAAATACACAATGGTTTTCAGTTTTTCTTGTACATAGTTTAGATTCACTAAAGGGTCTGAGGCTTTTATTTCAGATCCTGCTTTTCTTGAACCTTGGAATTTTAAAATCACATGACCAATTTAACTTTTCTATTACAGTTTTTCTTAGATATAGGAATGAAGACTAAATACCTTAAACTTTCTGGATAAATCAACTAAAACACTGAAATTTTATTTTCACACATTGTTATTAAGAATGTTTTCCTGCATATTTATTTTATTAAAGGCTAATTTTCTAAATCCAATAGTAGAACTCATGAGCAATGTCCTCTCTAGAATACAAAGATTCAGACTCAGAGTATGGAAATAGCACAAGCAAGCTTAGGTTGAGTCTCCCATTCTTCCTGAGGTCCAGCAAAGAGAGTCAAGTCTTAGAGCTTCTTAGTGCCCCAGGAGGGTGTAGCTATGGTCCTGGTGGAGAAATGGGGAGAGTATTGTTCTAACATGGCTTCTCAGGAAACAGCCTGTTCCCTTAATCTGGAGAAGGGAGAAGGTTTCTGTAGATGCGTCCTAGGCAGGCAAGCAGCAACAGCCTGCTCCTGCACCTGTTCTTTTTTTTCTGGTCTTTTTATCTAGTATTTTACTTCTCATAAAAGACTAGATATAAATACTTTTGGTTTGTGGTCCATGGGATTTTTGTCACAGCTATTCAGCTCTGCCATTGCAGCATGAATACCTCCATAGGCTGTACTTAAACAAGTGGGAGTGGCTTTATGTCAGTAGAGCTGTCTTTTTCAAAAAGCCAGCAGCAGCCTAGATTTGTCCACATGCAGTAGTCCTCTGACTTCAGCTCTAGATCGTGTCCTACCTTCCCATTGGGTTAGCTGGGTATAGCTTGGTGCTTCAGGTGAGAGAAGGCATTTGGGGGCCTAGTTCCCATTCACATAAAGGGTGACCAGATATTTAGAGGTTGGGCCTCCTTAAACACTTGTGGTATCCAGGCCACTGCCTGGGATATCCCAGGAAAGTTTTAAAACATATAGCCAGGTAACGGTTATACCCTTACATTTCAGATGTAACATTGGAGTCTAAATTCCAACTACAGTAGATGGCAAAGCCAGACTCATATATAAGACCTATAGGCTTTTCCTGCACTTGGGGACAGTCTGGAAAATGGATGGATAAAAATGCTTAAAATGTATAGTAGCATGCAAAAGTAATATTACAAATATTTAATAACTCTTAGAAAGGTCCAGGTACCTACAAAAGCAACAAGCTCCAGTAGTAGCCAGCCAGCAAGGCTCTACTAGCAAGCAAGCACTGGAAATAATTTCTAATGGGTAGTAGCAGAGCACATAGCTATGTATATGTAAAAATAAAAACCCATTTTTTTTTTTTGTCAGAAAATATCAAGGTCACATGGGGCTTGCCTTTCTCCATTACAAGTCTTCATCTTCCCTCTTTATTCTTGATTGAGAAAAATAGGACTCTGTTAAACTTGAACCCATGCCTTCCTACCCCCTTGGCAGCCCTGCTTGATACCCCTCATCATCCCTTCACCCAGTCTCTCCTTTTCAAAAAGCTTCCTGCCCTGTGCCTTCAAAGATACTCACATCTTCTTATTCTAAGTCAATAATCACTTATCTGAGTACAGGGTTTTCTATTTGACATGTTAGTCATTTCTTCAGAGAGGGTAAGTTTGTCATTTCTTAATGAAGCCAAGCCAAGAAATTCAGTGGTAACCAAGTCACTGTACTCTTTGGAAGTTAATCTCTTTGTTTCTTGTTTTCCCCTCTGAATTCTGTTAAGTTCTCTGTTGTCACTTTCACAAATTAACCTCATTGCAACATCCTATAGATCTTATAAATAATGAGATTGTCACGTTAACTTATTTAACAAAGTTCCGCCTGTCAGACCTTTGGTGAATAATAAAAGGAGCATAGTCCCCTGTCAGTTTAAAAACTACCTAGTTGTGTTTCTTCTCTTCTTATGTACACACACACACACTTCTGTGATTTTATATTTCATTCAATATTAACTTAAAATTTAATAAATAAAAAATGGAAAATGAGAAACAAACATTAGCCAGGGTGGCCGGTTGTTGAAGAGTCTGGAAACAGATGATGGCGATAAGATATGGTTTACCTAGGCAGACTTAAGAGCTTGCCAGAGGGAAAAACTTTTTATATGTCTATGTCCAATAAATACTTATAGAAAGTAAATAGGCTTTAGGGGGCCAGATTGGTCTCTGTTTGCTTGTTACCATTCAGTTGTTATATAAGGTTAACTTTCTGTGTGGCAAGGTATATCCACTTTCAAAATCTGTCCTATTTTGTGGAAGACAGCTTTTTTTCCTCCTTTGACATCAGGGTACCCCACCTGAAGTAAGACTTTAGAAATGGGGGCGGGGGACCTAGATCATTTCAATGATTTTTTGGAGTTTGTTCTGTGTCGCTTTGAGACTAGAAAAGAAAGCATGGCTGTCAACTCACAGATTCTTGACTTCCAGATGCTCTACTGGCTAACACATCTGCCTTTGCTTCAGAATGTTGTCTGAGCTCAGAATATCCTGGCAGCTGTCTGTGGGACAGTGCATATAACTTAGGCACTCTGGATTTCCATGAAAGTTTATGTCGTATTTGTCCCCCTCCCTCCCTCTAGTCTTCTGTTTCCCTTTCTTTTCCAAAATAGCATACACTTGTTATCTTTTTGGAGTTGGCACTGCCTGGAACTGATTTCTACAATTTGGAGGTCTGTGAGAGAAAGGAAATTAGAGAACAGTGATTAACCTAGAGTTTTTAAAAACAAGGTTTCTGCTTTGTTTTGTCTTCTTTTGTTGCCCCCCCCCCCCCAGGGAAACCTTGAGTTTAAAAGAAAAGCTTTAAATTTGGAATGAGGAAAATTCAATAATAAAATTCAAATTTCTCTAGAAACACATAAAAACATAAGATTATAAAACCTATAAAATGATTTTCTGAAACCTGTTTCTTTAATACAACATTTACTTAAGAAAGGATTTCTACATATACATATAATTCATCCATCTTTATGCATTGAATATTTACTCATATGAAGCAGACATCATGCCAGGACCTGTATTCTATAGGATTTTCTACATAAGTGATCATATTATCTGCATATAAAGATAGTTGCCTTCTTTCTTTGCAATCTGGATGCCTTTTCTGTCTTTTTCTTGGCTGATTGCACTGGTTAAAATCTCCAATACAATCTTGAATAAAAGTGGTGAGAGCCATCATCCAAGTCTTGTTTTTGATCTTTGGAGGAAAGCACTCAGCCTTTCACCATTAAATATGATATTAGCTGTTTTTCCTAGATGCCCTTGCAACTTGAGGTAGTTCTCTTCTATTTCTAATTTACTAAGAATTTGTTTTGTTTTTTACAGGAATGGATGCTGGATTTTGCCAGATACCTTTTTTTGCATCTATTGCAATGATCATGCAATTATTTTTTTACTGTTAATATGATAACTTAAATGGTGACTATGTATGATGAATTAAATGAATAACAATTTTCAAATGTTAAATTATCCTTGATATCTTGGATTTAATTTGCTAAAATTTATTAAGAACACATGCATCTATATATGTGGGAAGCATTGGTCTGTGATTTTTCTTTTTTGTGGTGTCTATCTCATTCTGGTATTTGGATAATTCTGGCTTCATAAAGTAAGTTAGTAAATGCTTCTGCCTCTTTAATTTTCTGGAAATGTTTGCGTAGAATTGCTATTATTTCTTCTTTAAAGGCTATGTGGAATTCTCTGGTGAATCTGTCTGGGCTTGGACTATTTTTTTGTGGAAAGGTGTTTATAAATTTGATTTCTTTAGTAGATATAGGGCTATTACCCGTTTCTGAGTGAGCTTTGGTAGGTTATATCTTAAGAGATATTTGTCCTTATCTCTAAGTTGTTGACGTTATTAGCTTAAAGTTATTTATAATATTCATATATTACATTTTACTATCTATAAAATATATAGTGATGTCACCCCTTTCATTCCTGATATTGCTAATTTGTGTCTTTTCTCTTTTTTACTAATCTATCTGGATAGAGGTTTATAATTTTATTGAACATGCATTTGGTGTCATTGATTTGCTCTATTTTCTGTTTTCTATTTCATCACTTACAGTTCTGATATTTGTCATTTTCTGTTTTTTTCTTTGGGTTTAATTTACTCTTTTTCTAGTTCTTTAAAGTGGAAGCTGAAACTATGGGTTGGATAGCTTTCATCTTTTTTGTAAGTATGGGTGTTTAATATTATAAATTTCCTTCCAAACACTGCTTTAGTTGTATCCCACAAATTTTGTGATACTGTGTTTTTAACACTTTTATACTTTATAGTTTCATCTTGCTTTCTCTTTGACCCATCGGTTATTTAGAAGTATGCTCTTTAGTTTTGAAATTTTCCAGGGTTTTCTACATATATTTTTGTTATAGATTTTTTTCACTTAATTCAGTTGTAGTCAAAGAACATATTTCTATGACTTGAATTCTTTTAAAATTATTGACAGTTGTTTATAGACCAAATATTACCTATATTGGTAATGGTATGTGTACACTTGAAAATAATATATATTGTGCTATTTGTATTGAAGTGTTTTATAAATGTCAAGTAAGTCGTCTTTTATATACTTATTGATTTACTCTCTATTTGTTCTATAAATTGTTGAAGAAAGGGTTTTGAAATCTCTTACTACAATTGCAGTTTTTGTCTTTTTTCTTGCTGTTCTGTCAGTTTTTGCTTTATGTTTTTTGAAGCTCTGTTATTAGATACATAAGAGTTTAAGGCTGTTATTTCTTCCTCATTGACATTTTTGTTACTATAAAATGATTTCATTAATCTTTAGTAATAGTTTTTGCTCTATAATCAACTTTTTCTGGTATTGATATAGCCATCCAGCTTTCATTATTTTTTTTAGCATAGCATTTTTTTGTATGTCCTTTCACTTTTAACCTTTTTGTCTTTACATTTAAAGTGAATTTTTTGTCAATGGTGTTTTTTTTGTGTCTTGCTTTTTAAAACTAATCTAAGAACTCGCTTTTTAATTGGGAAATTTAAACTAGTTATATTTTAATATAATATGATTGGGTGTAAATTTACTATTTTTATATAGGTTTTGTGTTTGTCTTTTTTATCCTCTTTTTCCTCCTTTTTGGGGTTTCTTTTGGATAAATTAAGTAATTTTTACTAAATAGCTCTTTGTTGTGTTAATGATTGCTTTAAGCTACATATTATAATTCTTAACTTATAGTCTACTATCGATTAATATATTTTTACTTAATACATATTATAGAGTAATATTAATATGAAATATTCTATTATTTTGTTTTAAACAATCAATTAGTCTTTAAAGGAGACTAAAGTAACAAGATAAAAGTTTTGTATTTACCCCTGTATTTTCCATTTTTTATGCTCTTCATTCCTTTGTTTAGATCCATATTTCTATCTGGTATCATTTTTCTTCTGCGTAAAGGCTTTCCTTGTAGAAAAGTTTTGTTGCTAATAAATCTTTTATCTTTTATGTCTATGAAAAAAACCTTTTTTTCTCTTTTATTTCTGAAAAATATTTTCACTGAATATATAATTCTAGGTTGATAGTTTTTTCTTTAAGTATTTAAAAGTTATTGCTTTGCTATTTTTTTGGATCACTTTGTTTCTGTTATGAAGTCTGATGATATCTTTTTTTTTGTTCCTCTGTTCATGATGTTTTTGTATTTTACTCTGAATGATTTTAAGATTTTTTTTAACAATTCAATTCAATTATGATGTGCCACAGTATAGTTTTCTATGTGTTTCTTATGCTTTGAGTTTATTGAGGTCCTTGGATCTATGGCTTTAGAGTTTTCATCAAATTTGGACATTCTGTTTGGGTCTTTTTAAAATCTTCCATGAAGTTACTTAAGATGTCAGGTTTTCCTCTAGCTTCTTCAGTATACAAAATAAAGTAGTAATAACTGTTTTAGTGTCCTTGCTTATTAATTCTCTCATTGTCATTTCATTGTCTCTATGTCATTTCTAGGTCTGTGTGTATTGACTGAGTTTTCTCCTCATTACAGGCCATATTCTCCTGCTTCTTTGCTTGCCTAGTGATTTTTTATTGGAGTTAATTTTGTGAATTTTATCTGAATATTTTTATATTTCTATAATTTTTTTTCCTGGGACTTGAAAACGATTTCATCCTATTGTGTCGTGCTTTTAAAATTTGTTGGGACTAGAGTAGCATTAGTCTAAAAAAGAGTTTTCCCTACTCTTAAGGTAAAATGTTTCTGAATACTCTATCCAAGGTTCTGTAAATTATGAGTTTTTCCACTTTGGCTTCTGGGAATACAAACTATTTCTGGCCCTCTGTAATTCCTGGGTATACTTTTCTCTAAATCTTTTGGTGATTTCCCCTGGCTTAGGGTAATTTCTATTAATGAATTTGCTGATCAGTATGAAGCTGAAGACTTGAGGAGGATCCTCTGAGGATCTCCACAGATCTCTCTTGGTGACCTCTAATCTTCATTACTTCTCTCTGCGAGTTCCATTGCATCCTTGAGTTCTAGCTCCATCTACTAAACTCAGAGACCAGCAGGCTCAGCTAATTTCCCTGTCCCTGCACCATGGCCTGGAAGTTCTCATTAGGCCTGAAGCTGGAGCCATTGTAAGACTCAGTTTGTTTGCTTTCTGTCTCTCAAAGATCACTGTTTTTAATTTCCTGACATTCAATATCTCTATAATTGTTTAATGTATTTCATATGTCTTTTTTCTTTTTTATTTCAGGCAGGAAGTAAATCTGGTTCCTGTTACTTCATTTTAGCTGAAAGTTGACACATTTATTAGACCACCTGACATCCTCCTGTTGGTTCACAAAGGCTCTCTTTATTAATTTTTTTCACTCTCTTTTCTCTGTGTGCTTCTGTTTGTGCTGTTTCAATTGGTGTGTCTGCAAGCTAACCAATCTTTTTATCTCTGGGGTCTAATCTATTGTTAATTTCACCCAGTGAATGTTTTATTTCACATATTGTATTTCTATGTATAGAAATTTTATCTTTTATATCTTATATTTCTTTCTTTTTTATGTTCATGTTTTATTTTAAGCCCTTATTTATTTTGAATATTGTTATTACAGCTGTTTTAACATTTTTTCTGCTAATTCCATCATCTCTGTGTCATTCTACTAACTGATTTTCTTTTAGTTATGAGTCACTTTCCTTCATTTATATAACTATTAATTTATATCAGATACTTAAAGTTGTGAATATTAGGTTGCAGATTGGTATATTTTGTAGTATTTATTGTATTTTTAAAGAGTTTACAGATTTATTTTGGCAAATATTTATTTGTGGATTTTTAGGAGGGATAATAGCTAGGGTAAATTTAACCTTACCAGTAAGGCATGAAACATCTAAGTTTTCTACTGTATGCTTTATGCATTCAACCACATCTCTTTAGCTCGTACAGTCTGTTATTCTTTCACAGTTGGAAGCAGAAGTTCACCTGATATGTTTTAAATGATACACACATTCCTGGCCCTTTGTGAGCACTGGAGTTTTTTTGGATTATAGGTCTTTAATTATATTCCTAGGATTTAATTTTTACATGTTTTTGTAAAGATTCAACATATGTAGCCTTGATGGCTATTCAGCCAAAGAGTTAAGGTGCTGTATGCTAATTTCTGAAGCAGTTTTGCTTCATAGATCTTGCCTTTCTGGTGATCTGACCAGCGAATTTTAGCTGGCTTTGCTTTCCTGAGCTTTGATATCCTCAGTGAGATGACTTGGTTCTGTTCAGGATGTTGGGTTCTGTTCAGGATCTATTTCTATGTGCTCTATTCTATAAATTAACTTCATTTCCATTGGAAATCTCTCAGCTCATTTCTTTCTCTCTGACGTCACAATTTTGCACAATTTTGCATTGTTATTAAATTTAAAACCAGTTGCTTTATTTGTCCAGTTTTCTAGTTGGTAATAATGGGAGGGTAATTCTGAACCCTGTTGTTGTAATGGTTGGAAACAGAAGGACACTTGATGAATTTTTAGTTATACATCTGCATGCGTGAATATATGCAGTATTTATTTTAGATCCTTTTACCCTTATTAGAATGAAAGCTTAATGAGGGCTAGGCCTTTTTGTTTATTTTGTATCCGTAGTACATAGAACAGTGCTTGCCACCTGAATCTCAGGCAGGACTAATAGGTACTCAGTAAATATTTATTAAATTATTCATCATTATCATTATATTGTAGGAGATAAGTTTCTTCAGAAATACATTTTTATTCTCTTTGTACATGTTTCATAATTCACCTTTACCTCTAAATCACCTTCAGTTTAAATTCTTAGTTGTAGGTACTTTGCATAAATCTAGTTTTCTCTTTTCTGCTACCAGGCCAAAATTGTGGCTGATTATTGAGAAAGTTGGAGCTGAGTAGAGGAAGTATTTGATTTTAATGGCCTGTATATTCGTGTGAATTCTAAAGCATTCACAAGCAAATTATTTTACATCTTTTGTGGAGATACCAATAAGTGCATTGATAGAAATATGCTCAAAAATCCATCAGCCCACATTAAAAGGAATGCAGAATAGATTTGAGGAGTTCTTTTCTTCAGGAGAGGCCACCTAAAAAGAATCTTAAATTAAGTCAGGAGTGGGAGGGAAGATTCCAAGCATAGGGAAGACATGAGCAAAAGCACCCAGTCCTTAATCTGTAGGATGTGTGAATGTGGATATATGCAGTTGTCTTGAAGTCTCATTGCAACATCCAGATAGACATGTCCAGTGGGCTGTTGGATGAGTCTGAGAGAGTAGTTAAGAATGTGGAGGTTGGAGATAGGTTAAAGATAAATTCTAACATAGGAAGAGCTTTTGTGGGAGTGTCTATACAGGTATGTAAAGTATGAAGACCTGTGTGCTAAAAATGGAACCTTGAGAGAGACACCAATGTATATAGAGATTGGTGGGTAAAGAGGATTCAGAAAGTAGACAAAGAATTACTGGTCAGAGAGGTTTAATGAGAAGAGAGAGAGAGTAATTTCTTGCAAGGAGACAAAATTGTGTTTCTCAAAGTTTGACTCACAAAATGTGGCACTAGAATTACTTAGAGTAGGCATAGATGTGGGGCTTATAAAAATACATGTACTCAGGTCTCTTCTAAAATCTTCTGGTTTGAAATTTCTGTGAATAGGACCCAAAGAATGCATTTTGTAAAAGTTCTCTTAAGAAATTTTCAGCAAAATAAAATTGTGGGCCACTGGAGTAGAGTTTTAAGAAGGAACACTCATCAACTCAGTCAAATATATAAGAAAGTACTATTCCAATTGGACTGAAGAAGTATCCACAGTGTCTGCCAATTCGAAGGATATCCTGGATCCTGAATTTTCTTGCTGCTGCAACATAGGATCACATTTGCCAGTTTTCTCCAAAATTTATTAATATGTTAATATGATAAATATTGAATGGATGAATAAATCTTAAAACATTTTGAATATTATTAATAACTAATTTAGTATATAAGAGAGAAGAAGCAGCTTAGGGAAAGGAGGAAAAGAACCAAGAACCATCTTTGAACCAGCATTGAATTTGCAGATTATCAGGCACGCACTCCACAAAGGTAGAAATGGACCTAGCCTCCATTCCTTTGCAAAGTCTATTCAGTTTATATAGTAAACATTTTCTAAGGGTTTATGTAGCAGTCCCTTAATTTCTGTCTATTGAGTACATCCAAATTATACTTCTTAGTAAAACAGAGTTCGCCTATCCATATTGTTATGTTCAGGAGTGTAGAGGTGTATAGGAGAGGCTCAAGGAGCTTTCACTATTCTTCCAGACTTTTTAACACTACAGATATATTTTTTCTATTACAAAATATTTATTTTTATGCCTTCTTCTATCTAGGATAATAAAGCCAATTTTTTTTTTTTTGTGAAACAGGATTATCTCTCACAAGTTACTCAAATAGCCATAAATAATATTCACAACCTTTCAATTCTTTATTAATGAATTGATATAAATCCACATTTACCAAAATTGAAGAAATTATTTTTTGTTAAATATGTGATTTTAAAAGTTTGACTAGAGACTGATATTTTCCTAGAATAATTTTATAAAATAAATGGGAAACTCTTAGTCATTTAGTAGAATTCAGGGTCAATGTATGTAGTTGTACAGGTTGTTTATTGAATAAGAATACCAAGAGGTCAAATGGCTATTCAACCTTGCTTCATTAGCAAAACCACATTTTCCCAGAGAGAGGACAGTCTTTATTGAATTCATACAAAGGTGCTACGTTGACTAGCAGGAGCCCTAGTAGAATTTCATTTTACAACTCTACCGAAATACAGATATTCTGTTAAACAAAAGCTGGGTAATTTTTGCTTTAAAGACGGAGCTTTTCCTTGAGAAGTGAAAGCAAAAATGGAAACTCTCTTGCCTATTCATCAAATTTTAAAAAGCCAAAATATTAAGTGGCAGTTTTGTTTTTAAACAAATGAAAATAACTACAGTGAAATACAAGGCCTAACTCCTTTGCATTATTTGTATTTTAAAAAATGGATAGAAGCTCAGTGGATTTGCTCATAGCAGAGTCTATTCAAGGAATTAGCAATTATCATAATTAATCCCAGCCAGTGGTAAAGAAAGATAACATTACTGACAAATGAGTGGACAGGAAGCCTTAGAGGAGGAAAATCATCCTTGATGGGTTACTCCTCTTAGAAAGAAAAAGCTTCAACTTACTAAGATGGTAAAAAAGAAGTCACTCTCCATTCCTCATGGCATAAACTATTGATCAGGGTTTATAGCTGCCTGTCTGCTGTTAGGGATTAAATACTAAACTACTAAAGCCATTCATCTCAATTCTGGGGGAGCTTTAGAGTTATTGGCAACAGAAGCTCCCACCACAGGAAGTGTCAGCCACTAATAAAATTAGTTATTTGATTCTCTTTTGATGGAACTTACACCTCTTGTCATTTCAGAGTTCACATTCAACATGGGCATTCATGTTACTGGTCTTTGTCCTCCTGTGAGAGGGACTTTGAAGACGCTGATTCCTATAGGTGTTCTTGTAGCCTTTTTATAATGTGAAGTGCTCTGACTGCTGGCTCTTAATGTTTGCGCAAGGAATTTATCCGATGATGAACAGGGTTTTGAGTAAATTGTAGATGGTAGAGAATTAATTTAAAATGCCTTCAGTTGGATTTTGATTGATGTTATCAACAGTGAGTAATAATAAAAATGTGAATTTAGAATTTATTATTTTATTTTAAACTGGCTGTGATACTTGGGAAATGTCTTTACATGCCACAAGGAAAGCTGAGTAAAATGGATCTTAGCTTCTATTTCCTTGAATGGTTTTAAAATCAAAGGCATGAATTATTGATACTATATCACGAAACTAATACATACTAATATGCCAACCAACTGATAAATTAAAAATATGATATATGTTTAATAGTGCTCATATATTCCTTTTAGATCAGATATATGAGTTGCTTTTTAATGTGTGATATCTGTTTATTTTGTATACAACTTATATAGCCAGGGTATTTAGTCTGCTACACTTGCCAGTTTTATTAATTCACTTTCAGATTTTTAGAGAACTTTTTTTTTAATATTTTTTTCTTATTGGATATGTTTGCATATAGCTCTCTTTGTTATTTAATAAAAACTTTGCCTCAGGACATAATTCTCAACATATTTTATAATAGAAATATGACCCACTTGATAATACGTTTTATCATGTCCTTTTCAGAAATACATTAAGGGGAAAAGAAAAAGATAATCTATAACGTAAAAATTTGAGACTTTATTTATTTATTTATGTGAGTGATTAAAGAATATAAAGTATAAATGGATCGGGAGACTGGTGATCAGGGGGAAAAGAGCATGAGATTAGGCATCAAGAGACCGAGTTTGGTATTCTAGTTCGTAGTAATTAACTGTGTGATCTTGAATGAGTTATTTGACTTCTCTGAGCTTCATTTTTCTTATCTGTAAAATATGATGATTTATTTCAGCATTTCTCCAATTCCCTTTCATCTTTCTAATTCTAGTTAATTATGGCTTTCCAATTTCAAGTTGTATGGAAGTTAGGAAACAGCCTTCTTAAGTAAGCTGATGAAAACAAATAGAACACAAGATAATTACTGTTCAAGTGGATTCTATAGAATTAAAACCATCATGGAGTGAGTCTGGGTGTGGAAAAATTATATTGTGAAAGAAGAGAAATCAAGGGATGTTGGTAATTATTCATTCAAATAGCGACCTCACTCCTGTACAATTTAACAAATTGAATTTATATTTCACTTTGGATTTTAAACTGAAAAATTTAAAGCTGAGCTGATGCTAGTGCCCCATGAGGAAGAAGGCCAGTCGCACTCGCACTCGGGGAAAGTCTTGTCAGGATAGATCACAGAGCTCTTTAAGGTCCATCTACATGAGAATGACCATGAGACACAAGGCAGAGATGGCCTGATAATCTCTTTGCTCTTGTTTGTGATTTTGTCCAGCTATTATTGAGTTTTTGGACCTGAAGAGGAGCAAAGACAAAAGAAATTAAAAAGCAGTACAAGGATACAATAAAGTAAGGTTCTCACATTGTGGCTGAGCATTAATGACTGGGTAATAATGATGATAAATGGAGATCAGAGATGTGGAAGAAACAGGTTACGTGGTTGTGTTCCAGCAAATCATCACAGCACTAGAGAGGCAGATAAAGAGCTGGGAAACCAAGGCAGACCCTCAGATGACACCAGAATGGAGGACTCTCCTGGTTAATTACTTTGAAAGTCATGTACAGCAACATCAGCCAAGCAGGCCTCTCAAAATCACCTTAAAAAAAGAGTAATTTCAGAAGCACAAAACATATAGATCAAGACTCTTATAGTAACATATGTTTCTAAATGGATAAAGGTTAAAAGTCTATTAGAGTAAGAGAAAGCAGCTTTTTGCTCACATCCTATTTTATAGATTCTTTCCTGGGCATCTCCTAATTGAATAAAAAATATAAACCTCTGAGCAATGATGACGTGTCACCAAACTAGTTTTCCACTCATAATTTTAACTTTATCTTTGAGGATAAGGTCATGAGTTACTTGTAGGATTGACTGAGCTTCACCAAAAATCAATATATACAGCAAGCTCATAAACTGCGTATTAGTTTTATACAGAAAAAAACATAAAACATTCAGACTTGGTGATTTCCTTTGCCTGCAAAACAGACATTTTAGCCTATCACTTGTTTAGATGATTATTATTTGAACAGTTAAGACCATTTCCCTTCTATGACTTATCCTTTGCTCAAAGCGGCAACTAGCCATTAGTGGAAGAATCTTTCCATCTTTCTAAATCCATGCTCTTTTTGAAAATTTGATTCTTTCTTGCTTTTTCCTGTTATTTGAAATCCCAAAGCACTTTTAAAAAATGGATTTTATTTTTTAAGAACAGTATTAAATTCACAGCAAAATTGAAGGGAAGGTCCAGATATTTCCCATGGCCCAAAACTTGCAGAACCTCCCCCATTAGCAACATCTCCCACCAGAGTGGTACATTTGTTACAATTGATGAACTTACACTGATGTACCATCATCACCCAAAGTCCACGGTTTATTTTACAGTGTGGTTCACTCTTGGTGTTGTACATTCTGTGGGTTTGGACAAATATATAATGACATGTATCAAACAGAATAGTTTCACTGCCCTAAATTTCTCTGTGCTCTTCCTGTTAAACCCTCTCTCTCCTTTCCCACTATTCATTGCAACTCCTGAGCTTTTACTTTCTCTATAGTTTTGCCTTCTCCAGAATGTCATATGGTTGGAATCATATGTAGTGTGTAACCTTTTCACATTGGCTTCTTTTACTTAGAAATATGCATTTAAGTTTTCTCCATATCTTTTCATGGCCTGATAGTTCATTTCTTTTTAGCTCTGAATAATATTCCATTGGCCTGATATACCACAGTTTATCCATTTACCTACTGAACACCTTGGTCGCTTTCAAGTTTTGGCAATTATGAATAAAGCTGCTCTAAACATTGTGTGCAGGTTTTTGTGTGGACCTAAGTTTTCAACTCCTTTGGGTAAATACTAAGGAGAGTGTTTGCTGAATTGTATAGTAAGGGTATGTTTAGTTTTGTACAAAACTGCCAAACGGTCTTCCAAAGTGGCTGTACCATTTTGCATTTCCACCGGCAGTGAACAAGAATGCCTCTTGCTCTGTATTCTCACCACTGTTTGGTGGTGTCAGTGTCAAAACACTTTTAATTATCGGAATCTTCAAAGAATTAAAGAAAGGTAATTTTTCTTGTTTCTATAGTTTTATTGGAATATATTTCACATAACATAAAATTTGCCCCTTTAATGCATACAATTCAGTGGTTTTTAGTATCTTCACGAAGTTGTGATATCATCACCATCAATTCCAGAACATGTTCAGCTCCAAAAAGAAACTCCATAACCATTAGCAGCACTCTCCATTTTCCCTTTCCTTCAGTCAAAGTAGGGAAAATTTAAGAAATAAATTATATTTTGATTTTGTTATTTGTGTGTGTGCATACACAAACACATAATTGATGTATTTTAATTATGTGGTAACTATACAAATATTGATTCTGTTAATGACTTTTTCTTTGGTAGATCAGTAGACAGACATAACTTAGATTCAAGTCAAGCATATAGAATTACTTCACTTTCATTGATAGAAGTACAGAAAACATGCTGTCCTTCCCCCACCTCCCCAGGAAAAGATTATGTTATTCTCTTTTACAAAAGATCATGTTACACCATTTGAGCCTCCTTGTTTGTAAATCTCCAGGGTATATAATGGTTTGAAGTTGTTCTTTCCTCCATTGCCACTTTCCCCATTCCTAGCGCAGTACTTTTTACTCAGAGGTGATACATAGATGCATAAGAATTTAATTGCTAGTGTGAATTTCAGTTGCTTAAAATTCCAGCTTTCAAAACCATGTAGAATGTTCCTTGTTGAGTGACTGAGATTAGTGCTGTTTTGAGCCTCCATCTAATCTACAAGCACATTTTTCTGTATACTTTACTGCCAACAGAGAGGTTTACCTTCTGATGAAATAGCTTCATCAGCTTTCTCCTTGTTTCTTAAGAGGAATGAGGCAGGCCAGTAAAGGAACAGAAAATTGAGATGACAGAAGGAGAATGAGAGGACACCAGAATGATATTGCAAGACAGAGTCAGAGAGCCTGAGAAAGAAAATGGGAACCTCCTCTTTGTTCTGGCTTCTATTACTCTGAAACTATAGCTTCCTTTTATCACCATTGCCTTTCAAGTAAGTGCTTTTCACAAGACATCCAAGCTGAGCTTGTTTATATACATGTTAGAATCCAAAGATTACTGAGAAGCCAGGGAGAGCATAAAAACAAGGAATTTGTCCTCTTCCTTTATCTGAAAGGCTTCTCAAGGAAGCTAAGAGAGCAAACAGCTGCATTACTGGGATTCTGCCCAGAGTCTTTCCCAGAGTGAGTGATTTGTCTTGCAAGAGCCTTGCTCTAAAGATTCACTGTGGTCAGTACCCAAGACCGTTCCTCTAGATGGCCTCACTGTTCTGGCACCAGCATTGTTCAAAGACAATGACAATGAGGAATTAAGTTCTTTTATTCTTTCAGATAGAGAAGGGGGAAATCTTTGACTTTAGGTATATTCATCTCAAAACTCTTGGAATATGTTCAGTTTGAGAACAATGTGAATATATTCCCCATATATTTAATTCAGGCAGGAATGTCTTCAGCAGGAATGAAGTTTAATTCCATAGTATAGTGATTAAGACCAGACCAAGACATTAGGTTAGGCTAATAATTTGGCAGTCTTTAAAACTGAAAATCATTACGTTAGGCCCCACCTTCTTTAAGAGGCAGATTATTAACTGTTTATTCTTACTTGGGGTAGAGAGGGTATCTTATCTCACCCACCCCAAATGACCTATTAAAATATTCCTTCCAATTATATCAAGAATGATTTTGGCTGCAAGTAACAATAACAATAAATATTAGAGTAGTTTTTAAAAATAGGAATTAATTTTGCTGACACTTCTGGAAGTTCAGCAATAGGCAGCATTTGATATTATTTCTGAGACTCAAGACTGATAACTACAGTTTTCCTCGCTTTTTTTTCATGGTTGCAAGATGACTGGTGAAGCCTCAGTCATTTTGTCCACATTTCAATAAGGGAGAAGGAGGCAGAAAAGGGAATGGCACCTATATGAGAAAAAAAGAAAGACTTCACTGAAACCATGGAGGGAAATTTTTCTTATGTGACTTTGACATAAGTCAGATGGCCACTTTTGAACTAAGAGAATTGGGGAAACCTTCAGAATGGGGTTGGATATGAGAGGAGTTCTGATAGATCCAGTTTTATTAATCATATTACATTTCTAGTGATATTTTAATGCCCTGTGATACTCTAGCACTCATTATAGCCTGACCCTAAATCTAGCTATGAGCATGCTAACAAATTAAATTATAATAATCACTTAATACATAGGTTTACTATGTGCCATGCATTTTATATATATTAATTCACTTAACTCTTATAATAACCCCATGAAATGTATGTGGTTAATGTTTCTATTTTATAGATTTAGAAATGGAGGCACAGAGGTTTAATAGCTTGCTCAAGGTCACAGATCTAAGAAGTGGCAGAGCCCACATTTAAAACTGGGCTAGCTGGCTTTAGAGTTTTTCCTCTAAATCAGTATATTATATTCCTTCTCTGGTATAAAAATACATATAGCTATAAGTGGATATACAAATACCTGAGGGGACTTTTAAAATTAAGAAAGATTACTGCAGGGATGGCATTTGGACAGGACTGAAAGGGTTTGAATTTGTATCCTGGCTCCTCTGTCACTAGCATTCATTCAGCAAATATTTCTGAATTCCTATCATTTGCCAGATACTATGCAAGTAAGACAGACATGATTCCTCTTTATTCAAGTGGGGAAAAAATAGTTCCAAAAATATTGAAGTGAGTGAATAAATAAATAGTATATTGTTGCTAAATGAGAAGAAGGAAATTCAGAAAGTTGAGATCGTGGATAACTGGAGGAATGCTATGTTAGGATGACCAGGAAAAGATTCCCCGAGGAGGTGACATTTAGGTTGGGAGCTGAATGATGAGAGGTGTCTTGCAATGGAAAAAGCAGGAGACTGTTCCAGACAGAAAAACAAACAAGAACATAAAAGAAAATTTCTTAAGGGAAGAAAGAGCTTGGCTCTTAGGAATTTGAGAAAAGATCACTACACCTAGCTCTAATGCCAGGGAGAATGATATAAGGTGAGACTACATACGCTACAGGACAGAACATGCTGGGCCATGAAGTCGTAGAAAAGACTTTTCATTTTATTACAATTGCAATGGGATGTGTACCCACTTTAGTATAGGTACCTGTTTCCATTGTTGTATAATGAGATATATAATACTTGCTTTACTACTTCATGAGGTTAATGTAAGTATCAAGTGAGGTAATGTGTGTGATAGTAACTTTTTATATGTAAAATTCTCTATAAAATAAGAGATAATAAAAGTGCATAGAGTATTTCTTATCAAGAGGTATGTCTTTTTAAAATATTGTTTGGAAAATACTCAGACCAGTTGAACTTGTGGTTAGAGCAAGTGGTGTTTAAGCAAATAGAATGTTTAAAAAATTGACATATTTACAGTGTTCTGTGGGAGTTCCACTTCCTCGTAAGACATAAACTAGGTTGTAGCAGACTATCTTTCCCACTGTAACAACTAGAGAAAAAGGGATACATGTTAAAATCATGTGTTTAAAAAAAAAAAAAAAAAAAAAACTTTACTAGAGAGCTGTGGACACAAAGAAGTCTAAAGGACCTAAATTCCAGGGTGAGCAGAGCCAGTGGTCATTTCCCTTCATGGGAAGGTGTTTCCCTCAGTCTGCACTGCTGGACAGAAGGTCTCACCTGCATAGGCAGAGGGACTCTGCAGGAGCAAGGGGGCACCAGTGGAGCTGTTAATGACTACCTGCACTGACTCAACAGACTAGAATTTGTAGAAGCACCAAATGCAGAGCTAGTTCTCCACACTTGGCAGTTCTCCCCTTTGGGATTTTTGCTGAGAGTCCAGCAATACAGGAGGCTTAGGGCTGAGCTCTAAAGCAGAGAGAGATTTCTGTAGTCCCATGGTGTTTATCCCAAAACCTTACCAGAGGGAGGGACCTTTATAATACATGAAGGACAGATCTTCCCCTTGAAGCATTTGAAACTAGAGGTGACCTAAAATTTATTAAAATTGCAGCCCAACCTGGACCTAGCTCAATTCTTGACTGAATTGAATTGGTATCTTCCTCACTTCAAGTACCAGACAAAGGAAAAGCCTTGTCTCTCTGGGGGAAATTATTATTTGCTCCAGCTTTCTAGAGTTCTTTTAAAAACAATGTCTGTGATTCATGAACAATTGACTTTTTAAAAATTAGTAGCAAACACATTGAAGGCACAGATGTTGACATTAAGAGACAAGAATTTTCAAATAACTGATGAATATGTTAAAGAAATCAGAGGAAGAGTGGATAAAAATGAATAATGTCAATATATAAGTAGAATCTCTAAAAAGAAATAATTGGCATTTTTGATATGAAAAAGAATAACAGAATTGAAGCATTCACTGGATGAACTTAGTAGCAGACTAGATACAAAGAAGAAAGGAAAAGTGAAACAAAAAAAGGGCAGTAGACAATCTCTAAACTGAAACACAGAAAAAAATGGGGAAAAAGTTAAAAGCAGATTGTGAGTGACATTTGGGATAATATAAAATGGCTTAACAGCCATATTACATATTTCATAGGAAGAGGATAGAGAGAATGGGATGGAAGAAATATTTCAAGAGAAAATGGATAAGAATATACCAAAATTGATAAAAGATTCTAGAAACTCAGTAAACCTCAAGAAGAAAAAATACAAATAAAACTACAGTTTAGGCATATCATAATTAAACTGCTAAAAACAAAGGATAAAGAGAAAATGTATTAAAAGCAGCTAGAGAAAAAGACATTATATTTAGAAGAACACCAATAAGAATTATAATTGACTTCTCATCGGAATCAAGAGTCCAGAGGCAATGGAATAATATCTTTAAAAGGATTTTAAAAACAACAATAAAACTATCAGTCTAAATTTCTATGACCAGTGAACATATTTATTAAAAATGTATTATTGACATTCAGAAAGAAACCTGAGGGAATTTGTTGCCAACAGATCCTCAGCATAAGAAATGGTAAGAAAAGAAGGAGTGCTATAGGAAGTTCTTAAAGCTGAAGGGAAATGATTTGTTATGAATATACGGACATGCAGGAAGGAATAAACAGCATCAGAAGAATAAATATAAAAGACTTTAATTTTTTAAAAAGATTAACTTTTTGAAAGCAACAACAATAAAAACTTGTGGAATGTAAACATGACAATAGTAATATAAAGGGTAGAGGGAAACTTATACTCTTGTAAGGTATTTATATTGTATGAAGTTGTAAAATACTAATTTTAGAGTAGAGAGTAATAAGTTATAGGTCTGTAGTAATTATTAAAATATAATACGTTATCCTTTAAAATAATGGAGAGAAGATAAAATAATAAAAACTTTTTTAAAAATGCCACTATGAATTTATGGTAATTACTGTGCACTTAAAATCTAATTTTAAACCTAATTGTGATTTCCCAACAAAAGTTGCTATGTAATACAATTGCATTGTTTTTTTTATGTAGTGTTTTCCTATTATTGTTTTGAAATAAAAATATACAAACAGCTGGTGAAACCTAAGCTCTATTAACTCCAATATGGTGAGGTGTGCAGCTACAAATCAAGGCTCATCAAAGTGTTGGATGAGTCTGAGGATCATGATTATGTAATGCTTCAAGAATGGAAGGTCATAGTTCCTGACTAAAAAAATGAGAATTCTTCAAAATGTGTTTGTCCACAAAGTGCTGACTGACTTGCCAAAAAAAGAAGAGTTGATCATTACAATTAAAGGTTTAGGTGGATTGTCTCACATGAAACTACTGTGTCACTCATATGCTCATAATCTATTTTTCATATCTGATCCCCTTGTCCCCAGCAGTGTTATGATGATCTTTTCTCGGAGATTCATCAGTATTACCTTTTGTATGAGTAAGAAACTGTGGACTATTACTAAAATTATCATTATAGCCCTAATATATACCTGCTCCTCATCTTCTAAGATTCACTTCTTATTTTCCAAATTTATCACTTATTTAAACATTTTCAGTTTGACTATATCTGCATTTTGCTTAATTTTTAAGATAAATTATGCTACTCCATGTAGCCATAGAGATGATATCTTTGTATTGACATGGAATAGATGTCTATGACATGTTTTTGAGTGTGGAAGACAGAACAGCTTATAGGGCAATGTTGATGTGATGCATATGGGAAGGGAATACCTTCAATTTCTGCTTTATACAATTGTGTATTTAAACTTTTACACTTGTTAATACACTGTATTATAATTTTAAAAAACATGGTCCATGTCTACTGTTAAGACTACATTTTTTTCAAGTCAAGCATATTTATTTTTTTAAATAAACCTAAAAAATTTAGAACTAGAGAAAGTTTGGGACATCTATAAACTTTTTCTGAATATGGTTACAGGCAGTAAGCTGTGTGAGCAGTGGTAATTAATTAGTTTTTTGAGAAAGATATTTATATATTAGTACTCTATGAATTTATTAGATTTTCAATATTGGTCTTATGACAAAAGGGAAAAGGCTTTAAAAACCCTAAAATAATAAGAGAAGTAATGGTTGTCTTTGATAACTGTCCATTTCATTTGCATTTCACTTACTAAAATGTGTCTTGTCAAACTACAAAGAATTCAGTGAAAAACTCTTATCACCCAATTATCAAACAAAGCTGCCTGAAATTATCTTTATCACACAGTACAACATATGAAAATGAAAGTGTATATTTCTTTTTTTTTCCTGAAGTACCTTGATTTTTAAAAATAAATTGGTTAACTTGTTCCAACTGATATTTAAAACTAGAATGACTTTCAGTCTGGTACTATGAAAAGATCAATGATCAAAATTTCTAGAAATTTATACTAAAGGTAATTTAAAAATCTAGGATTCCTAGACATATAGACTATATGAGCAAACACATTTTTTTCTTATTTCCCATTGTTTCTGTACTTTGATGAATATCAGTGTGCTTTACTTATGCTGTAGAACATAGCTAAATTTGATAGCAATCTATTGCTGCTCTGAATATCAAAATTTAATTGTCTTAAGCAAATCATAATGCCCACAGTTGGATGCTTCTATGCCATTGCTCTGGTTACCTCTTTTCATCTGGGAGGATTTTTTTGTGTTTTTGTTTTGTTTTGTTTTGGTTGGGGCGGGTGAAACTGGCCAAGACCACATATTGGTCAAGAGGTAGTCTCAGCCTTTTGGTTCATATAAGGGCAATAACAGAAGATTTTACTGCATAAAATAACTCAAATACTTTTCATGATCAAGGACTGAAATTTTCCAGTTAATCAAACATCCTGCTCCTAAGAAATGTAGCATTTATTAATAAAATCATGGAAATCAAATATTAAAAATTGTTTTCTAGCTTTGTTGAGATATAGTTGACATATACAGTTGTGTAAATGTAAGATGTACAACATGATGATTTGATACACGTATTGTGAAATGATTGCCACAATAAAATTAGTTAATATATACATTACTTTACATAAAAATATTTCAATTTTTACATCATCAAAATCTATCAGAATTTCAGCATTTTGGCATATCTCCTCTACTGTGTCTCTTGACTAGCATTTGTTGAACGTTTTCATGTTCCAAATGCTTTACATGTGCTAATTCATTTAGTCCTTGCAGCAGCCCCACGAGGACTGTGACCCATGAAACTGCTCCATGCTCAGCCATTTGTCTCCTAGATTGATGATGGTCCTATTGGCCAGTCAAACTGGGGCCTACACTGCCCTCCTCTGTGGTTGGACCCTAGCATTGGTGGTGATCTAGTTCTCCCTGGACTGACCATGGGTCTCTGTGCTCCTACTTAATGTCTCACTTTGCCTATCCTAATATACAGTTTTCCATTGAATATTATAAATTATTTCCTCTCACTATGTCATCTCAAAAGTCAACTTAAAAATATTTTTTTTCAATTCAAAAACATTCTAGTAAAATATGCATAAGATAAAATTTACCATCTTAACCATTTTTAAGCATATAGATTAGGTACATTCATTCACACTGTTGTGCAAACATCTCCACCATCCAGCTTCAGAACCATTTCATCTTGTGAAACTAAAACTCTGTATCCATTAAATAACAACTGCCATTTCCTCCTCCCCTTAGCCCTGAGCAATCACCATTCTATTTTCTGTTTCCATTAATTTGATTATTCTAGGTACCTCATATAAGTGGAACCACACCGTATTTATTTTATTGTATCTGGCCTATTTCACTTAGCATAATATCTTCACATTTCACCATGTTGTAGCGTGTATCAGAATTTCTTCCTTTTTAAGGCTGAATAATATTTCTTTGTATGTACTATATACCATGTTTTGTTTATCCATTCATTTGTTGATGGGTATTTGGGTTGTTTCTACTTTGTGGCTTTTATGAATAATGCTACTAGGAACATGAACATACAAAAATCTCTTTGAGACCTTGCTCTCAATTCTTTTGGGTATATACCTAGATATGGAATTGCTGGATGATATACAATTCTATGTTCAATTTTTAAAGAACTTCCATACTGTACCATAGCAGCTATACCATTTTACATTCCCACCAACAGTGCACAGGGGTTCCAGTTTCTCCACATCCTTAACACTTGTTTTCTCAGTTGTGTGTGTGTGTGTGTGTGTGAGACCACCCTAATGGGTGTGAGCAGCTGACTTTTTACACCCGTCTTTGTCCTTATCTTACTTTACAGTGGCAAACTTTTACTATATATGTTTTGACTAATACAAATAACTGCTACTTTATGAGTATGTGAATATTATAAAAAGTATTTTTGTGGTAATTTCTATATGGCCATAGAGTCATTATGAATTATAGAGAATAACAAAGAAGGGCCACCACTGAGTGGAGATTATTCCCTCAAGTGCCTCTCTAACACACTAACTTTATTTCTATATTGATTTTAAACTTAAATTGAATTTCGTAATTTATGACATAAAAGACACTGATTTTCCTTCACAGATGTTATTCTTTCCTTAGAAAATCCATTCCTCGCTGCCGAAGAATTAACAGGATGCTCTCCAATGAATCCTTACATTCTCCTGCATGCAGCCGCTCCAACTCACAAGCCTCTATAGACAGCGCCTCCATGGAGGATTTTTGGCGGGAAATAGAAAATATTAAAGAGAACAGCATGGGGGGACAGGAAGAGCAGACGCTAACCGAGGTCAAGCCTGTTGATGGTAAGGTGCTAGATTTGTTTTCCCATGTGCTGACTGTCTTTGTATGTTCTCTCTTATTCTGTCAGCAGGTAGAAATTATCCCATTAGTAATTTAACAAATGAGTTATTAGAATTAGGTATATCAGCTATCTGTTTCCACCAATTTGTATCTACTGGATTGGCTCAGGATGGCTTCTCTCCAAGGTGACATAATCTGAAGAAAGGCTATCAACAAAATCAGAATTGATCCCTTACATATCGCTACTTAGGGATGCTGTGCTTAGCTATTAATTTAATTTATTATCATCTAGCAGACTGAGTATTCTAACTTTGATGGCTTTTACATCTGTATGTCTGTATACTTGACTATTAATTACAGAGAGAGAAAGAGAAAGAAACAGGGAAAGAGGGATGGGGAGAGAAAGTGAGAGAAAGAGGGATGGGGAGAGGGATAGGAAGAGAAAAAGGAAAGAAAAAATGCCAGTATAATTTTGGAGAAAAAAATCTTTGACTTTGAAGCATTTACTGGTATCAATGTATTTGGAATGTATTGTTTTATATTATGCATGCAAAATAAAAGCCATGTAAAATATACTAGTTTTCAGTAAAACTAAACAGAAGAAGGTTGAGAACCAAAATAAATTTAACAATAATGAACATATAATTGTCCTTAGTTTTTAAAAAGAGCAAAATTACTCACCTGGGATTAAAAGCATGAGTTATCTCCTTCACGTCCTACCTATGAATAAGTAAATACATAAGACATCCAAGAAAGACTGAAAGTAGTTTATTAAGTGTACCCTTAAGAATATTTTCATTAGGCGGTGATACATATGTGTATGTACTTAAATGTGTATGTACAATGTGTATGTATTTATATTACATACATACACATATCTATCTGTAATCAAAGATATCGAAATACATGAATTCACAGCTATACCTTCAATTTCAATCTAATACCACTAAGTTCATTATACTTTTCTCCCTTAAAATATTTGTAACTCCTTTTTTAGTGAGAAAACTGGCTTCCATTATCATAAATATGTATATTTATTTGATCAATACTCCCTGTACATTCACAGTTTCGCTTTACCTCTGATGGTTGCCCTTCTCATCTCACTTGGATTCCAGTATACTAGCCTAGACTACACATCTGCATAGATGTCTGCCTTGCTGTGCTCCAACTAATGGCTTTATGCTTTAGGACTAATTTTGGGGAGAAGAAAAAGTAGTCATCTTCTTTTAAAGAAATTAATATTCACATATCTGACATTTCTACTGCTTTGTTTTTACATATACAGTATTCATAGATTTTCCCTTTAGCCTAAAGAGTTCCCTTTAGCATATCTTACAGAGCGAGTTTGTGGTGATAAATTCTCTTGATTTTTGTTCACCCAATAATGACTTTATTCCACCTTCATTCTTGAAGGAGATTTTTCTGGGTCTATAATTATTGGTTGACAGGGTCTTTTTTTTTTTTTTTCTTCTTTCAGGATTTTAAAGATGTTATCCTACTGTCTTTTGACTCCCATTGTTTCTGATCAAGAATCAATGTATTTATATTGTTGTTTCTCTGTATGTAGTGTGTTGTCTTCCTCTGACTATATTCAGATTTTCTTTCTACCTTTGCTTTTCAGTAGTTTGACTCTAAAAAGTCTAAGTGCAGGTCTTTTTTTTTTTTTATGTATTTACCTTCTCAGTGTTAGCTGAACTAATTGATTTTTTCAGCATATTTTAGTAACTTGGATATTATTTCTTCAAATATTCTTTTCTACACCACCCTCTCTCTTCTCTGAAACTTCAGCTACACATATCTTATAGGATTTAACATTTACCAAAGGTCAGTGGGGCTCTGTTTTAAATGTTCAAAAATATTTTTCTGTCTTTCACATTGGATACTTTGTGTTGATTTTTTCAACTTTACCAGCCCTTTCTTTTAAAGTTTCTAATACGCTGTTAGGCTCTCCCAGCAAAACTTTTGTTTAACATATTTTAATTTTCAGTTCTATAATTTACATTTTAGTTTTTTTAGTTTTCTTTACAATTTTCATTTCTTTGCTGAAATTCTTTGTGCATTCATCATTAGTATCTTTTCCTTTAAGTCCTTGAGCATACATATAATAGTTGCTTTAAAGTTCTTGTCTAACATCAGAGTCATTTCAGAGTCACTTTTTATTGACTACCTTTTCTCTTGATAGATTAATCCATTTTTTGTTTTATTTTTTATTATATCAGATATTATAACATTTTTGTTAATGTACTTATTTTGTAACATTATTGATAAGTTTCAGAGACTCTGTATTCTATATATACCTCTGAAGGGAGTTAATTTTAGTTCTAGTAGTTAACTTGACTAGACTTATACTCCCAAGTCTGTTCCTGCTCTATGTAGCATCTGTAAACTTGGTCATTTATTTTAGCCTTCTAGTTATTTTTCAATAGTATGCTTGGTGTCTACCATTCACCCACCTTTTTAGTTCAAGGTTTAGTCATGGATTTGGTTAGAGTTTATGCACATATTTTGAAGTGCTTTCCTATGGGGCTTCCTCCTAACAGGAGTATGTTCCTCACTTTTCAGCTATTCTGGTAATTGCATGCTCTGTCCTCTGACTACTCAAATAAGTCTATGGCTTTCTGTTTGAGTTCTAGCCACCCAGTACTGTAGGAATTGGAAAATGACCTCAACTGTAAAGTTGCATAAATATAAATCTCACCCAGTGTGTTTTCTTTTATCAAAATTTAATTGTTTTTCACTTCCTCCCTGCACTTGGTTCCTTTCCATTACCTTCAAGTAGTTATTTTTATGTATGTAGTTCAGAGTTCAAAGTTATTATGCATAGGACTGTTTTTTTCTATACAAGCTACTCTACCTTCTCTAGGAGATTTTATTCCCTTTTTAATATGGTTCCCCAAAAAAGTTACTAATGTAGTAGATTAGTACAGAATGGTACATATGTGAGCTTTATGCACTTTTAAAATTTGCTGTTCTATATTTCTGACTCATTAGAAAAATTCTTTAATTTTCTATTTCAGTTGAGAGTTAATTTATATATGTGTACCTGTTCTATGTAGACACTATGCAAGATTTTGGAATTCTTTCATGGAGTTTGTAATTTAGTGGAAAAGAAAGAAATCAGTGAAATAATATAACCAAACATTTTTTGAGGAAAAATTATTTTAAGGAAAAAGAAACACAGCATTATTTCGATAGATAGCGGTAGTACCTGACCTTGTCTGAGGGATTCAGGAAAAATGACCTACGTTATTAAGGAAGGAATTAGTAAACTTAGATCTGAAGAGTTGAATGGCCTGTATAGAGGTCATATAGAAGGATGGACATGTCCAAAGGAACTTTGTAACAAAAATAGATTATGGTGCTTTTGAGGAACCAAAACTAGGCTAGTATTGCTCAAGAAGAGAAGGTGAGAGAGTATGGTACAAGCTGTGGTCAGAAAGGTAAGCAGCTTTATATTTATAGGCCATGTTAAGGGTTTTAATCTTAATTCTATGAGCAAGGGAAAATTGTGGCATTTTCTAAGAAAGGGGTATTGAGTTTATATTTGTATTTTGAATGGACTAATTTAGTTACAATATGGAAAATAGATTGGAAGGGGAATGAAGAATGGAAAGAACTATTGGGAGGCTATTGCAGCAATTCAGGTGAGAAATGATGGTAACTTGGATCAGGGTCATGGCAGAAGAGATAAAAAAAGGTAGAAATTTTTGAGAAATAATAAGAAGGTAATATCAAAGAGACTCGGTAATATATTGGATTTGACATGTAAAAGAGAAGATGTCAGTAATGTCTCCTGGGTTACTTGCTTGCCAAATTAGGTGGAAAGTGGATTTTGCTTGCTAAAATATAGAATACCGAAAGAGGCCTAGAGTTGGGAATGAAAAATATGCATTCAAGTTTGAACATGTTGAATTTGATATATGATAGAACCAAGTAGATACTGAGTAGGCAGCTGGAGCTGGATATTCCAAAGAATGTTTTATGTTCAAGTTATATATTTGGCAACTTGAGTAATGAACACAGAATTTCATTTTCCATAAATTAGCAAACAGGAGCAACATTGGTCTCTTCTATATAGACATTTCTTTGCTGTGTAAAATATATATTCTACATATTCTATAGTTTGAGTCCAAGAATTTAGATTATCCTTAATCCTAGTATATGTTAACTGAGTAACCTTATCAATTACTCTTTACTCTTATGCTTTCTTACAGAACTGTAGGGGGAAAATCCAATTTTTAAAACTAATATTAAGATATATTTGTAAATTCTGTGTTCAAAAATGAAAATCTTATCTAAGGCTTAAGGAAAGGAAGGCTTCCAAGTCATAACTCACTAATTTAAAAGGTTTATTTTAGATTAGGGCTGCTAAACTTTGATTCACCTTTGCATTTTCTGTTAAAGGACAATTTATAAAGCAAATGAACAACAAAAAACAAGAAAGTTAATAAAGGATTTCTCTAGCTAAGAAAGTGGAACTGTAAAGCATAGTAGAAGGCTTTGTTCATATACCAATGATGCAATAACGTAAGCAGAATCAAAGACTCCTAGACTGATATTTTGATAGGCTATTTACAAATCAGTCTAATCTGTTCTTTAGACGAATCTCATTCAGGAATGCCTGTTTAGCCTAGTTCCCAGAAATGTATTTGCAGTGGATTTTCTGTTACAAGGTATTATTCTGAATTCCTTATTATTTTTGTACATCTAATTTATGGTAGCAGTTGATTCTCATTATGATGAATTTTACATTTTTAAATTGTCTTCTAAAAAAAGGAAAGATTACTTAATGTTCAGAATGAGAAAAGTGAGAGAATGGATCTCTGTTGAACACATAATCTATACTGGGTTCTTTGCCATCTGTCATAAACTTGACTTACTTTAAAAATACTATACTGACTTTTCATTTATTCTTATAGTCCTTTTCCATAATTTGGGAAAAAAAAGGACAGTCTTAATATGTTTACTGGTATTTCTTATCTACTGATATGCACAGACCTACAGATATATATACCATCCTATCAGAAAAAGAATGTTCTAACCTTCTCTTGGTCATGTTATTTATAGAAGGAGAACTTGAAGCAGAATGGTTGCAAGATGTTGGTTTATCAGCCCTGATCTCAGGTGATGAAGAGGAGAATGGCAAAGCCTTGCTCTCCACATTGACTCGAACCCAAGCAGCTGCAGTGAAAAAGAGATATAATACTTATACTCAAACCATGAGAAAAAAGAACAAGCAATCTGTCAGAGATGTCAGAGACATATTTGGAATCAGCGAATCTTCTGTAAGTAATGAACATCGCTCAGAAGTTTTGGTTTGATGGTGGGCAGGGGGTTCAGAGGAGGTAAACATGGAAAATAAGTATCAGAAAAGTCCAATCCTCCTTTAGATTTTAGAAGAAACTAACGCAGACAACACAGTACAGAATTTTACAGATTTAAAATTTAAGTGATCATTCTTTATCTCCCATGCAGCAATCTCCCTCAACACTAAATTTATTTACTTCTTTTGAAGTTGTAGAATAACTGTTTGGCAATGGAGCAAGTGTTTGTGGATGGAATACACAGAGCCTTTACTTAAATCTAAGTGCTGAATGTAAAGTCTGTGAACAGGCACAGGAAATCCTGGGAAAGTGGCCCCAGTATTAAAAGCAAGTCCAGGTGGTTGATTTTAAATAGGGGCAGGGATGGGAAAGTTGATGGGGTAGCTGTTACAGTCAAATTAATTAAAATGGTAAAAAGTAGAAAGTGAACATTAATTAAGTAGGAGAGAGAATGATTCATAAAAAGCATAAGAGAAGCATCACATGTTTTATAAGGAATGGCTGATTGAAATTCCAGCCTACCTTTAGCAGTTCCACAGCCACAATTTTACTTCTGAGGCGGTTGATCATGTTCTCCTATTTCTGTGTTTGTTTTATAGCTAGCTCAGCCTTACAACTCATTCATTCATTCACTGCATCACTGCATTGTTGTGTTGCATAATTGTATCATTGGTGCAACAGATAGTAATGGATACATTGTCTGTGCAAGGTCCTATATTAAATTCTCTGTAGACAGGATTCTTGGAACTTTGGGAGTAATTAGTGTAGAAAAAAGGAAACTTGATATTCTGCTACAATTACAAATAAAGTTGCTTAGGGCGAGTTAATCACTCTGATTTGGATTTTTCGTATCTTTAATTATAATATCAATAATTACATAAATTAAAACTTCAAGGATATTGGGTAGCAAGCATGATTTAAGACAGTCTTCAACTTGAGCTACTTTAGGCTGTCTGTAAGTCATATCTTCTCTTATGTATATTAATCACATTGGGTAGATGCCGAGACAGCTCACATTTATGTAGTTAACCCTTGCATTTGTGCTCATAATGTCCTTGAATAGCACTCCTTTAGAACATGCTATAGTGATGGAAATGATCTATTTCTGTGCTGTCCAATATTGTAGCCCCTAGTCATATGTAGCTAGTGTGAATAAAGAGCAGAATTTTTAATTTTATTGAATCTGAATTAATTTAAATATAAATAGTTACATGTTGCTGTAGCTAATGCGTTGAACAGCACAATTCTAGAATCTTCTGCTGTATATAATGATATACCTTGAGGTAAGTGCATTTTGAGTTCTGAATCCTATGTCTTTCTGGACAGTGAGATTTTGTGCATCTGTAATTGAATAAAGGTGATACCCACAGCTTGAGGCAAGTGTTCCAGCCACAGATTCCTGGCCAAGATGCTTATCAAGGGAAAAGTTTACTCTGCTGGTTTAAATTCCCTGGGTCATTTTTCAGGTATCTCCCAGATCATCTTTACAAAGTCCTAAGAATTTGGCCTATATGCTTCCTTTCCCACTTCTATTTCCAGCTACTTTAGACCAAAGGTTGTTGCTCTTCCCTAGCAAACTACAAAATAGGAAAGGGTCTATAGTCTTCTCCCACATCCTTCAGTTACTCAAGAAAACGCATAACTAGCCTCTTTATGTTTCCTAAAACTTTGGACATCTAGTAACATAGAAATAGGGAGAGAGAGATCTTTTTATGCTCCTCCCTTTTCTTTCACTTAGACCCTGAAGGGAAACATAAAGTGGACATGTATTCATTTAGGCTTTAAGTATAAAAAGAAGAGACAGAAATCTAACTATGGGTGGTGAACACACAATGCAATATATACATGCCTTACAGTTGAATTGTACACTTGAAACTTACTGGATTTCATTTACCAATGTCACCATAATAATAATAATAAAAAAAATCCCCCCCCCCAAAGTATAAATAAATGAATGAATGAAGAGGGAGAAAGTTGGCAGCCACTTTAGTAACTCCTAGAGAAGTGGGGCCAGCACCATCCTGGAGGCTAAAGTCATTAACCCCTACTGAGAAAACCAGGAGGTCTCCACAGGAACCGCTATCACGGGCACGCAATTTGACAGGGGCGTGGTAATGGAGGCCAACTCCGGAACAACTGCTGGGTCCTACATCACCAGTTGAGTCTTCTAAGCCGACCTCTATTAATGATCATATCTTCTTCTACAGCTCAAGCTCTGCAACTGATACCCAGGTAGTAGCTGATGCTGTTACCTATTAGCTTGGTTTCCACAGCATTATGCTGAATGAGCCTCTGCTGGTACACACAGCAGCCATCCTCTTTGAGGAGGTGTGTTACTGATACCAGGAAGACTTGATGGCAAGAATCATCATTGTGGGCTGGGACCCCCAAGAAGGAGGGCATGTGTACTCAGTGTCCATGGGGGCTAAGGCAGTCCTTTGCCATTGAAAGCTCTGGGAGCTTCTATATCTATGGCTATGTCAATGTTACCAGGAAAGCGTGACCAAGGAAGAGTGTCTGCAGTTCACTGCCAGTGTTCTCACTCTTGCCATGGATTAGGATGGCTCCAGTGGAGGCTTGATCCACCTGGCAGCCACTGCAGGATGCAGGGTAGAGGGGCAGGTACTTTTGGGAGGCCAGATCCCAAAATTCACCTTTGCCCCTTATACTACCTCCCTGAATCCTGACACGATAAAAGATATCCCATACTGATACAAAATCCAATAAACAGTTTGTTAAATAAAAGAAGAAAGAAAGAAAAAAATGAAGAGCTTCTTACTTTTCTATAATACACAAGAGCAATAAACTGTTAGTTATTTAACTCCAGAAAAGGCAGAGAGGGCCCAGGACAGTGCCTTTGTGGTGGTGGGGGAAACCAGGGAGGAGGTGTCTCTTCCTCCTGCTTAGCTTCCTCTTCTCCCCTTCCAGCCTTACTGCTGAAGTCCCAGTTCTGGTGTGAACTGAGAATGGAGAATGAGGCAAGGAGAGTGGTTGCTGGTTAAAAAAAAAAAAAGAAAGACCATATACCTAGGGAGTGAAGGTCTTAAGCTATCCTGGCAAATGAAATCTCTGAAAGTCAGTGAAAGCCTGGCATTGTATACGCTGCTTAAACTTCAAATTGTTCTTCGTCAAAAATGTAAAAAGCAGTATTTTAAAAAATATTGTATATTTACAATATATAAAGCCTAATAATCATCTTCACATATCCCCCCAGCCCCCCAAAATTCAGCATGTTTCTCCAAGTAAAAAGTCATGGAAACTTTTTCGGCATATACCTAAATTTTCCAGTTTCCTATTTGAATTTGACTTCTACTCCAAGTATCTGTCCTGGTCTCTCTCTTTGTCCTTTTTCTCTCTTTGTCTCTCTGTCTCCCTCCCATATCCCCTCCTATTCTTTATTTATTTCTTTGGCATAACTTACCTACATTAATAAAATAATTACCTAAAACTTCCTATTTCACTTTCTTAATGAAGATTTAAACATCGTATGTTTCACGAGATAATTTTGCATTATCTTAAACCTATGAATTTGACCCAGTATACTTACCTAGTGGAAATATGAATTTAATAATTTGCAAGATAGATATATAGATTATACTAGTTTTTTTCTTAATTTTTTTGCACATAGAAGTCCATGCTTAAAATCATTTTCCTTTAAAATTTTGAAATAAAATTTTCTTTAGCATTTAGAAATAATATATCCATTATCTTCTTTCATCCACCATTGCAGAGATGTCTATATCAATCTCATTTGTTTATATACAGATGTAGAAACTTTTTACATTTTATTTTTATCATTTGAATGTTGAAATCTTACCTATTTTACCCTTTAAAAAAATTTCCGGTCACTACTAAGTAAGTTCTTGGAATCAGAGCTCATTCATTCTTCAGGTTCTGCATATTTTCTTTTAGCATTTAAAACAAGTATTTATTATTTCTTTCATTTTCTCAATTATCTGGAACTCCTATTACGATTTTTGCATTGTTTGGATTGAATCTCTGTTCTCTTAATATCCCAAGCTTTGTTTGTATGTATGTTCAGTCTGCATTCTTGGATATCTCTTCAAGTTCATTTTTTATATCAGTAATTTGGCCATGGTTGAATTAATACTTCTGCCTTTCATTTATTTTTTTAAAAAATTTAACAATCATATTTATTTACCATAACCTCTCCTTTGCCTTAATGTCCCTCTAGCCAGCTGTTCTTGTTTATTGGCTGCAATAATCTCTCAGTGCTCTGAAGGTACTAAACCTTAAATTCCGAGGTTCTCTTATTTTCCTTCAATTATCTATTTACTACGGGGTTAAGTGTTTATTTTTTCATCATTGTTTTTCTCTTCCATTGCTATTGTTCAGTTAATTTTGATCCTTGGGCGTTGATTTGTATTTAGTAATAGAGGACAAGATCGATTGATTACTGCAGATAATGACCATATATTTCCTAAGCAGTTTTGTAGACCTGTTCTCTCCCAAAAGCTTTCCTGTGAATTGAGTCTGGGCCTCTGTGATTGGTGAAGTGTGTCAGTGTCAACTGTAACACTTTACTTTAAGAAACATAAATTTGGCATCAATGCCAAAGTAACAGGAGTCCTGCAGAGTTGGAATTAATTTTTTTAGACAAACCTGACTTTGCTTTTTATACTCCTGTCCATATTCTTTTAGAAGGCACCTATGAAGTGCAATTCACCTTTCTTTTTGTCCAGGACCACCACACAATGCTAGGATAGCCACCACCATCCCCAAGGCCAGAGGTCACTCTGTCACCAAGAGGACACGTTTTGGGTTTTATCCTAGCACCACATTTAGCTGATTTATACTATTCAGTGTTAGAGGGAGGAAAGGTTTCCTGGCTGCTTGTTCAGAAAAAACATTCTTCTTCAATTATTTTGTTCTCTGTTTTCTAAATTAAGGGATGCCTTCCTAACTCTCTTTACTTTCATTCTGGATATATGCTTTTTCATATATCCAGATCAGCATTTACCTTCTACACATTTTCTTCTTGTTCCTTTTTCAGGCTGAGATTTCCCTCTATTCTTATCAAACCATTCTTGCTTGCTTTTTATCTTTCAGAAACATTCAACAATTTCTGTTCTGCTCATGGAAATGTTTAGTGGTTTCTAGATCCTCTCTTTGAAAAAGGTATCTCTTTTGACACTTTTAGTGATTTTCAAGGGGAGAAGAAAGTGGTATGTGTATTTTGCTATCTTGAACCAATTTTCTTATGCTAATTCTTCAGTAACATTTGTTCCTTTCCCAAAAAATGTTTTTTTATTTTCTTATTATAAAAGTAATACATAATCTTTACTGGAAACTTAGAAAATATGGATAAGCAAGGTTTAAAAAATGAAAATTTTTATGGGCCCAAGTAAAATTTTATGATTTTATTAAATATCCAGTAAATATAATTTTCAATGGAGTTCTTAACATAAGGAATAGAATGTTTTACCCTCGTTTTAATAGAACCATTATACACTAAATCACAAATACTAAATCAACTTCTTTTATATAACACAAAGTCTGCAGCCCTATTTATCATGAGCAGAATTCCAGTGCCCAAATACATTTTTTTTAATATTTAGAAGATGTGAGCCAAATATTCCTTTCAGTAACATACTTAATTGAGCAAAATAGTCAGTCTAATATATTTCCAATTTCATAATGATAAACAACTAGTTAAAGGTGGGATTGACTTATAATTGACTGTGAAAGGATGGTCATACATTGTTTTTTTTTTTTTTTTTTAATGTGAATTTATCACATATATACATTTGACTGCATTTAACAGAAAACTCAAGAAATCATGAATTAAATGCATATGGATTTGTTTTTCTCTCCTAAAGAAGAAGCTGAAGGTAGGCATTCCTTTTCCTCAGCCTGGATCCAGCTTCCTTCCACCATCTATTTTGTCTTTTATATGTGGCCTTCATCCTTTTGCTTACAAGTTGCTTTGGCCACTCCAGGCAACATATCTATGTTTCTGGCAGTTCTTGTAACTTGTGCTAACTGATTCAGTAGTCCTTCTGACCTTATTTTCCTAGAAATCTGATGTGGTAAAATTCCATTTACTACCTATTGTCTGGAACTGTTTTGTGATCATATTAATTGCAAGGGAGCCTGGGAAGTTGATTTTTTTTCAGTTGGACATAAAAGTTCCTGGGAAAAAAATCAGAATTTTGTTAAATAGCTAGGTACCTATGTTAGGGGTAGGCAGTTAACAGTATGTGGTGTCCAGAAATACCAGTGTGTATCCTCACGCCTCGCAAGTGTTGGCTGATAAATGGCTAAATGCAGTGATCAGTACACAGGCAGTTATATGTATGGTAATCTCCACAAATATATATGAATGTGCACATATGATGCACAACACATAACTGAATACACAATGACCTTTTGGAGAATATACCTGAGTAAAAATGCAGTTTCATTTTTCTCAGTAGCCAAATGATTTTTCCTTGTGTTTCAACTGCTCTTTTTGACCCTTGATGAAGAAGGAACATCAGCAATTCCCTGTAGAAGTGATCAGCTGGTAAGATAAAGCAAGGGGAATTGAGAGTAAGGAGGTTAGAAAAAGTGGTTGTTGCAAGGCAGTCAGGATCACATGAGAACAAAATGCCTCCTTACCTGGTAACAATGAAGAAAAAGTAGACTCTTAAACTCAAGAATGAATAATTAAACAATTAAATCCACAAATAACTACATGACCTTCCTGTACCTACAATAACAACAATAAAAACCCCACAGCTGTAGCTATAGCCACAGCCACAGCCAGAAGTCAAAATGTGGGAAGATCATCACCTAAACTTTAGGTTTTTGGGGTTTTGTTTGTTTGTTTGTTTGTTTGTTTTTTGCTGAGCACATAATGGAAAATCTTGTGCAAACTTCCGTGTAGCTTTCAATATTAATTTAATTCTCACCATAAATATTTTGACATTTTAGTTAGTTTCCAAATGTAAATATCTTGTGGGGAGCAGCATAATAGCATCTTTAAAAAGTGCACTGTCAAGCACAGGTGATAGACAGTTTTCATTATATCGCAGGAGGTGAGACTTTTCATTAGAGCTCACCTTGTCCATTCTAGTTAAGAGTTTCAGAGTGCTAACCTGAGTTCCTAACTGTTAGTAAAGCTATCTCAGAAGGCTTTATTTTGGTGAGATGAATCTTACGTCATAATCTGAACCACATGGCATGAGGCCTGGGTCCTCTTATTGAAGTGGCACGTCCTGAGTAGATGTAGAAGGATGTAGGTTTGCTTACATCTGCTTCCATTTGAACTCATGGCCACAGAAAATTTGCAGTGGGAGAGCTTCCTCTATTATACTTCATTTCCTTCCCTTTAGCTTTGCTTTTTTCCTGTTCCTAGCAAAAGAGGGATTCTTTACTATTCTCAGAATAACACCTGTACCACCTTTGATTTGATAAAGGGAAGATTATGATGTTTAATTTCTATATAATTTATTTTCATTTTATATATATTTTACATGGGACACCCTATCATGGGGCTGCTTTTGGTCCCTTCCAAAATTCTACTGAAGGGTTTGGATGTGACCAGTTTGTATTCTGGCTGTCCTGTTACTGAGGGTAAGCTGAAGTGTAGATGTGGAGTCTGGTCAGATGGGGCTGTGAGCAATACTGATATGCAGATATTTGTTTCTAATTTTTTTCTAATTTCATTATATTTCTCTTAAGAGTGTTAACTCTTTCTAGTCAGAGTTTTTAATATCTTCCGTTGAGTTGGAAGCAGGTGTCCTCTGGTTTCAGGTTGTCCCCTCAGTGCAGGGAGTTGTATATACCTCACTTCCAACCAGGACACTTAATCTGAGGTGTTTGTTCCTCTCTGCCTGCCCTGCTTTCCTTCACAGCAGCCACTGCTTCTCCCCTCAGCCAGAAGAGAGGCAATCCAAAGTAGACACTGGCATGTTTCCAAATAATGGATTTCTGAGCCTTTACCCCACCTGACTCTACCTACATTTTGATTTCTTCTTCATAGATGAGGGAGGGATTCCTATCCTAGGGTTACAGGATGGCTCAACACATGACACCTGACACTAGACAGATAGGATTGACAGCAACTTATTAGTCATATTCTCACAGTCTGGGGGAGGAGGACACTGGCCACCGTAGAAAGCCACATGTGGGGTGCACTTTGAAGAAGAGTAAGCAGTCTGAGGCTGCAGGAGGCAAGCTTTGTAGTAACAAGAGGGTGAGGTGCCCCTGGTCCCATGGGAGCATGTGATTGGCTTTTTTAAATAATTTCACAGGCCAGCAAGAAACTGAAACCCACCACTCAGGGATAATCAGGAACTGTGTCTGATCCCCTGTATAAGGAACATCATCTGAATGGAGTACTTTATTTTGGGGAGCAGAATGGAAGGGAAACTTGTGGTTAGGCTACTCATGGCTTTCTTGATTTTACCAGATGTAAAGGTAGCAAGTAAGAGTGGCCTTACGTTAGGTCTTCAGCCACACTGACACTCCCACCTCTAGCCATGTACTCATGATTAGTCTAGGTTTATTTTATTTCTTTTCTCTTTTATCAGTGTCCCTTTTATTTTAATTTCTTGAAGATATTTTTCTCTTTTAAAGATTTATCAAGGGACAGGTGTGGTGCCAAACATGAGAAGAAACTTCTCAATGAGATGGAAAAGAATATTTAAATTTTACTCTAGCCATACCCCTGAACTGCTCTTCAGTTTATAGACTAAGAAAGCAAGTTGACCCTTGAACAATGTGAGGGTTAGGGCATCAGCCTCTTCCTCCCACAGTCAGAAATCCAGGTATAACTACAGTCAGCCTTCCTCATGGGCAGATTCTCATCTGCAGAGATGTCTTTTCAAGCATGGGTTTGAACTCCTCAGGTCAATTGAAAAAGCCGTGCATAAGTGGACCCGAGCAGTTTAGACTCGTGTTGTTCTAGGGTCAGCTATACTGTTCTTTCTCACAGAAGGATGATGAGGGCTAGCATTACAGAATGACTACAGAGAATACTGAAAATAATAATTTGCACAATCATATATTACAAAATGTTACATTTTCTTAGCAGATTCCACCTTTTATCCTTTGAGCAAATCTAGCAGGAAATATCTCTGGATATTAAATTTTTATATCCCAAAAGCTTAAATCCTAAATTGGTGAGTATCAAAATGCTAGGCCCTAAGTCAGTTTCTTTCAAATGTTTGTAAATATTAATCTGTTTGCTTTTTCATATAGTGTTAATGTTGAGAAGTCTGATGCCTCTCTAAATCTTATTTCTTTATTTATATCCTGCTTTCATTTTCATATTTCTGGATGCTTTTTATGTTTATCATTATTGTTGACCTGACATAAGGGTAATCTTTTTTTCTTTTATCATGATCAATACTCAGTTTTTCGTTTCTGAAAAATGTTCCTTTCACTTCTGACCATTCTCTTCCCATTTCTCTACTCATTTTCTCTGTTTTCTCTACTTTTCCTTTCACTGCTTGCATTAATCCACATCTCTTAAATTTTCTTTTATATTTTACATGTCTTTTTTTTTCCATTTGTTCTGTGTGCTAGTAGATTTTGTCTACATCATTTAGTAGACCCCTAATTCTGGTTTTTGCCATGAGTAGTTATAATTTAGTTGCTGTTAAATTTTTAATTCACAAGAATTAACATTAATTCCCCTTTATTGATACGCTTAATTCCTGATTTATGGATACAATTGCCTCTCATATCTCCCTGAAATTATGAAATCATTATAAGCTGCCTTTTTTCCCCTCAATTGTCTCTTTCTCTGAGAGTGTTTATCACTATACTTCTTCAGGATGTTAATTTTCTCTATGGCTGACTTTTTCATTTTGATTTTCTCCAATGACTGATGATTCTTGGTGATTCATTTATATTTATTAATGAACTGGATTGATTAATTAATGACTTAAGATATGTCATTGCTGTATGGTTTCCTGCCATTATATAGATATTTTCCCTAAAGACTCTTTCTTGAATAAGAAGGAATACTTTAGGTCCTATGTAAGTCAGTGAGGTATGAGAACAGCATGTGAATGGCAGTTAGTTTAACAGCATGCACGAGTATATATGTGCGTACATACAAACAGCCCTCACACACACAAGCACACATCTTCAGTGCCAAAGAGAGAGCAGTGAGTCACTTAATTTCTTTCTTTCCCAGACAAAGTTGATGTTTTCATTTTATTCTCCCATCAGTGTCTTTCGTGGAGGTCCAGAGTGACCAGATGTTGAAGTTTTTTTGTCCTAACCCTGAACATCTTACCAAGCTCACATCATTCAGAGTGCTTTTCTTGGGTTTATACATAGCTACTACCTGCTGTTCAGTATAAGGGGGCCTGTTGAGAGGTCTGACTAACCTCTCTATTGAGAAATTGCTTTAAGTTGTCCTGGCCATTGCCCTGGGGCACCTTACTGCCCTTTGTAATTTTCACTCTGAGCTTGGTTGTTTGTCTATTTGCTTTTTGTGCATCTGATTTTTCCTTGCCATCAAGGTTGTCATATGCTGTTCTTAGTCTGAGAATTTCTTTACAGTTATAAAATAAGTTATTTTTTATTTTCCAGGAATTTCTAATGATTTCTAATCTCTTGTTAGAACGTTTTGTTGGTTTCCAGTGATACTGTCTCTACTTTTTAGTGATTGGGAGTGGTGTACCCTCCCTCAGTCCTCCATCCTGACCTAAATTTTCTTCTAGTGCCCCCTTAGTGTTGTTTTGCTTCAAAACAGTTTTTCTTATTTATATATGTTTTTCTTATTTATATAGTACATATACTTTTGGGGAAAGTTAGAAAAATGCAGGAAAGCAAGATGAAAACTAAGTTTCTAAGGTCTCCGTGTATGATTTGATTAATATCTATTTAATTTTGCAAAAAGTCACTTCAATCAGAGAGTAGAATATTTTCATCTTATTTTGGGGAATGCCATTGTATTCTGAATGCTGCTGAAAATCTCAGAGCGTATGCAAGAGGCCTGCAGTGCAGGCCATCAGGATCAGAGTGTTCTCCAATACACCTCCTGCATAATGAAAACCAGAGCTCTTCCAGTATTCCGTGAATGAGAATGAAATATTTGTTTCAGTTATATGTGTTTATAAGATAATCTAATATGTTTCCAATTTCACAATTGAAAAAAATGACTATTCTTGATATTGATTTATAAATCATTGCAAAATATAGTTGTGAAGTCTGATATTAAAATAGCATAGTTTTATCAGTAAGCTGGACTTAAACAGTTAGAGATTAATTTTCTTAGAAAATAAGAAGTCTGAGGCTGGTGTAGTTGATATTCTTAACATGGATCTACCACCTTCTTCATCTTTCCTTTCTGCGCCCTTAAGCATATGGCTAATATTTAGTGCTTATAGGATATATAGTCATCACAGGCACCATGTCCATGTTCTGGAAAAAAATCAGCCAGATGATTCCATCCACTTTAATAAGAAAACATTAGCCTTCCTAGATGCCTCACCAAGTATGATTCTACCCTTATCTCATTGGATGTAACTATCATACAATCACACTTAGTCTAAAGCTTGACATACAGCATCTTGGAGGAAAATCATGATAGGGGTAAGTGAAAGAAGAAAAGTGGATTTTGGCAGGCATTTAGCAGTATCTGCTTTTGAGACCAATTTCTATTATAGTGCCTTACATTTATGAGGATCAGTTTAATTATGGACATATTGGTGAATGATGTTACCTTACCATTACACAGGTAGTCATTAACTCTGTATGCCTCCACATGGCTATACATTTCTAGTTTCTAGTGTATGCATAATTGAATAAACAATCACATTGGGAAAGATATGCATGGGTAAAAATGACTTTCATTTCTCTCATTAGCAAGGTGATACCTGTGACAACCATACTACTCAGTTGGATAACACCCAGGAGGAAAAAGAGCTACAAGGGGTTTTGAAAACAAGTGGTTCCTCGGTAAGTTATAGCAGTAGAACTGGAGGTAGGGACAGAAGAAGAGTTTTTTCTTCAAGACAATCATGCAGAACTTTAAAATAATGCAGCATAATTAAGATGGCTAAACAACCACAGCTGTCAACATACCTGTCTACCTTTGACTAATTTGTAGGAAGACATTCAGCAGTAAATGAACCCAAGTGTAATAGTGAAATATATAAATAATTGCATGTTCTATAAAAACAGATACATACACAGAAAACCAAGAATTGTAGGCATTTTTTTTTTTGACAGATTTAGTTCCTTTACATTTTTTCTTTTATTTGAAAAAATTCTCATAGGATTGTTAGTTCCACTGAGTCACAGATCTACCTTTTGGAGCAACAGCAGGTACCCTTGGGTTTCCTATTGTTTCTCCAGTGCAGGGTGAACATCAGGCACCTTCTGCAGACAATATTTTTAATCCTAGGTCTCCAATCCCCCTCACCCTTCCCCACCCCACTGCTTTTGCACAGGGCCATTTCAACACACCACTTATCCAAAGGAGGGCAAAGTCAGGCAAGCCTCAGGAGAATGGTCAAGCTTCTGTCAATTTGCAAATTGAACAGTTGCTTTATTTATGGTTATCCCAGAGCCTTTTCTCACATCTGTTTCTGCTTAAATTACTATTGTAAGCTATCTTTTCTCTCCTTTGGTGAAACATATATAATCTATTTTCCCTTTTATTTTTCATGGTCCCTCTTCTAACTTCCTCCTAAATAGAAAAAAGCAAAATGGCAAATCTTATTAGGTCAGTTCTCCCTGCTGAGATGGTGTTGGGGAGAGACTTACTTTGAAAGGGCAGGCATACATTGAACCCAGGTATGATTACTCACACCTTCAGTCATTTTCCCTCATAATTACAAGAAGATAGTAGCTTTCTTTTTCAAAATGTTCTCTATTTGCTTTCTTCCTTGATGCTGCTTTGATGGGGAGGGAGGTGGATTTTAGAAAAGAATTCCCATTATTCCTGGAATATCTCTCTCCATCATTTCATTGAATGCTGCTGGGATTCTTTTTTCCTAATTTTTGGTTATGTTTTGTTGACTCTACTAGGTTTTAGGAGAGAGAGGGTTGGTCATTCGACATAACTCTTCCATTTTATCCCAGATTATAATCCCTATTATTTATAGCAAACTGCTTTTGATATTAAAAATTATCCACAATCCACTCCCTGCTGGTATTTCCAACCTTGAGTTATCTTGAGTTAACCACACAAATCCTCTAATTTTGAAAACAAATCAACTTCCTTTTTTGGAAACATATCCTGAATTTTCCAGTGGTAAAATTTTGTTCAGTCCTTTCTCATCTTTTAAAATGGGCAAAAGATTTGAACAGATACTTTGCCAAAGAAGATATATGGAAGAGAAATAAACTCATGAAAAGGTGCTCAGTATCATTAGTGATTATGGAAATGAAAATAAAGCCACAATGAGATATCTATACATACTCTGTAAAATGGCTAAAATTGAAGACTGACCATACCAACTAGTGCTAAGGATGCAGAGCAACTGAAGCTCTCCTACCTTGCTAGTGGGAATGTAAAATGGTCCATGTACTTTGGAAAATAATTTGGCAGCTTCTTAAAATGTTAAGGATATACTTATCATAGACTCAACCATTCTACTCATAGGTAATACGTGTTCGTACAAAGACTATCCATAGATATTTATAACATATTAGTCCCAAACTGGAAACAACCCAGTTTTCTAGAGATAAAATGGATGAACAAATTGTGATAAATCCATACAATAAAATACTAGTGCGCAAAAAAATGCATGAAATATTGATATACACAATACAAATACACAATAAACTATGGATGTACACAGTAGAGATGGATGAATCTGGAAACAGTTATGCCATGTGCAAGAAGCCAGACAAAAAATGATTCAACTTACATAAAATTATTGAAAATGTAAACTAACCAATAGTGATGGAGAGAAGGTTGGTGATTGCCTTGGGACCTGGGTGTGGACAAGAAGGGAAGGTAAGGAGAGATGATAAAAGGGGCATGAGGACAATTTTGGGGGTGCTCTTTTTATTCATTGTCTTGATTGCAGTGATGGTTTCACAGGTCTATGTATTTGTCAAAACCTATCAAATTGTATACTTTATACTATTTAAATATGTGCAGTTAATTGTGTGTCAGCTATACCACAAAAAAATCCATATAATGTTTTATGATTTCATTAATATCCAATGTATTTATTTTGTAATAAGCTACTTAGAATAAAGAAATAGTCTATTCATGTATGTAGTTGGCCCTTGATTCTAAATCACAAATGCCACCAAGTCTGGGCATTTACAAAAGTCTTATGATCCCATCTACAATCATCACAAACCTACTCTACAAATCACTACTTGTATAGATAAGAGAAAACATTTACTTGTGTGCAGTTGACATAAAGGAATTATTCAATTGAGGTGTTAGTTAATCCAAAAGGCAATCAATCTAGTTTATTTTCAACGTCCTAAGTGAAAATCAAATAGTTACATTTGCTATTGATTCACAATTCACTACAAAACACAATTATACCATCTGTTAGAAATTATCAGTTACATCTGTGTTTGCTTCATAGAAAAGAAAATCTAAGGAACCTTGATACAAGCAAGTAGGAGTTTGTTTTAATCACAAAACAAGAAACTAATTGTAGATAGACCAAGGTTTGTACAACCACAATATAATGCAGTGCCTACTTTAGCATGAACTCCTACCTTTTTCTTTTCATGCTCCCACTTTAGTATGTGGATTGAATACTTATACTAACAAGACGGTCAGCAAACTCTGGATACCATGTTGATATTTCTGTTAAGGAACATATGCCAACTAACTGTCATTAACAGAAAACCTTAGTTCTGGAAAACCTGCAAGTAGAATTTCTCTTATTTTTCATTGAACAACTGTGACACTCAGAATATTTTTCTTATTTTAGTTGTCTAATTCTCATTTCTTTATAAATAAGCTTTTTAGATTATTTTTTTACCCTATCTGCAACTTTTTTGAAATTTTGAATTTATTGCTGCGGTTCTGAACTTTCACAAGGATCAGCCTTCTATTTGATTCATCCTGGTTACTGTTCACTGAGTCCTTTCCATCTGAAAACAGTTTTCTTCAGTTTCTGGACAGTGTCTTCTGTTATGTTGTTAATTATTTTTCTCTCCACTTTCTTTGTCCCACCCCTCTAGAACACATATTAAATGGTCATTGCTTTGCTTGAATTGGATTTCAATGTCTCCTAAATTTTCTAACATGCTAGTCTATTTTCAAGTTTATGTTTCAAATTAGTAATTTTTTCTTGGTCATTGTGTTATTTTTTACCTCATCTTTTGTGAATCTTAGCAAATTTATTCTTATTTTCCAAGAACAACTTTTTTTCTCTCTAATGTACCAATTACTATAGCCATAGGTTCTTGATACATAGCAGCAGTAGCACCATAAATCACTCTGAAGATAAAAATTAAATTGTTTTTAAGGAATCAAATTATTCTGACGTGTTTATATTGCAGTATAATTAAAAAAAATAAATGCATACATTTTAGGTATATAATTTGATTAGTTTTAACAAATGTTTGCACCCATGTACTTCAGTTAATAGAACTTTTTTACCACTCCAGAAATTTCTGTCACATCCTTTCTAGTCAGTCGATTGTCTTCGCAGTTCTGCAGAGGCAATCCTTATCGTGACTTCTAATGCCTTAGGTTGGTTTCACCTTTCATATAAGTGGAATTATAAATATAATATGCAAATCTGTACCTGGCTTCTTTTGCTTATAATAATCATTTTTAGATTCATCCATTTCTTACTTATATTAAAAGTTTGGTATTTTTATTGCATAAATATACTATATTGGTATATATGTTCTAGAGTTAAGTTATTAGGAATAATGCTTCTATAAATATTTGTGTAACATAAAAGATTATATATCCTCATTTATCTTGGTAAAGATGCAACATAATTCGTATTGTTAGCAAACACAGCTATCTATAGACCCATTACCCATAGCTCTTAAACTCAGCAAGGACTAATTTAATGGGCAAATAAAATATAACTAAATGCAATCTTTTTAAAAAAAATCTACAGGCAGAAACAACAACAAAACTAGGTTTTGTTTTTTTGTTTGTTTAATGTGCATCCTAAGTGGAGGATGTTGTCAACTAAACCTTGGCCCTTGCAAGCTCATAAAGGAAAATGACAGACTACCATGTAAATTTTTTTTTCAGTATTTCAATATCAACTAAGATATGAATCTTTAGATTTTCCAGTTATTTTGCAAATGTAAACATCTCAAGTGGAGAACATGTTAGCTTTTGGAATGTGAAGCAGTGAGTGACACAAACAGTGAAGAGTCTGCCTGAGTGTGAATGCCATCTGGTCAGGGAAGTGCACATCTCTCCTTGTGTGGCAGAAAGTGTCCTTAGGTTTTAGCTTTTGCCTCCAGTGCAGGGAGAGCTTCTGATTAAGACTATGGACCCTGGTTGTTGTTTCCTGGCCAGCTCGTTTCCCAGTCCCTCCCCGATAGCCCTGTCACAGCAAGAGGGTGAGATGATCTACCTAAGACTCCATCCAAGGAAACATAGAGTAGAAAGTGTTTCACAAGGCAGAAGATACCAGCACACATTCAGGTGGAATTACAGCTTTCAAGACCCCTGAAGTTCTCTGCAGAGTTACTAGTTTATGACTGATTAGTGTAGGAAATTGCCATGTGTTTCCTCTGCAATTGAGTAGGTTGATTTTCTCAAAAGGCCAAAATTATCAATTGTGGTGTTCTTGTGAGTGAGTAGGGTATACTTAACTTTAAGGTTCATGGACTGGGGAGGTGGGTTAGTAAACACTCCCCAAATGCAAAACCAATAGGAACTTCTAGTTTATTACTTCTGGTAAAAGCTGATTTTATTTTTTAGTCTCCCCTCCATGTCTTTTATTGTGACCTTCTAAGTTTCTTCTTAGACCACTATATTCACACTAAGAACTGACCCACCCCAAGCAGTTAGTTTATTGTATGTAGACTGCATTTGGGGAGTTTTCCTTAGGGTTGCATTTAGGGGCTATCTACTCAATGAAGGGTGAGAGATCTACTTGGCTCCTCTTTTGTAGATATTTGTTAACTGTAGTGCTTTCCTACTCTGTGTACAACCTATGTTATTCGTTTGTTTTTCTTTTCCTCCCTAGAAGTTTTCTTTTAAATTTTATTTATTTTTTTTTTTGAATTATGCTTTTCAGTAGAGGTTTTTATTTTACTAAACTTACTTCATTTGCTTTTCATTTAGAAATTTCTATCAGTTGATCTGCTACAGAATTCTTTACTGATTTTCAGTGCTGTTAAAAAATATGTTCCTTTAAAAATGTATGTTTTCTGCCAGTTTTTAGTGATATGGGGTGGGAAGGGATGTATACAGCTGACCTTGTTATTATCAGTTTACCATCTTGACTTAAATTTCTTTAATTCTTGTGTTTTATTTGTTTGAAAAAGTTTCTTTTTTATTTTATAAAGTAATGTATACTATCTGTAGAAAATTTAGAAAATACAGTCAAGCAAGATGAATGACAGTTTTTAAAAAGACAAATAGTATATGTTTTCATAAGTATCAAATATATTCAATTTTATAATAAGGTTCTTTCAGTAAAGGAAAGATATTCACATCTTAAATTTCAGTAAAGCCATTGTACACTAAAGCAAAAATCTCTGAGCTCCAGCTTTATAAATGAAAAACATCTTGGTACTATTGCTACTGAATTCTAATCTCTGCAAAAAAAGTTTTAGAGTCTGTTAAAAAAAAAAAAAAGATTAGACGAGTTAAAGTGTGTGTTTGGCTGCATGTAATAGAAAATCAGGAGTTGTTTTGCTTCTCATTGAGAGGCATGGTCCAAGTCTGACAGGGCAGCCACATGATGCCCCTTAGCATGGACCCAAGCACGTCTCTGCCATCCCTCCCTGTGCCCATCATCCTTAATTTTGCAAGATGCCTAGCAATTCTAGGCTTTCATTTGTATACAGATGACTTTGTTCTTTTTGGTCAAGAAAGCCCTAGCTTTTCTAGAAGCATTCTTGGTAAAATTACACTTATAACTTCATTGGCCACACTTGTCACATGATCACTTTTAGTTGCAAAAGAGCCTGGAAATAAGTTCTTTGGTTTAATACCTAACTCCCTGGTACAAAAGCAAGATATTGTTAAGGCAGTGTCAGAGGGTATTTAGGTGGCTTACAGTAATGATCCCTGAAGGGCTGGTTGCAATTGTCCGGGCCCAGACAGTCATAACGTCATAGATTGCCACATGTATCTAAATATGTACACACAGTAGAATACACAAACACATTAGAAAATATTTACCTGAATAAGAATGGTACTTTCATTTCTTCATTTAGCCAGATGATGCTTCTCTCAACAGTACTACCTTGTCACATGGGTCCCAGGATGAAGAAAGGAGTTTTGCAGTTCCTAGGATTGGCTCCATGGTAAGTCATTGCATGGAAAGACAGTTTCATATCAGGAAAAAATTAGAAATTCAAGGTAAGAAGTAACAATTTCTTCAAAACAGATAGAAAAAACTTGAACTAAGATTACAAGGAAACCATAGCTGCCAGTAGACCCACCAACCTTGTAACAGTTAGGAAGGAGGAGACTCAAAACTGAGGAATGAATAGATCTCAGTTTATAAAAGGACTTCGTAAATTAATACCACGGCAGCCAGAAATCAAAGAATGTTCTTAACGTGTCGAGCAGGGAGAAATTTGTTAACTTTGATCCTCTTGGCTCACACACATGATCTGGCCTAACTCTCTGCCATCTTGACCCAGAAGTCCTTGTCTCTGCATGGTAAACTAAAACCCCTCATTTCGATATAGAAGGCTTTCCACTATTGGCTACATTTCCAGCCGTAGGTCCCAGGACTCACCCATGCAAACCCTCCATGTCATGTAAAGTCATGCACTTGACCTCAAGTAACAGAACCTGTACTTTTCTTTGTTAAAAAGTCTCATCCTTCCCCCTCTCCCCACCTCCACTGGGAATCCCCACTTGGTATCTCTGTGCAGGTGATCTGGCAGGGGGTGATATAATGGACCAGAAGAAGCAAGAGACCCTATTAGATGAGGTAGTGATTCGCTGATGGCAAGTCAATAGCAACAGTAGCACTTCAGACAGGCAGATGGAGGGGCACATTCAGATTTCCGTGTGGGGCAGTGGGTTCTCCTCTGTTGTCCATTTTGACGCACAGTACAGTTAATATTCACTTACATGACACACTCCCAGGATATTCCCATTGTTCAGGAAGATAATACTATTAGCCCCGTGTAAATGTGCTTTTCTGTTGTGTTTTTATATTTTAGGTCATAGGTTTTTTGTTGTTGTTGTTGTTGCAAAGTGATCGTATAAGAAACATAAAATAATGTGAGTCACTTTTGTCAATGAATTACCTATCAATTGCACTAGAACTCCTTTGGCACAGATAGGCTAAGAGTCTTGTCTGACCACAATGTCTGACCAACTGGGTATAAATTCAGCCCTTACTTTCCCATTTAAGATGGTGCATTGGAATGCAAATGAATATATCTCAAATTATCATCTCCAATCCACTGTACTTGTTAATGAAAACAAAGTAAATTATTCACAAACTCTGGTAAATACCAGAAGTGAGCAGTTACCTACAATGGACCTTACACAATTGTGTTGTACCCCTGTGACTGGGGATTCCTGCTCTAGGTTCTTGCCTGGGGTCCTTTATTTTGTCTCAGCTAATGATACCCATGTGCCCAAGACCAAGTGTTACCTACCCTCTCCCCCTCTATGTGCCCATCCCTGAGACTTGTGGATTTTTTCATGTAAATATTTATAAAATATTTCTACCCCCCTCTTTTCCTACAATTACTTCCTTAGTACAGAAACTCATCATTATCTTTCAGTATTGCTAAAGTAACTCCTTAACTGATCTCCCGGACTTTAGCTTATACCCCTCAAACTCATCTTTTCCCACAGCTACAAGTCTTCCTTAAAGCTCACAGAGGTCTCCTCACATTCTGGTTAATGCGAAAGCTCCTGACATAGTCTGACCCCTCATCTGCCTCTCTAGCTGACTTTACCACTAAAAGCATTTTTATAAACCAACAACAAAAGGCTGCATATGGTTCCAGGCACATGCTAAGCAGAAATTGAAGCAGGATATTTGTACAGTTGAGTTACTAGAGAAGAGAAGGTTAGATAAGCCTTGTGTTTGAGACTTTTCCATAACAGTTCCATGTCCACAGTTTTACGTCTGATAAGACTGATTCTAGTCATGTTTTTCTATTTCTTCATTCTTTGCTGTTAGCTGCTCAATATCATTAGTTCCTTGATTCTTTCATTCATCCATTCATTTATTCATTCAACAAATTCTTACTGAACCAGATTGTCTGCAAATAGGATTCTTGAAAATTTGAGAGTGTTAAGGGAAAGAAAATGATCTTGTGTGGCAATTGTAGATAGAGCTTCCTGAGGTAAATTAATCACTCAGATTTTGGTTTTGTTTTCTGAAAATTGATTGAATATTGAAAATGACATAAAGTTTCAACAAAAAATCTTTAAAAAATCTCATTGACACTAGTCTCCAATGTGACTTTCTTTGGTTTGTTACTCAGAATATCTTTACTTATAAATGTTAAACAAATTGGTGAGTTGCTAGAATAGCCTACAGATGCCAACTTAACCCTTAATGCACCTGTACTGAAAGTCATTCTAGAAAATCTTACCACAAGGTAAATAAATTTTGATTTCCTTGCTTCTCGGTTATAAGGAGCCACAGGCACCCCCATTTTGGCTCCCAGGCTCTTATAGGTGTTGGGTTTCCAGTAATTCAGTAAAGTGGTATCAAGGGCTTCAGCAGTCCTGTCCATGATGCCTGTAAAGGTAAATCTCACCTGCCAAGATAAATACCAAGATAAAAGGGACATTATACTGTTATCAACAAGACTATAGAGACTCTCGATAACTTGCCATATTGGAATTTATGTTATGGAAGAGTACAACTTTATTTTTTCCAAAAGGATAACCTTGACTTGACCAATACCTTTTTCCATCTTTTATCTTTTCTAAACATTTGAAATGTATCTTTATGATAAATGAAATCTCTCTCTATATAGGGTCTATCTTAATTACTATGACTCTGTTGTCTGTTTTTTAAATCTGTAGTATTAAGCTCACCCTCTTTTTTCTGCATCAAAATTTTCTTTCTTCTCAGAAAATTTTTTCTTTCTGACAAACTTAGAATAAGACTATCAGTACCCATTAAGAAAAATCTTTTTAGGACTCTACTAAGAATTTTATTGAATTTAAAGATTGTTATGGAAAGAATTCACATTTTAAAATGTTGAGTCTTCTTATTGAGAAACAGTGATTGTGTCCTTCCATTTGTTTATATCATCTGTCAGTAAAACACCATAAGTTTTTTTCCTTACTTTTTTTTCTTACATGATCTTTTTACTGGTTAATTAGTAGGAACTTAATAGTTTTCTTTGGTATTTTAAATGATAAGTATTTTTTCATGATATCTTCTTTGTGTTTGTAGATATATAAGGAAGTAACTAATTTTTGTTTTTCACAAAAGTATCTTTTAATGCTTCCTCTCTGAAAATTCTTTTTTACTTTTAAGAATTTTTTATTTGATTTTATAATTTGTGCAGATATAATCTAAAATACTGAAAGTTTTATTTACCCAATCTTTAAAATATTATTCATCTTATTTCTTTTCCTTGTCTCATTAACTGACCACAATTACTTGTAACATTGAATGAGAATTATAGGGATCTTTTAATAAGTTTCGGTTTTTTCATAAATTCTAAGTTTCATCATTAAGTAGAATATTTGTTCTAGATTTCTGAGCCTTATAGTTGCTTTCTCAGGAATAGAAGTTGAATTATATCGATGATTGTTCATCATCTATTAAAATGAATATTTTGTTTTTCTTCCTTAAACAATTACTTTAAGAAATTTCATGGATAGGGTTTTCTAATGTTGAACTGTAATTTTGTTACTTAGATAAACCCTACTTGTTGTGTTATATTTTTCTTTTATTATACTACAAAATATGATTTACTACAGTTTTAGCATTTTTAACTACTATTCTAATAAGTGAGGTTAGTGTGTATACACACAGACATACATATGTACAAATAATATGCACACATTTATTTAGGTGTATAACTTTAATTTTCTGTGAAGGTAGCTATTACTCTTTTTTTGTTCTGAAAATTTTATGTCTATTACCTCAATCAGAACTGTAAATAATCTCCTGTATCAACAATATTTTTAAGTCACTACCTTTAATTAATAAGCCTACTTTTTTATTATATTAATTTATTTAATCCTTATTAATTTTTTCATTCATCCTAGGGTCTACTTGGATAACTTTTTCTAGTCTCTTGGATTATAAACATATTTCCTTTATAATCTTTATTCTTTGCATTTAAGGTTAAGAATTAATCTCTGAATAATACTTTAGCTATTCTCATGAAATTTGAGGATTTAATGCTCTTATTGGCTTTTTAACCTTTAGTTGATAATTTCCGTGTGATGTAATTTTTAATTGAAGATCTCATCACAATGCCTTTGTAAAAAAATCTACCCTTCATATTTGGGTAGATTTTAAAATTGTTATATTTTTATTTCAAAATTGATTGTGTATATGTCAGTGAATGTGGCTTATTTAATTTAATCTCTGGGGTATTTGGCACAGTGATTATAAGGTACAGATTTATCAGTTCTGATCTCAGGTACAGAAGAGGAAGACAGGGAACCTTATTATCTGTACTGACTCAAGCACAGGCAGCTTTAGCACACAGATTTATAACACATAGACTCAAACCATGAGCAAAAACTAAGCAGTCAGTCAGGAAGTTTAGAAACATCTTTGAGTCAGTGACTTTCTCCAGTAAGTAATGAACATAGAAAATGCTTGATATGATGTTTTCTTTAATGTGAAAGAAATATCAGATAGTCAATGTCTAGTTTTAAGAGAACTCAAGCAGATAGTGCTAACCTTCTATAATTTGGAGTTTAAAATAATGATCCCTCACACTCTGCTCTCCAGTTTCAATGCAGTGTGATTTGGGCAGCAGAGTAAGCTTTGATGGCTGGAAAACGTTGCCTTTACCATTTGAAGTCCCAATGTAAAACTCTTGTGGTTGGGTACAGAGGAAAATGGTAGGATCTGTTATGGACAAGCCAGGGGAGTTTGTTTAAAATGGAGTAGCATTTATGCTTGAAATACTTTAAAATCACTAGTAAATTTTTTGAATTGTACTAATGTTAATATGTTTAATGGGTGAATAGATGAATACCAAGCACTTACCCTCTTCACTCAATCTTTTTTTCAAAATTCAATATCCATTTATTGGCAGGCTGATCCTTTCTGATTTTCATCTTGCCTTTCCCCAGCTTTAACACATGAATGTTCTTTCGTTTATTCTGTTTTGTTTTAACCCTTATGAGTCTAAAACTCAACTCCTCTACTTGGTTTTCAAAGCCTTCTAAATAATTTGAGCAGACCCTCCTGACTATTTTTTTTTAATGTTTTGCCTCAACTCCTGGCACACCAGGCTCTCTGTGAGTCCTTGTAGCTGGAATGCTTCAGATATCTCCATACCTGAAATTTATACTTCCATGTCAGGCCTGAATGCTTTTGCCCATTTCCTCTGCCTTTGCAAGTCATTCTTTGCATTTCATCTAAAGTTCAGTCACCTCTCCAGTAAAACCTTACCATTTACTCTCCAATAAACACTTACGGTTGTATTATAGAAATTCCCTCTTAACACTGAATTGTCTTTTAATAATGTTCCATAATTGTTACTCTGTTCTCCTCATAAATAGGCAAGAGCAGGGACCACAATTTAAACTTCTGCTTCCCCCAAGAAAGTCCAAGAATAATTTGCAAAGAGCAGGCACTTACTCTGTACAATAGGTTAGCTCACTACTGTACAAATTAAAAAATTAACATTTATTAGGTTAAAGCATTCGAAAGCATTAGCTTCAAACGCTACATAAATGTCTCTCAATTTTTAGGAATATTCAGTCCCATAGTTGAGCTATTTTAAAGTTTGATGAAGATTTCTTTTTTTAGAAAACTTAAGGAAAAGTGAAAAGTGGTCCACGTCTTTTTAAGAATTAGTGTATGAGTAAATCTTAATTCTGCAGTGTTAGTTTTTAGAGCCAACAAAAAGGCTGCCTGACAATGAATTGTATGGCTCTGGACCTTTTTCATATTTTCACTATTCCACCAATTATGTTATTAGCATCTATGTTTTTAATAATTGATTGTATATTCACACGCTGTTTACACAAAATGTGTCATCTCTTTTGAAGTAAAATAGGAAAAAAAAAGAACACAGGCTCGCAATTTGAGACTCCCTTGTGTAATTTGTAGCACAATAAAGTGTCTTTCATGAAGCAGGTGTTTAGTTATTGCTAAATAAATATGAGAATAAAAGAAACAACATCAAGCTCTGGGAGAAAAAGAGTAGTCTTTATCCATGAAGAGCATATAAAAGAGTCTTGATGGAATAGCAGATTTTCACCCCATACATATTCACAGATGATAACTCCTACAGTAAAATTTATATTGATAGAAATAGTAAGATTTGTGTATAAATTTTTTTTATTAATACTCTTCCAAACTGAATAGTAGCTTACTTCACAGGGCTCTACAAAGATAGATGCTCAATTTCTGATAGTATCGCAGGGGAGTGCAATGCTTTGGCAGTATCTCAGTGAAGAAAGTAGCAAATTTATTAAGAGAGGAAACTGAACTAGAAAACATACTTAATTTTTGGTAGTTGTTACCACCCTGTATTTTGTAGTGAAGGAATTAACATGTTAATATATTAATAGTAGCTAACCCTCATATAGTACCATAAACCAGGTATTATTTCATATGATTCGCATAGGATGAGTTGTTTAAAATTCATATTAACTCTTTTTTTGAAATCTATTCTGCTATCCTCTCCATTTTACACATTGAGAGACCAAGCAATAGAAAGTTCTAGTAACTTACTTAAAGTCACACAGTAAATAACAAAGCTAGGATTAAAATTCAAGCAGTCTGGCGCTAGCATCCCTGTTAGTAACCACCTACCTAAGTCATGACTAAGAGTTGATGACAAAAATGTGTCACCCAGTACATCAAGAATAACAAATACTATAACTATCAAACTATGTGACCTCAAGCATTGTAATCTCTATGTGTTAGGAAAGGTATGAACAATAAACATTAAGAGCTAAGACAGTTATGTCGACCTTGACTTAGTACTCTTTTGAGAAATCTGTGTGAGCTAGACAGGTCTGAACTGAATAAGGAAACAAAGGAAATCAGATGCAGGCCCTTTTTAAAATCAAGAATTGCTTCTTGTGAAAAGAATTCTTATAATCTACAGAACATAGAACAGATTGAAATGCAGGGTAGACCGTAGTTATGATAAATGTTGTGTCCATCTTCTCTCGTTTCACAGTCTATCCTTGAGACTATCCAAGATATAACCGTTCATTCCAATGGATCAGCAGACCCTGGACGGTCAGTTCAGAATTCAGTGACTGGTGAGTGAGTCTCTCTTTTCACTTAAACTATGTCTTTGCTTTTGTGCTGGCACTCAATAAAGTAAGCAATGAATTTCTAAAAGTAAAATGTAAACGTGTTTTTCTCCGCATTTTGATTCTATCACCCCAGCATGTACTCCTCCCACCTCCAAACACCGTTCTGTCACACCAAACAAAATTAATTGAGACAAACTGGAAGCAGAATCTTTTTCTCTTTTGTTACACCATATCATTTAGAGCCTACTCACTTGGGTAGTGTCTATGATTTTTGGGCCTCTTTCATAAGTAACCTGTATCTGCTTAACAGTTTTAAGCAGGCCAGGAAGTAGGCCACTTTTAAGGATCACTACTTACACTTCTGTAATAGCAGCAACATTGGGTCTAGATGGGCTTAATTTTAATATCATAAGAATATATAGAAATATCCCCTTTTTAGACTTTCCTCTAGTCATCCTTAATGCTTTTCATGAAACAGAAATCTAAAATTGAAAACATCAGATTAAATAGAAAGTTGTTTGGATAATAATTATAGAAATTTTGTTCCTATGGAAGTCTGATGACACTTTAACCAAAATCATTCTGAGTGAGTCTGATGTTTTTCCTTGAATGTAAACCATCTAATGTGCTTATGGATTAACTCGTAAATATTTTATACTTATTTTGCAGTAAATGGTATTGATTGATTAAATGAAATATTGGATTTTTTGCACCCTTTGTTTCTTAGATGATGATTATCTGGAAAAGAATATTCCACCAGAAGCTGAAGAGCTATCCTTTGAAGTATCTTATTCAGAAATGGTTACAGAGGTGCCAAAGAGAAATAAATTTAAGAAGTCAGATTTTAAAAAAGAAGACTATGTTTTAACTGCAAGTAAAACCTTTCATAATTATTTCACTAACTTCCTGTGATTTCTCTATGGTGCAAACTAGGATCTATAAAAAAATTTCTTTGTGTGTGCACAAAGAGATGGGGAGAGGCCTGGTATCAGTGTCGCCTGACACCAGGGGCACCATTTATTATACTATGCATAGCCTGCTTGGCTGTTCCCGGCAGCCCTGTGTTGAGGAATAGTTGTGAGAATATATGCTCGAATACTGTTTTGTAGATAAAATAGTATTTCTACCTGGCTTGTATGCTTTCGTGCACTTTATATCCTTACTTTACTTATAAGTTAACGCATATTCTAACCATATACCTACTTGTGCCTCTAAAAGCACATGTTAAAAGGGAGTATTGCAGAAAGTCATAGCCATAACAAGTGAGAGCTTATAGGACAGATACTAAAATTCCATCAAAACAAACTCAAGAATTTATAATATTATTTTGGGATGGGTAAGTAGAACTACATATTTGATTATCCTGAAAGCTTCATGATTAGATAGATAGATAGATAGATAGATAGAGATATAGATATAGATATATATCCAGGATATTATATCCTGAAAGCCCAATACAGAAACCATGTTATGTTGATCTGTTTGCTACTCAATAAATGCATTTATGGAGTTCATGATATGGGTCCACGAATGTTATGTGCTGATCAGGGCTGGCCAAATGATGATCAGGGCTCAGGCAGTTTTGGAGCTAAAGGAATGAGTCATCTAGAAACTGAGAGAGTCTTTGCCCCAGGCAGCCTGAACCATTCCCAAACACTCTATGATGGTGAGGAGGAAGAGGGCAGGGCAAGAACTACAAGGCTCACTGAGTGCCTTCTGTGGGCCCCATGCCACACTAAAGATTCAGTTGTAATCACCCCTGTGAGTGCTCGCATTATATATCTAAGGAAACTGAGGCTCAAAGAAGCTAAGGGACAGATCCAACACCCCACAGCTAGTAGGTGGCAGAAACAGGATTTAAATCTACGTATATCAAACTCCCAAACCCCTCCTGGTTCCTTAGCAGTCTGTGTGCTGGAGGACACAGTGGCATTTGGGGCAAAAGATGGACTCCAATGGGACTGGTTTCAAGGGGAGACCCCCCTGAATCTTTAGAGAGAGTTGTACAAGCGACAACATTGGCCCCCCAGTTCCCGCATCTAAGCTGTCCATCTCCTTTTGAAGTTTGGCTCACTGGAATTCAGGCCAGCCTCCAATGAAGAACTTTGCTTAGGGTTTAGCACATGGCAGTTGCTCAGTAAATGATTGTGCTTCTTGCTTATATTGTTTTTATGTTACTGTTATGTGGGGTCTTGGTCTCAGAAAGAAGATAAAATAACTAAGCATTTAATAGTACAAGATATGCCCAAATCATAGCCTGTATATTGTTTTACTTTTGAAAACTTGGAGTTCCAAGGAATAATTGCTGGATGAATGAATGAATGAATGATGGTTTAAAAACCCCAAGGAAGTTCTAATTTAGGGAACCCCTGTGGAGAATGTGTACTTAAAGCTTTGTAATTTAAATAACTATTGGATTTTTCTACTTCAGCAGTTTGTTTTCAGTACCAGGTTTTCTGAGAGCAAAGTATTTGTAATATATTTTATATATATATATATACACACACACACACACACACACACACACACACACACATATTATATTACTTGTTATATAATTATCTATTGTACTTATTGCATAATACTTATATTTTATTATTATTACTTACATATTATATAAGAACCATCTCTTGCTTGTAAAAGGTCTTACTTATCATCTTCACAGTATTTCTGGATTGTTGAAGGGTTTTTTGTTGTTATATTTTGCTTTCTAGTATGGAAATGGAGAATATAACAATATCATCTTCAAAATGATAGTGTGATTATTTGGCACTTTTAATAAATTTTTCTTTTTTAAGACCATTTGGGGTCATGTAAAGTTGATTTTTAAGGTAGAATAACTACTGTCTCAGCAAGCATATGCAATCAGTTTCAGTTTGGAAATTACTTAGTCTTTTAAAGTATGCAGAAGAGAATTGATGATGTCTGATTTTAGGATTGATGGTCTAAAATGAAAAATACATATCAAAAGCTCTCCTGGGAGTACCTAGATGGTGTGCCTTGTATGCATGTCTCACATGTGCCCATGGTATGTACATTTCATGTGATGTCTGGGATGTACGTAGTTGATGATACAGAATTTTTCTTAGTAGAAAGTGATTTTTACAGTTGTGATAGCAGTGTTATAGTATACTTAGACCACTGTTTTGCTTCTAAATTAACATAGTACAGATATTCAAATTTTCTAAAAATCATGTTTATAATCTCCCTATGATGCAACATACTACTCAAAGATATTTTTGCAAATAGCATGTCTTGCTGTAAAGGTTTAGAATGAAGATATAATAATTTTCCTTTGTCCTAAAAAATTTTTACTATGCATTTTAGAAATTTATTGTTCAGAAAACCAGACTTGGCCTAACTGAAGCAGGAGATCTGTCTGCTGAAGACATGAAGAAAATCCGCCATCTCTCTCTGATTGAATTGACAGCCTTTTTTGATGCCTTTGGAATTCAACTGAAAAGAAACAAAACAGAGAAAGTAAAAGGACGAGGTAATTAAGAAGTCTGATTTCTTCTGATTTTAATAGTTTGATACATTGGAATAAGATGCATTCTTTTTTTTCTTTCTTGACATTTTACAATGAAGACAATGGGATTTTTGGAGTTCCACTTACAGTCCTACTGGACAATGACCGAAAGAAAGACCCTGAAGTGAAAGTTCCCCTTGTGTTACAAAAAGTGAGTAGCAAATGAATGAATGGGGAATTAAGAGAGCATCTTGCTTGCAGTTTTCTATTTGTAAACCCACTAGTGAATTTTGCTTTAGATTTACAGATGTTGAAGCCTTATTAGGAGTCAGGCTGTTGGTGATTTTCAGCTTTCCGTGAATCCCCATGACATTCCACAATCACATGGACCAATTTGCCTTGTTGTGAACTTTTGGAGCTTGTTGTCTGATCATAAAGCATCAGATGATGGATTCAGATGCTCTATGACGTGGCTCCCTTTGGTTATATGTTTTTCAATTTTTAAAAAAGTTATCATGTCTGTGTATGTGTTTGTGTGTGTATTTGATTATTCTGTCTGGGGTAAAAGATGACAATTTATTATCAGTCATGCATTTACTGATCATACAAGTATTGGCTGAGATAGATCATAGGTTGAGTGTTTCAAAATGTGTACCTATAATCATTTAAATGAATTTTCCAAACAAAGCTTAATAAAATCTGAAAATCAGCTTGTTTCAGGTGTTATTTAGGTATGACTGGGAAAAGAGGATACATCTAGATAAAGAAGAATTTTGGTCTGAGAAGTTTTGAAAGTGATATTATCTGAACTGTCATATCCTAATATCTCTATCTTTGGTGAATGGTTCATTTCCTTTTAAGTCATGTTTTTTATAGCCAACCATTTATACTGGTTTACCTAAGTATTCATTTATTCAGCAGTGACATCCAGTGGCACAATTAAAACTCCAAGCCCTACACACCAACCTTACTGAATTTTAAATTGAGTTTTTAAATGATATGGAAAAGTATTGACTGAGGAAACATATATTTAGTTTATTCACAGTAATAACTATACATCTCTGTATTATCTTTCTAAATTTTGCCACCAGTACCTCAAATTGAGTTCCTCCTCAAATCAGGTGATTGATTGGCTGCCAGTGGGAGGATGGCAGATGATGCGAGCAATGTGCTAGTGTGCACAGGGCCATCTGTAGAGTGTCTGTCCTGCACAGGATTGTGCCAGGACCTTCCATATCCTGTCATGTCTGGTCAGTGCCAAACAGCCCAAGGAGTTCAGTGTTATCTCACTTCTACTGATGAGGCAACTGAGGCATCGTAGGTTGAGATAACTTATCCAAGAACACACAGCCAGCAAGAGGTAGATATGAAAAGCACTACAGTATATATCCAAAGCCAAAGTCCACGGTGACTCTAAGGTTTTCTTTCCTTCCTTGAATTAGAACCAGAATTACAACTTTTGTCCTCTGTATAAAGGACACAGCTCCTTGTGGACATGTTTCTTCCTCCTAAATATCTATTTCTCTCCATAACCTAAAAAAGTTTCCTTGAATATCTTGAAAGGGAAATGGCAGACTCTGGATCTTGTTCTTGGGTGAACTTGACCATGTCATTTATCGTTTCCATGCCTCAGTCTCCTCAGCAGTAGAATGAGGATACTAATAGTACCTGCCTCGTAGGATTATTGTGAAGGTTTAAATGAGTTAATAGATGTAAAGAACAGAGGATGGTATCTGACATGCAGAAAGTACACAATCAATGTTAGTTGTTGTTGTTATTGTTATCAATATTTTGACACCATCATCACCACAAGAATTCATGAGAGCTATAAACCTTTTAATTTCTACCTCCTTGGTCAAATTTCTAGAATTCCTATAGTTTCTTAGCCAGAGTGGTTACAAGTAATGATAGTGAATTTAGAATCTTTTCTCACTGGTCTGTCTGCAAAAAGAGATCTAATAATCAGATCTTAAAATAACTAAGTGGGAGCATACTTCCGTGGTGAAGAGCATAAACTTGAGTCAGTGCCATTACTTTTAAGGATGATCCTCAGAAATGATACAACAGCTCTAAGTCTTCATTTCCTCATTTGTAACTTGGAGGCTAACGTAGATCTCATAGAGTGTTGTGAATACTTAACTAGCCATTCAAGTACCGGGTATGTATATATGCTTGGTAATTTATCGTTTGTTGTAATCATTATTATTTCAGATGTTTGTAATCATGTGGAGATATTTATTTTTGTAATGTATCATTGCTTTCTAGTTTTTTGAGAAAGTTGAGGAATCGGGTCTGGAATCTGAAGGAATTTTTCGACTTTCAGGATGTACTGCCAAAGTCAAGGTACCAAATATTTTCTCTCTTCCTAGTTAGAGATCTAAGCTAGCTAGACCCAGTTCGTACAAGCATCAGGTATCAAGTGTTCTTATTGTCGTTTTTGGTACTATCACTTGGCCCTACCTATTATTCTGTAATATTTATGCTTAGATGTTGTTCCATGGACCTGAGTTGTGTATTCTTTTAAATTAAAACAATAATAAAAAAACAATAACAATGAAACAACACATCAACTCACCATCAAAAACTACTTCCTATCTTTAGTTAATAAAAGTTGAAAACTTCCAGCACCGTTTTTTGGATTAAACACGTTAGTTTGCTGTGTTCCTCTCAGTCATGGAATTTACTAAGCCAATATTATAAGAGCCCTTATCTCCATTATCAGTTGCTTTGTACTTATAAATATTCTTCAGCTCTCCTATTAATGAAAGTCACTATAGGAATTTGTAGGAATGGCCGTAACCACTACAGTACACACTCAGCTTTTGTAAAATCTAGGTTAATTTTTAAAGTAATGTTACTTTCTGAATATAAAACCACCCATGCAATATGAATCTGTTTACTTTGCTTTTTTATTTCTGTACAGTGGCAAACTCTATAGTACAGTAAAGAATCATTAGAAAAGAAAAGCTTTTCTCATAAGTTTCCAGTTAGTGATCCTACTTTGTTTACTTGTGGGCATACACAATGAAGAATTTCTTCCTGCCTCATATCATCCCCTGGCTGGTGAACATGGAAACATGAGGAGTTTTAAATGAATCCCTGAGAAAAAAGTCTCAGGGCGAGGGAAAAGTGAACTTTCTGTTTAGAAACTATTAAAAGGAAATGTGTAGAGGCAGAGAAGCATTCCTCATTAACTCATTTTGATGCATGTTTTGGGAAATTCTGTTTGTATCAGAAGTCTCCAAGTTTTTATATAGAAATCTCATGAGATGTTTTTCTAAGTGGAAACAGAATAAATAGACTGTGTCTATTAGAAACTCCAGAAAGCAGATCCCAGAATGAAGTTAGGAGTCAGAGAGGATTATTAGGAGATAGTGCTTCTAAAAGCAGGGATGGGCAGGCTGAGCCTCAGATCACAATTCAGGTCTGACACTTTATCCAGTCCCATGAATCAGCCCTGCATGGAGGAGAGTAGGCCAAGCCCCAGTCTCCACACAGCACTAAGCAATTGCTAGAGCTTCCTAAGAAGAAGGGGCTGAGGCAGATCAGAAGGTGCTAACAGTGGGGGAAGTCAACTATTTTGATTTTTGCAAATGATCAGCAAGTTCTTTTTGAAGGGAGATATAAGCAATGCACCATACTTTGCCATTGACAGAATGGATCAAGGCATTTTTGGGAATTGTGACATCTCTGGGAGTGAAGATTACTCAATGTTGACACCAGTTCATTTGGAAGGCAGAAAAATTCCTAATCACTCCTTAAGGTTTATACATTCTAAATTAAATCTACTTTTTTGTTAGGTTCTCATAGGTATGGTTATTATATAAACTGCTGAACAGATGTATCCTCAATCTGTGGATGAAGGCTATCATTTTGGTTAAACCTTTGGTTTTATCTGTAGAGAACCAAAATGAAGTCATAGAAATGAATTTCTTAAACACAGTTAGACTGTATCCCTCTAAACATCTCTCCATAGTTGGGGAGTTGTATTTGCCCATATTCTTACTGGTTCTTTGTGTGTGTGAGTGAGTGAGTGTGTGTGTGTGTGTGTGTGTGTGTGTGTGTGTGTGTGTAAGGGAGGGAGGGAGGGAGAAAAGCATAATGAATATGATTTAAAGTTCTCTTTTTAAATAGTCAAAAAGAGAAAGTATTACATGATATTTCTTCTGTACATGAATTCTAACATCATAGCAGAAATTACTTTTCTTTAGCTAATCTTTAACTAAAAAATATTTATCAAAGCTAATAATTCCTACAAAGTATTCTTATAGGCACATACATTTCTGAATCACATTTAGGTAAAAGTCCCTTTTCTCCTCTAATCAGTTTTACGTAGTTTCAGCCTATTTATTTCATCTCTTGTTAGTCCAAAAAATGTAATCCAGATGTTTTCATGGTTTGAGCTCCAAGAAAGCCAATTTGAAAGAAATCTGGGCTAGTGAACAGAAACAGGGGAATATTGCAGTTAGAGAGGCATTGTAACTTTATATATAAAAAGGGTCTTTTTTCTCGCCTTTGTTCAAACTTTAAACTTTTTTGTTTTGTTTTGTTTTGTAATTTCATCTGTTAGATGATTTTTTCTCGTACTATACTTGGGGAAAGACCGTTAAAAAAACTCCATTATAATTATCCTCAAATTGTACCAAGTGGATCACACTGACACTAATTTATCATTATGAATAATCCAGCCTGATTTTGTGCTTTCAGGGCCTGGTAAAACTAACAGGAACTCAGTATTGAGGGGAAGCTGCTAGTTTTAGCCACATAGGGGCCATAACAGTGGAGCCCATTCCTGTATTTAAGTTCATTTGGAACCAATTTAATACTTTGGTGTTTCCAATGATTTTTTACCAAAAAAGACAGAAGTTTGAGCCAAATGCTAGGGAATATATTTTATGGAAAAAGGCAGACTGTTTGACATTTGAAGTTTTGTTTTTGATTCATTTCAGTTTTTCAGAGGCGGCTCTAAATGTTTTATAATTATGTTGCCTGGTCTGCTGGTTTCCCTTCTGCACTAGCTTTTGGAGTTGATGGCAGATCATTTGCATTATTATAAAACTACCTCAGAAATGGAGGCAGGCTGTATATTTGCTCAAAGGAGATTGAAGGTTATGGCTCTGACCCTTGCCTAGTGTTCTCATTATCATTGGACAGAAAACATAGCTCCTCCGTGTCTTTAACAAGATAAATCCAACACCTGATTTATATGGTTTTATATTTAGGACCACAGAAATATCAGCTCTGCTTCTACGTTCCACATCTGCTCTGGTTGAAACCAATAGAGGACGTTCTTTCAGTTTTATTTTATACTGGCCATCCAGACAAGATGAAGTGATAGTATTACCCAAATATCCACAATCACATATGCATGGATTTCCCATGGAAATAATACTAAAGGTTATAACAGACCAAGGAGGTGTGAACAAAATGAGCAGCTGGTATTTATTGAGCACTTACTGTATGGCAGGCCCTGCCCTCTGAGCTTTACATTATATCATCTGATTTAATTCCTGTGAGGTCATTTTAATATCCCTGTTACACAGTGAGAAACTTGGGGCACAGGCCATATAGGTAGTCAGTTGTAGGATTTAGATAAAAACCTAAAGAATCTGGTAATAGAGCCTGCTCTTGAAAGTGGAGTCATGTTGCCTTTTAGGTGATAGAGAACCACTGACAGGTTAGAATGATGGTCACATTAGTGTTTCAGATAGCTTCCTATGGCAGAGATATGTAGGATATGAATTTGAATTATTCTGCCCTCGTTAGTGCTTCCTGCCCACTTGAAACCTATTACCCCTTTGCTTATCAGTGGTACCAAGCAATGGATGGAAAACATTTGCTCCCCCTTCTGTATTTCCTATTAACAGCACCTCCATCTGCCCCATTGCTCCAGCTAGCAATCTGAGATGAGAATCATCTTGGACTCTTACTCTCTGAGTCTCATATTCAGTTTGTCACTGATTCTTTTTTATTTAATTTTTCCTTTTATTTTCTGACCTCCTTCACCCATTTCTCCCACCCTGAACTCCCTGCTTTTGGCAACTACTAATCTGTTCTCTGTGTCTATGAACTTTTTTTTTTTTTAATTATTATTTATGCCTACAGCACCTGGTCTTCCTAGGGGGTCTCCCATCCAAGTACTAACCAGGCCCGACCCTGCTTCGCTTCTGAGATCAGACATTGGGCTTATTCAGGGTGGCATGGCCATAGGTCATGGACCGTGGCTCTACTGGGGTGCACACCCAGGACCTTCTAGGTGTAAAGCAGACGTGCTAACTGCTACACTATGGAACCACGTCTATGAACTTTTTTTTTTTGATTCCACATAAAAGTGATATCGTACAGTAATTGACTTTATTTGACTTATTTCACTTAGCATAATGCCCTCAAGATCTATCATGTTATCACAAATGACAAGATTTCATTCTTTTGTGTGGCTGAATAATATTCCATTATATATATATACTTACCACTATTCTTTATCTATTCATCCGTTGATGGACGCTTAGATTGTTTCCATATCTTGGCTATTGTAAATTATGCTGCAATGAATATGGGGATGTATATTTTTTGAGTTAGTGTTTGTTTTCTTCAGACAAGTATACAGAAGTGAAATTGTTGGATCATATGATAAATTTATTTTTAATTTTTTAACACGGCTCCATATGTAGTTTTCTATAGTGGCTGCACCAATTTATATTCTAATCAACAGTGCACAAGCATTCCCTTTTCTCCACATCCTTGCCAACACTTGCTATTTCTTGTCTTTTTGATAATAGCCATTCTGATAGGTATGAGGTGCTGTCTCGTTCCAATTTTGATTTGCATTTCTTTAATGATTAATGATGTCGAGCGTCTTTTCATGTAGCTGTTGGCCATCTGTATGTCTTCTTTGGAATTGACTTTTTTCCCTACTGAGTCATGTCAGTTCTTTATATATTTTAGATATTAGCCTCTTTTCAGATATATGATTTTCAAATATTTCTCACATTCAGTAGTTTGTCTTGTCATTTTGTTGATGGTTACCTTTGCTGTGCATAAGCTTTGTAGTATGATGTCATCCCACTTATTTATTTTTGCTTTTATTGCTTTTGGTGTCAGATCAAAAAAATTATCACCAAGACTTATGTCAAGAAGCTCACTGCCTATGTTTTCTTCTAGGATTTTTATGGTTTCAGGTCTTTCATTCAAATGTTTAATCTATTATTAGTTAATTTTTGTGTAAGATAGTGGTCGAGTTTCATCCTTTTGTATATGGCTGTCCAGTGTTCCCAACATCATTTATTAACAAGACTGTTCTTTCTTCATTACATACTTGGTTCCTTTGTTGTAAATTAATTGACCACATATGTGCAGATTTATTTCTGGGCTCTCTATTCTGTTTCAGTGATCTGAGTGTTTGTTTTTATGCCAATTCCATACTTTTTTAATTATTATATTTTGTAATATAGTTTAAAATCAGGGAGCATTATGCCTCCAACTTTGTTGTTCTTTCTCAAGATCACTTTGGCTCTTTGGGGGTTTTTGTGGTTCCTTACAAAGTTTAAGATTATTTACTTATTTTTTTAATTCCATTGGAATTTTTGTAGGGATTGCATTGAATCTGTAGATCACTTTGGGTAGTATGCACATTTTAACAATATTGGTCTTCCAATTAATGAGCACAGAATAACTTTTCATTTATTTGTGTCTTCTTCAATTTCTTTCATCTGCATATTATAGTTTTCAGAGTATAGGTTTTTTACCTCCTTGGTTAAATTTATTCCTAGGTATAGTATTCTTTTTGATGCAATTGTAATTGGGATTGTTTTCTTAATTTCTCTGATAGTTTCGTATTAGTGTACATAAACACAACAGATTTTTGTGTATTGATTTTGTATCCTGCAGCTCTACTGAATTTGTTTATGAGTTCTAACAGATTTTTGATGGAATCTTTGGGGTTTTCTATATATAAGAGCATGTCATCTGCAAATAGTGACAGTTTTACTTCTTCCTTTCTGATTTGGATGCCTTTTATTTCTTTTTCTTGCCTAATTGCTCTGGCTGGGACTTTCAATACTATGTTGAATAAACATTAAAAGAATGAGCATCCTTGTCTTCTTCCTGATCTTAGAGGAAAGGATTTCAACTTTTCACCATTTAGTATGTCGTTAGCTATGGGCTTGTCATACATAGCCTTTATTATGTTGAGGCATATTCCCCTATACACACTTTGTTGGGAGTTTTTAATCACAGTGGGTGCTCAATTTTGTCAGATGCTTTTTGACATCTTTTGAGATGATCATATTATTTTTTCTTTCATTGTATTAATGTGGTGTATCACTTTGACATACTTACAATGTTGAACTATCCTTGCATCCCTGGGATAAATCCCACTTGATTGTGGTATATATTATTTTATTGACTTACCAATACATTGGTCCTTTTAATGTATTATTGAATTTGGTTTGCTAATATTTCATTAAGGATTTTTGCTCCTATGTTTGTCAGGGATATATTGGTCTTTCATTTTCTTTTCTTGTGGCACCCTTTTCTGGTTTTGGCCTCAGGGTAGTACTGGCCACATAAAATGAGTTTGGAAAAGTTCCCACATCTTCTGTTTTTTGGAAAAGTTTGAGAATTTGTATTAATCCTTCTTTGAATGTTTGGTAGAATTCATCAGTGACATTGCCTGGTCCTGGACTTTTGTTTGTTGGGAGATTTTTGATTACTGATTCAATCTCCTTACTAGTAATCAGTTCATATTTTCTATTTCATCATGATTCAGTCTTGGTAAGTTGTATGTTTCTAGGAATTTAAGTTGTACAATTTTTTGGCATATAATTGTTCATAGTAGTCCCTTATAATCTTTTGTTTTTCTGTGCTATCAGTTGCAACATCTCCTCTTTCATATCTGGTTTTATTTATCTGAGTCCTTTCTTTTTTCTTAGTGATCCTAGGTAAACGCTTGTCAATTTTGTTACTTTTCAGAAAATAGGCTCAGTTTTATTGATATTCTCTATTGTCCTTTAATGTCTATTACATTTATTTCTGCTCGAATATTTATCATTTCCTTCCTTTACTAATTTTGAAATTTATTTGTTCTTTTTCTAGTTCTTTGAGGTATAAGTTTAGATTGCTTATTTGAGACTTTTTTTTTTTGAGGTAGATATTTATTGCTATGAATTTCCCTCTTAAAACCACTTTTGCTGCAAATTTTGATGTATTTCCATTTTTGCTTGTCTTGAGGTATTTTTTTTATTTCTTTTTTGATTTCTTCTTTGACCCATTGGTTGCTCAAAGCATGTGGTTTAATCTCCACATATTTATAAATTTTCCAGTTTTTTTATGTAATTAATTTCTAGCATCATAACATTGTGGTTGGAAAAGATGTATGATATAATTCCAGTCCTCTTAAATGTATTATGACTTGTTTCGTGGTCTAACATATGATCTATCATGGAAAAATGTTTCACGTGCATGTGAACAGAAGGTGTATACTATTGCTTTTGGATGGAATGTTTCGTATATGTTTCTGTATACTTAAGTCCATCTGACCTAATGTGTCATGTTAGGCTGATGTTATCTTATTGATTTTCTGTCTTGATGATCTGTCTATTGATATAAGTAGGATGTCAAAATCCCCTATTATTGTTGTATTATTGCCTATTTCCTCCTCTAGCTCTGTTAATATTTGCTTTATATATTTTGGTGCTCCTATGTTGAGTGCATAAATATTTACAAATATTATGTTCTATTGATGGATTGTCCCTTTATCATTAGGTAATGCTTATCTTTGTTTCTAATTACAGTCTTTGCTTTAAAGTCTATTTTGTCTAATATAAGTATAGCTACTCCAGCTTTCTTTTGGTTTCCATTTGCATGGAATATCATTTTCTATCCCTTCACTTTTTTTGTGTTCTTACATCTAAGGCAAGTCTCTTATAGGCAGCGTATAGATGGGTCTTGTTTTTTATCCATTCGGTCCTTTTATATCTTTTGATTAGAGAATTTTGTCCATTTATATTTAAAGTGATTATTGATTGGTATGTACTTACTGCCATTTTGTTGTTTACTGAGTGTTCTGTAGTCCTTCTCCATTCCTTTCTTCTCCTCTTGCTCTCTTCCTTTGTGCTTTGATGACTTTCTTTAGTTGTACACTTGTATTCCTTTCTCTGTCTTTTGTATATTTACTACAGGTTTTTGCTTTGTGGTTACCATGAGGCTTACATATAACAACTTATATCTTTCAAAGTCTACTTTAATTTGACAACTTAAATTTGATTTCCTTCTAAAGCTTAATATTTCTACTCTCCCCCATCCCATGTTTTATTTTTGATGTCACATTTTATATCTTTTTATCTTGTGTATCTCTTAACTAATTATTGCAGTCATAGTTATTTTTACTACTTTTGTCTCTTAGCCTTCATATTAACTTTCTAAGTAATTAATCTGTTACTTTTACTATGTAAATCCAGTGAGAGATATACCGTCATATGTTTTATCATTACTAATTAGTGCTTTTTCTTTTCAGCTTAAAGAAGTCCCTTTAACATTTATTGTAAGGATGTTTTAGTGGTGATGAGTTCCTTTAGCTTTTGCTCGTCTGGGAAACGTCTCTCTTTCCATTCTGAATGATAATTTTGTTAGGTAGAATATTCTTGGTTGGAAGGTTTTTTTTTCTTAGCACTTTGAATATATCGTGCCACTCCCTTGTAGTCTGTAAAGTTTCTGCTTAAAAATCTGCTGATGGTCTTGTTGGGGTTCCCTTTCGTATAACAGGTTATTTTTCTCTCAGTTTTTAATATTCTCTCCTTGTCTTTAACTTTTGATATTTTAATTATGATATTTCTTATTATGGGTGTTTTTGGGTTTATCTTACTTGGAACTCTGGGTTTCCTGGATCTGGGTGTCTCTTTCCTTAACCAGATTAAGGAATTTTTCAGCCATTATTTTTTCAAACAAGATTTCTGCCCCTCCCCCCTTTTCTCTCTTCTCCTTCTGACACACCTATAATACAAATGTTAGTCCATTTCATGTTGTCACATAAGCCCCTTTAAGCTATCTTCACTTTTTCCCATTTTTTTTTCTTATGCTCTGATTAGGTGAATTCTACTACCTCATCTTTGAGTTAACTGATTCTTCTGTTTCAGCTAGTCTAATATTGAACCCTTCTAGTATATTTTTCAGTTCAGTTACTATATTCTTCAGCTCTATGACTTTTATTTAATACTTTCTTATATTTTCCATCTCTGTATTTAAGTTCTTACTGTATTCATCCACTCTTCTACCCAGTTTGGGGAGCATATTTATGATCATTATTTTGAACTCTTTATCAGCTAGATTACTTATCTCTGTTTTGTTAAGGTGTATTTCTGAAGATTTTTTGTTCTTTCATTTGGAACACATTCCTTTGCTTTCTTCATTTTTCTTGTCACTCTGTTTGGATTTCTATACAGTAGATGAAACAACCTCCCTCAGTCTTTTAGGAGTGGCCTTGCATGAAAGATAAACCATGTAATTCAACCTTGCTAGAGCTCTTTGTCATCTATTCAATCTTTATGTTTGTTCAAGTAGCCAATTATATTTTAAATAGCTCCCAGCAGTTGAGGACTTGTCAATGTCCCTAAGGGGAAGATCTCAGCACCTAATTTCAGACTGTTTGGAAGCCAGACCCTGAGGGAGCAGCTTTTAAAAGTATGCAAATATATACTGTGTGACTGCAAGCTTAAGCTTTGCTGGCCAGGTAATCTGGCAGTATCCTCTTGTCATCAGTTATAGTAACTGGAGCTCTAGATGAGCATATAAGCTCTTTTCTGGGAGATACTGGAAAGCTGTGGTAAGGTAAGGGAAAAGCACCAAGCTGGCATCCTCAGCCAATGTTCCTTGAGAGCAACTCCAGAGTCATTGACTCTTGAGAATTTCCCCTCAATGGAATTTCTTAATTAACCCCCCTTCTTTCTACCTTAAAACTGCTTATCCAGGTTTAGTCTTAGATTATCCATCACCAAAAATGGTACATAACCCAATAACTGGTTTCTTTTCCTCTAGTCTACTCCTTAACCAGTGCCAAGCACCACTTTCCTCCAAATCACTTTTGCATCTGGCTATCAGAAAAGGTAAATGTCACCCTGTCATTCTCTTGCTCGGAAATGTTCAGTGTTGCCTCATTACCTACAGAATGAAGTGCTATCACCTTAGGATTGTCTCTGCTCCTCAATCTCATTTCTCTCTCTTTACTCTCCTTCTTGCCCATGATACTCTAACAACACTGAACTAATTGGAGTTCCCCAGACCCACTGAGTCTCTTTGCATTTGTATTACTGCTTGAACAGTTTTTTCTATGTATGGCACCCTTCTATTTCCTCTTCTCCTGGCAGGCTCCTCACTTGTCCTCGAGACTTTGCCCTATCACAGTTTGATTCTCTTTCATGATTACATAATATCCAGTACATGATCTTTCTTACAGTATTTAACACCCTACATTAGTATTATGAGTTCATGAAATAGTTCTGTCCACTGGACACAAGATGCCTAAAGGCAAAGGATGGATCTCGTGCATCCTCCCCTTTCTAGAGCTCAGTCTGTGCTTTCTTTTATTCAAGGAAGAGTTTTATATGTATCTTTCAATGCTTTACAAAGTATATTTATCAGCAAATAAGTTGATTGATTAGCAGTATTATTCCTGTTATATTGAGAGCTTCTCAAGGATAGGAACTCTCCTTTTGGTGTCATCAGCAGATGACCCAGAATCATGTCTGTCTCTCTGTAAGAAACGTATCCTTCCAGGGCACCCCCTGTTTGGCAGGCTCTGAGAGCATGAGAGTGTTTATTTTTAGTCTGGTTAATGAGCTACTCTTTGGAAATTGACTCTGGCTATGAATGTTTTAAGGCTGGAAGAATTGGGCTTCTCGTGAAAATAAAGCAGAGGACTTAAAAAGACTGAGAGTTTTCAATGTTACCTTCCTAAGTCTCCTTTTTGCAGCAGTTAGTGTCAGTCAGGGAACTAACTATAACTGCCTCTGGAGTTTGAGGGAACAGTAGAAAATGAGTTTGACTTTGAAAAAGAAATATGGAGAATTGGTGGCATTGATAATCAAATGAATTGATAATGTGAAATGTGTAACTCAGGTAGAACTTATGGAGGCTTAATGATTTTTTAAAAAAGTTTTACACAGTATTCCAAGCCTTATGAAAGATTGGACAAGCATGCAAACATGTAGAAGACATATGTATATCTTGTCATAAAACTGTTCCAGGAAGATGCCATTGGCCTTCATGTTGCAGTGATTTCAGAGTTCCTTTATTAGAATATTTCTCATTCTGGTTATGAACTAGCTGAGAGGCATACATTCATGATATAATTTAGAAATAGATGACCAGGATGGCAAAAGGAAGAGGTCATGAGTAAAACGGAAATGGAGGCTTTGTCAAAATCTAACTACATTATTATGTGGGAATAGGTGGTATTCTGCCAAAACCACGTAAATGAAACTATGATCTAAGTAAAGAACTTTTATATTTGTATAGAATTAGCAAGTAATTTCAAGATGAACATTATTATAAAAAGATTTTAGAAATCCATTTTTAAAAATTTATTTAGAAATAACTAGTTCAGTTCTTTAATCATGTTGAAAAAAGTTAGGTTTGGCAGATGCATCGGCTTTTTAATCTATTTACAAAAATAGTGTGTGTAATGACACTTTTCAAAGAGGGGGGTCAGATGGTAAAAACTCATTGAAGATTGACTGTCTTTCTTGTTTTGTAGCAATACCGTGAAGAATTGGATGCCAAGTTTAATGCTGATAAATTTAAATGGGACAAAATGTGCCATAGAGAAGCTGCAGTGATGTTAAAAGCATTTTTCAGAGAACTACCCACTTCTCTCTTTCCTGTGGAATATATACCTGCCTTCATCACTCTAATGGAAAGTAGGTGGAAAACATTTAGTATAAACAGACTAAAATATAAGCTCAATAAAGTGCATAATCAAATGTGATCAGAAATGTATGTATTTGCTCTTTCCAGGCAATGCTTGGTGAAATATTGTATTTGATGGTAAACAGTCATCTCTTTATATATTCATATATCTAAGTCTGATAGATATGATTTAGAGGGTCTTTTAATCCTTAAAAGGCAGAGGGGTTTACAGAAAGAACAGGCTCTTGAGATTTGAATTCCTGCTCAACCATCTGTTAGCCATGCAGTCAACCTTTCTGAGTTTCATTACTGTGCCTATAAATTACAGATAATAGTTGTATGCCAGGGTTGTTGTGGGTATTGAAGGAAGGCATCTAGAATGGTGTCTGGCATGTAATAAATAGTCCTTCAAAAAACATAAGCCCTCACTTTTCTTTAAATCTGAGGTCCTGCGCTGATGGTGTAACATGTAATAAATGTTACTTAGAAGGTGTTTTGTCTCTGAAAATTATAATATCACATAGTATTTTTTGAAAATTACAAAGTCACATAGATTATACCTTAAGTGACATACTTTGATAAAAGTATAGTAACTGGAAAGTATGTGTTGTATTTGGCAATGAGGGAATAATTTGGCATGGTTTCAGTGTAAGAGTTGAATATTTTGGAGGTCATGACAAGAGAGAAATTTAGAAAAGTAGAATGGGGCCAGATAGTGAAGACTTTGACTACTCAAACCTGAGGAATTCGGGGGTCACAAGCCCAAATATGTACAGTAGGTTCTCACTGTCGTTGATAGATTCTGTGACTTTAAGCAAAACAATGTATAAGGAAACCAATTTTACCATAGGCTAATTGATATAAACAAGAGTATCTCATCCATGTTATAAGTTGAATGACACAATGTTGAATGAGTTGTTATTCGAGGACCTGCTGTGTAAGCATGTTAAATAAATGGTGATTCTACGTGGATAGAAAAGGGCTGTAGGCAAATTGAGAAGACACACCTCATATAAAAAGGTTGACCACTGCTCAGCTCTATTGTTCCCTATCTGACTGCATCCAGTACAACTTCATTGAAGGCAGAGAATCTGGAAAATATCCTTAAAAGGTTCACAGAGGAGTCTACATTTTTTTGTATGACTTTGAAAGGGAAAAATACTATATTGTAGTGAATGATTTGAAACCAGCCAAGCCTGCAGGAAACCCAAAGTTCTGGGCTGCTACCAGCAGGGAAAATAGCCTTTTTGCCACCTAGAGTAAGCTCTAGTTGTAATGAGATTTTCTGAAGGAAAAAATTGTAGACGTGTGTATGTGTGTTTAAACTGTCCTTCTGTATACTCTGAAACGGTTTGGAGAATATAGAGTCATTTCCACTAGTGTAATTACTTTCTCTTTTCAAAGTTGGCCCAAAAATTGATCATAAAATTGAAAGACTAATAGCTCATCAATCAAACCTTAGATATTTTCATGAAAAGTTTAGAGAAAATAATGACCTCAGGTGGAAAAAAAGACTCTTAACTGAGATGCAATAAATGATTTAACTACGAAACTATTAACCACAGAACAGTGAAGGGCCAGGTTTCCTAAATAAAACGAAGATGAATTATTTGCCAGTTTAGATTTTTAATCTTAAAGGGAACGTCATAATTTCTTTGAAATTAATGGAAATACAGAATCTGTGTCTGCATCTGTTGTTTCCCCCACCAGGTTTGTTTGTTTTTTTTTGTTTGTTTGTTTGTTTTTTTTTGTTTTTTTTTTGGAGGGGGCGGCGCTTGTTGCATTGGAAGATTATAGACAGTTCTTAGTCTGCAGTTTGCTTATTAAAATAATGCTTTCCCTATCCCTAAATACTTTGTACTGAGATCTGCTTCTCATAGTTCCTATTATTCACATAAACTCATGTCAACATGCATTAGCTATTTTCAAAAATATCCTGATCCTGTGTCATTTTTATTTATAAATTTGACATAAATTTCTAGAAATCCACATGGAGATTGTGTTAAGACAATATGACACAATTCTATAAATACTCCTTCCAACTGTTCCTTCATTACATGGTTATTTACATTAGTCATCTACTAACTTGGATGCACACAGCCTCCTGTGACAGGAGTGTGTCCACTACTGTAAAGCTAAGTAACTTTACAGGCAGCTGACTGCCTTTTATCTATTGAATGTAAATAGATTCCTTCAACTTGAAGACTCCCCAGGGATTTTAGAACATAATGCTTCCTACTAGGAACTCCCCACTAAGAGACCATTTTGAGACTACAGAGACAAAGTAAAGACTGGATGCTGTGGTAAACTCTACATTTTCATCACAGCTGGTTGTGGATTATCTAGTGGTGGACAGAATTGCTAAAATCTCTTCCCTAAAATGAGAAAAGAGCCAGGATTGAGAGCACAAGTATAAATGCCAACCCTCTGGCGCCATCTTCTGTTGTTGTCAAGGAATAAAATCTCAACAATCTGCAAAGAACCAACTATAACCAACCTTCCATAGAACATGTGAAATTAATCATAACAGGAGCAAACACATATAGAGGTAACTATTTACAAGTACTAAGGTAAACACTCTACACATATTAACTCATTTGTTTATTTATATTTTAGTGCCAGGCACCCTGTTTACAGAAGCTACCTTATTTAAAGTTTTAAGTTAACATCTTTGCTGATAATAGATATGCCTTAGCAGTTGCTCATGATAGAGGTTTTGTTGGGTTTCCCAGAAGCAGCATCTGAGAGCAAGATTAGTATGTGTAGAACATTTATTAGAGTGCACACTTGGATTCCACACTTCTGAAAGGGAAGCAGAATTGAGCAGAGGATAAGGTTGGGTGGTAATGCTGCCTCAGCCCAAACCTATTGTAACCCTATGGAAAGCCCTAAAGTTGGAGTGGCCTTTCAGATAATTTCCCATTACAGGGAGAGAGTTGAGCATTTTGACACTGAATCAGTCAGCCACTGGACATAGATTACACCTGAGAAGATATCATGACTTAGGCAAAACGACTGGAGGAAGAGCTGACAGCTAAGGACTAGGTCCTTCAGTCCTGAACGGGGAAGCAGGCATCGTGTCACAGTTTCCACTACAGGAATGATATGGAAACAAAGAGGTGTTCTAACTTCTTGAGACAGCTCAAAATGAAGAAGAAACAAATGAGTTTTTAAATGCAGTCCAAATGCAAAGGAAATTTTAGCTATGAAATAAAGCCCACTGAACCTAAAGGGGTTACTCTGTAAACCACTAAGCACAAAAGCACCCTTTATTGATTTTGTTATCTTGGTATTAGAAAAAGGTTTCATCTCTGATTTCATGAATCAATATTTGAATAAGAACTGCTAATCCAAATATAACAATCTGTTCCTATGTGAAAAATATGTATATCTCAGCACTGTCTCATACACAGCAATGGATTTAAATATTCCCAACACATTTACTCAGTGGCACTCAGGTGAATGTCCAGCTCTTTGGTGCACTTGCTACATAAAGTACCCACAATGGCAAAGGAAAATACATCCAAATTTTTCAAAAATATTGGTGGGAAAGTTTCCCTTGGGAGACTTAACAGTTGACTAAACCGTGTCATTTCTGTAATTATCACAACCTAGGTACAATTGTAAAGGTAGAGCATGACTTACAACCCCACAAAAGCAGAATATGAACATTTACAAATAGATTTTATATAGTTGTCCAAGTCACAAACCTTAAGTAGGTTTTAGTAATTTTTTTTACATATCTGTTCTCTGTATCTGTGAGCTTGGTTTTGTGAAGTTGGGGAGTTTTGGGGGGAATAATTTTTAGATTAAATTCCACATATAAGAGAGGTCATATAGCATTTGTCTTTCTCTGTATGACTTACTTCATTTAGTATAATGCCATCAAGGTCCATCCATGTTGTTAAAAAGGTTTCACTTTTTATGACTGAATAGTATTCCACTGTGTGTGTATAGTATGTGTATATATGTGTGTATACACACACACACCTCATTTTCTTTATTCATTCATCCATTGATGAGCACTGAGATTGTTTCCATATATTGGCTTTTGTAAATAATACTGCAGTGAATGTAGGGGTGCATATGTCTTTTCAAGTTAGAGTTTTTGTTTTCCTCAGATAAATACCCAGCAGTGGAATTACTGGTCATATGATAAATTTGTTCTTAATTTTTTGACACAGCTCCATACTGTTTTCCATAGTGACTACACCAATTTACACTTCAGTCAACAGTGCACAAGAGTTCCCTTTTTTCCGTGGCCTTGCCAACGCTTGCTTTTTCTTGATTTTATGAAAATAGCCATTCTGACAGGTGTCAAATGATACCTCTCTGTGGTTTTGATTAGCATTTCCATGGTGGTTTTTGATGTTAAGCATCTTTTCATGTACCTGTTGGCCATCTGCATGTCTTCTTTAGAAGAATGTCTGTTCTGATCTTCTGCCCATTTTTCAATTGTATTGTTTGGAGGTTTTGCTATTGAGTTGTATGAGTTCTTTATGTTTTGAATATTAACTCCTTATCAGATACATAATTTGCAAATATTTCTCTTATTCGGTAGGTTGCCTTTTCATTTTTTTGATGGTTTCCTTTCCTGTGCAGATACTTTTCAGTTTGATGTAGTCTTACTTGTTTATTTTTCTTTTGTTGCTTTTACTTTTGGTGTCAGATATAAAAATTTATTGCCCAGACCTGTGTCAAGGAGTTTAGTGCCTATGTTCTCTTTAGGAGTTTTATGGTTTCAGGTCTTATGTAGAATTCTAATCCATTTTGAGTTTTAACTCATTTCATCTTTGTAACAGCCCAGTGAGGTAGGTATGATGACTACTCCCAAGTTATAGATGATAAAATGGAAGTAATGAGGAGTTAAACAGCCTGCCCAAGGTCACTCAGTGACTAAGTAGTAGATATAGGATTTGAATCTGTTTCTACAATCTATGCTCCTAATAATTATACTTTGCTGCTGCTTTTTATGGAAGCAAGATTTCATTTTCTCTTGAATTGAGCTTCAGACCTTCTGTTTATAGCTTAAAAATAAAGCCAGGTCTGTGAAAGTACTTTGAAAAAGGAAATGTTATACAAACCCAGGATTATTTTGAGGATCTTGTTGGCCACATGCCTTGGCAATGGCATTGTGGGATGTGAAAGGGGAGTTGACAGACTGAAGTGTCTGTCCAAGCAAACAAATTTACATTGTTGGGAACAAAAACTAAGTCCTTACCACCGAGAGCTGTCAGGAATCTTCTTTGCCACCAGACGTTAGCAAGAAATGCTGTCAGAATACATCAGTGGTGTTCCAAATGTGTGGTTATTTCTGTTTTCTTGTTAGGAGAACCTCACATCAAAGTACAGTTTCAAGCCTTACACCTCATGGTCATGACACTGCCTGATGCCAACAGGGACACAGCCCAGGTATGTTCTATTGATCTTATCATCTGTCATCGGCTCTATTGGTCAGAGGAAATGGCTCAGGTGAAAAAAATGAAAACTGAGATGACAGCTCACTGAGTCAGCTGAGCGTGCTATGAACCTATTACCTTTCCACATTCCCACTGCTGTTCCTCTGGGGAAGACAAGAAAGAATGTAAATCTTGGAATATTCTTTGAACATTTTAGTTTCATTCATTCAATCTATTAAGAGATATTGAATGCCTACCATATGTCAGGTACTAGGCTAGGGTTAGGAGTAGGAAAATCAGAGTTGAAAGACTTAAATGAAATAATGTCAGAAGTAAATGAGACTATTATGTAAAAATAAAATATAAATCTCTTATAAAATTTGGTCCTCAGTTGCCCACTTTAGTCTACTGGCAAAAGATCTGATGAGTGTCCTTGGGGAAGAAATTTGAAATCGCTGACTTAAATAAAAATTGTAAATGTTCATGCCTTACAATTTACGAACTCACTTTAAAGAATTCTACAATCTCTGAATTTTAGAGATTACCTGATAGAACCCTGCTATTTTACGAATTAGGAAATGAAGCTCAGAGTGATTTCTCCATTAACATATAGTAGGACATTTGATAGAATCCTGTATCTTAGTTCTTCACCCCAAATATCCCTCCCTTTATTTTAAATTTATTTGCTGTATGTTGGTAAAAATTAAAATTTCTCCTGCTATTTTGATAATGCTTCTGTATACAATAGGAAACTTGTTATATGTACAACAGATGTTGAGAATCTTTGACATGAGATAAGGATGCGTTGGAAAGAGCCAATAATTTTGAGACCAGTAAACATAATGCTAAAAACAAAATGATTCTTATTACTACCTCTTATCAGACATTTCAATTTGGTTAGGACTTTACCTCCTATATATGAAAATATAACATCTGTGTTAATTATAATATATGTTGATTATATTATATTCTCAACCCAAGGATGTGAATGTCTTCTAATACAGTTAAGTAATTTTTCAAAAACTGAAAATTTATTAGCTTGCTTTTAGGCTTTATCTAAACAATGTTCTTTTATTCAAAAATAAAATGCATCTGATCTCAGATATCTGGGTCAAAATGTTATCTACCCTTTCATATAACTGTGAATACAGCAATTATTAAATAATTCAAGATATTTTTATCAGAAGATCATCAAAAAAAACATTATGAAACAGGTAAAGAAATTGATTCTCTCTCCCCTCCCCTCTCTCCCCCTCTTTCCCCCTCTCTTTCTTCTCTCCCTCTCTCCCCCTCTCTTCTCCTCTCTCTCCCCCTCTCTCCCTCCCTCCCTCCCTCTCTCTCTCTCTCTCTCTCTCCTCCTCTCCCCTCCCACTCTAAATTATGACTGGAACTAAGATTGAAGTTGGTATGCTATAGAGATCAAGACCTCTGGCTCAAGAATCAGATTTCTTCGGTTCAAATATTGACTTTCCCACTTAGTGAACTGATGCTAGGCAAAGCTATCAATCCTTCTCCACCTTAGTTTCCTCATCTGTAAAACAATATTAATAATAGTGCCTACCTCACAGGATTTGGACTGATGATAAAATGATTAGATATATAAAGTACTAAGAATAATGCCTGGCTCACAATAAACTCTCAAATAAATGTTAACTATTATTACTATTATATGCTATCCATTTTCTCATTACAAATACTGTAGCAGAATTCAAACTCGGAAAACTAAAAAGCATTTCCTTTTAGGATTTCAGTCCTCATGGTGAATTTCAGAAGATCTGATAAGCATCTATACTTTGGTGCCTCAGCCAAACTTTTATTGTTTTCTCAAATCTTTGGTTTTAATGCTGAAAACAGCTGCATGTAAGCATTTATTTTGGTCTGCCAAAGATTCCAAAATTGAAAAGAAATAGAAAAATGACCACCTCAAAATTTAAATTTTTAAATTTTCAATTATGTTTACATCTGAGCTAAGGAATAACATACTCATTTTTAACAGATTTTTCTTAAGGAAACAGTAGTTTTTTAAAATAATGCTTTAGATTAAGAGTGTATTTTAGAATTACTTTTTTTTCTTCTTAACAAATCTGCATTTCATGTTTTTTTGATCTGCAGTGTTTTCTTTTTCTAGTTTTCTATTTAATTTTAATATCTGTCAAACTTGTTTAGGATAAAAGAAAATAAGGAAATGCAAATTATTACTTATATGGACTCCAATATAATTAAGTCCATAAAAATAAAGCTATTTCGATGAAACAGAATTGAATAAACTCTTCACATTTCTCATTAGCATTTTTAATCAAGTAAAGGGGAAACATGACATTTAACAATTCTATACTTCTGACAATATTCTGACAATTTTCCAGAGGCACTGTGAATGGGTATGGAAATAAATGGTAGCAATCAGTGGTGCCTTTTGATAATTTACATTAATGTGACAGAATGCTGTTTCTTTTTAGGCCCTCATGACATTCTTCAATAAAGTGATTGCCAATGAATCAAAAAACCGAATGAGTATATGGAACATTTCTACTGTAATGGCACCAAACCTTTTTTTCAGTAGAAGCAAACATTCTGATCCTGAAGAATTACTGTTAGCAAGCACTGCGGCTCATATCATCCGCCTAATGCTTAAGTACCAGAAAATTTTATGGAAGGTGAGTAACAGGGTGATGACTGTGACATACTCCTTGGAAGTCAACCAGCACCCAGGGAACAAAAAGACTCCATGAGCAAGCAGTGCCCTTAGTCACAGGGAGAAAATACAAGGATATAATCCCAGGTTACCTGAGGCAACTTTATACATTCTTTAAGGGCTACTCCTGAACACATTCTCTCTTTTAAACAGAATCCTGTTAGATTTCTCTGATCTTTACAAGAACAGATGCCACAGTTCCTGGTTCCAGGATTCTGAGTGGCCAGAAGGAGGTTACCATAACCAAAGACAATCTACTGGAGAGGTTTAATTCGAGTGTTTTCCTTCTAGTCAAGCTATTTTTCTTTTCCAGGTTCCATCTTTCTTAATCACTCAAGTCAGAAGAATGAATGAAGCCACGATGTTGTTAAAGAAGCAGCTCCCAAGCGTCAAAAAGTTGCTAAGGAGGAAGACCATAGAACGAGAGGTGATAACAAATGAGGGTGCAAATATTGTTATTGCTCAGGTTTTTATTTCTCAAAATAAGGCACAAAGTAGCTTGTAGTTTAGAACCAAAATTTTATATTCTTACAAAGTATCAGTCTTGTGGCTATAAACATTGTGGAAATTGTGTCCATGGCAGAGTACTGTGGTCCTCTTGGTTTGTTGAACTATGTATTTTTTGGTTGACATTTTTTAAATGTCTCTGTCGTGAAGATTATTTACTATTCTATTCTGTTAAGTACTTTAGGCTAAAATGGTTCTCACAAAAGTTGAAAGTTAACATTTTTGTTTCTATGAACTAAATTTAATATTCCAGTTTTCAGTATATTCAATAAGTAGAAAAATAGGTTTCTCTAGTGACTAGATATTGAAAGAATATCTTATCCTCAAGTTTTGTGTAAATTCATTATATTCTGAAGAATTTTGGCATTAGTACAGTTGTTTGTATGAAGGTACATAATGGAAACAGGTTTTGGAAGCATTATCTTTATTGCTTTAATTTAATTTGAGAATGTTCAGTGAGTGTCAGGCATGGCATTCGACCTTGAGGAGGATACAGTGATACATGAAATTCACTTTGCCCTTAAAAGTATTTACAACAAATATGGGAGAGAGATGTACACAAGAGTAATGAATATGCATTAAGTACCAGATTAGTTATACAGATAGTGTGCCAGGACTATGCAGAGGAGATAGAAATGTCCTTCAACATGGGAAATTATGGACTTCATGGAGAAAGTGGCATGTGAGCTGCATTTTGAAGGATGGATAGAATTTTGAAGGAAGAAAGAATAGGAAAGTTCATCCAGGGAAAGGAACAGTAAATGGCAAGGTGGTGAGGTAGGAGTGTTGCTAATTGATTTATCACAACCGCGATGAATGACTATATTCCGTTATTGGTTATAGGCAAAATGACTTCATGACATATATTTGGGGAAAAAATTTTTAATTTGTTTTAAGAATAATTTACATGATAGAAAATTCACTATTTTAACTGTTTGAAAATGTACAATTCATGGGTTTTAGTATATCCACAGTGTTGTGCAACCATTTTCACTACCTAATTCCAGAATATTTTCACCATCCCAAAATGAAACCTTGTGCCAATTAAGCACTCACTCCTCATTACCCACTCCCCACAGCTCTTCAGATACATTAATTTACTTTTTACCTCTATGAATTTACCTATTCTGGACATTTCACATAAATTGAATCACATAATAGGTGGCCTTTTTGCATATGACATCTTTCACGTAGCATAATGTTTTCAAGGTTCTTCTCTGTTGTAGCATGTATTACTTCATTTCATCCCCTTTCATTTGATTATCCTCTTTTTAAAAAATAACTATATTGAGATATAATCCACATATCATACAGTTCATCCATTTAAAATGTACAATGCAGTGGTTTTTATAATATTCACAAGTATGTGCAGCCAGTAATATAATCAATTCTAGAATATTTTCATCACCTCAGAAGAAAAACCTGTACACTTTGGCTGTCATCACCGTAACCCTGCCTACCCCATTTTCACTCACCAGTCCTAAGTAATAGCTAATCTGCTTTATGTCTCTGTAGAGTTCCCTATTCTGGACTTTCAGTTAATGAAAATTATATAATTGTGGGTTTTTTCTGACTGGCTTATTTCATTTAGTGTTATGTTTTTGTGGTTTATCCAACTTATAGTATGTATCAGTACTTCTTTATTTTTTATGACTGAATAATGATCCATTATATGGATAAACCACATATTGTTTATCCATTCATCCATTGATGGGCATTTGGTTTGGCTATAACTTTTATCTACTATGAATAATGCTGTTATAAAGATTTATATACAAGTTTTTGTGTGAATATATGTTTCCAAGTCTTTTGGGTATATGCTGGGTCATATGGCAACTCTATTTTGACTCATCTGAAGAATTACCATTGTTTTCAAAAGCAGCTACACAATTTTACATTTCCACTAGCAGTGTATGAGGATTCAGAGATTTCTTCATATCCTCACCAACTCTTGTTATTACCAGAATTTTTTATTCTAGCCTCCTGGTTTATATGAAGTGGTATCTCACTGTGGTTTTGATTTGTATTTCCCTGAAGACTGATGATATTTAGCATCTTTTCATGTGCTTGTTGTCCATTTGTATATTTTCCTTGGAGAAATGTCTATCTAGATCCTTTCCCATTTTTGTTTGGGTTATTTGCCTTTTTTATTTTATATTGTAAAACTTCATACAATTGTATTCTAGATACAGTTATCTTATGAGCTATTTAATTTGAAAATATTTTTCTTCATTCTATGGTTTGTCTGTTCAATTTGTTGATTGTGTCCTTTGATGCACAAAGGTTTTTAATTATGATGAAGTCTATTTCTTCCACTCATCATGCTTTTATTGTCATATCTAAGAATCCTTTGTCAAATCCAAGATCATAAAGATTTAATTCTGTTTTCTTTTAAGAATTTTATAGTTTTAGTTTTTATATTTGTGTCTTTGCTCAATTTTGAGTTATTTTTGGTGTGAGATATGAAGTAGGGGTACAAATTCATTCTTTTGCATGTGGCTATCCTGTTACCCCAGCACCATTTGTTAAAAAGTCTATTCTTTCCCTAGTGAATGGTCTTGGTACTCATCAAAAATTAATTGAAAATAAATGTACAAGTTTATTTCTATACTTTTACTTCTGTTCTAATGATCAATATGTCTATTCTTATGCCAGCAACACACTGTTTTGACTATTGCAACTTCGTTATAAGTTTTGAAATTGAAAAATGTGAATATTCCAACTTTTAATTTTTCAAATAACTTTGATTATTTTAGATTCCATGCATTTTCATATGAATTTTAGGATCAGTTTTTCCATTTCTGCTAAAAAAGATGCTTGGAATATTTTTTTTTTTTTGGAGTTCCAGTTTTTGTTTTTTTTTTAACTTTTTTTATTATGGTGACATTGATTATCAAAATCCAATAAGTTTAAGTGTACAATTTAACCTAAGTCATATATATTGCATTGTATATTTACTGCTCATAGTTAGAGTTCTGTCACCACATATTTGACTCTTTTTACCCCATCTCCTCCCCCTTCCCCCCTCCCTCTGGTAACCACTAGTCTATTGTCCATGTCCACGAGTCTCTGTTTCTTGTCATGTTTGTTTGTAGCTTTTAGATTTCTATCCCACATATAAGTGATATCATGTGGTTTTCAACTTTTTCTGTCTGGCATATTTTGCTTAGCATGATTATCGTGAGGTCCATCCATGTTGTCGCAAGTGGCAGCATTTCATCTCTTCTTATAGCTGAGTAACATTCCATTGTCTGTATGTACCACAGCTTCTTTATCCAATCATTTATCGTAGGACACTTCGATTGCTTCCATTTCCTGGCCATTGTGAATAATGCTGCTATGAACAGGTGTGCATATGTCTTTTCGGATAAATATTTTCAAGTCTTTTGGGTAAACACCCAGTAGAGGGATTGCTGGATCATATAGTAGATCAATCCTTAGTTTTCTGAGAAACCTCCATACTGTTTCCCATAGTGACTGTACCAATTTGCAGTCCCACCAGCAGTGTATAAGGGTTCCTTTTTCTCCACATATTCTATCCAACATTTGTGATTGCTTTTCCTGTTGATAATAGTCATTCTAGCAAATGTGGATAGTATCTCATTGTAGTTTTGAGTTGCATTTTCCTAATAGCTAGTGTTGATAAGCATCCTTTCATATGTTTGTTGGCCATTTGTATGTCTTCTTGGGAGAAGTGTCTATTGAGGTCCTCTGCCCATTTTTTAATTGTTATTGAGTTGTATGAGTTCTTCGTATATTTTGGATATTAGGCCCTTATTGGAGGCGCTGATTGCAAACATACTTTCCCATTCAGGTGGTTGTCTCTTTGCTTTGTTAAGTTTTTTTTTTGCTGTGAAGAAGCTTTTTAGTTTGATAAAGTCGCATTCATTTATTTTTGCTTTTAATTCCCTTGCCGTTGAGGTCAAATTAATAAAATCCTCTTTAAGTCCAAGGTACATGAGTTTAGTTCCTATTTTTTCTTCTATTGTTTCAGGTCTTACATTCAGGTCCTTAATCCATTTCAAGTTAATTTTGGCATGATGATAGACAACAGTCTACTTTCGTTCTTTTGTAGGTGGCTTTCCAGCTTTCCCAGCACCATTTATTAAAGAAGCATTCCTTTCTTCACTGTATGTTTTTGGCTCCTTTGTTGAAAATTATTTGCCCATATAAGTGGGGGGTTTACTTCTGGACTCTCAGTTCTGTTCCACTGGTCTGTGTGTCTGTTTTCTGCCCATACCATTGCCGTTTTGATTACTGTCACTTTGTAGTATAATTTGAAGTCAGGAAGAGTGATGCCTACAGCCTTGTTCCTTTTTCTCAGGATGGCTTTGGCGATTTGGGATCTTTTGTGCTTCCATACAAATCTGATGATTTTTGTCCTATTTCTTTAAAAAGTGCTGATGAGATTTAGATGGGGATTGCATTAAATCTATATAATGCTTTAGGCAATAAAGTCATTTTAACTATGTTGAGTCTTCCCATGCAAGAACTTGGACTATTATTCTATTTCTTATGTCTTCTTCAATTTCTTTTTATAAGGTCTTATAGTTTTCATTATATAGGTCCTTCACATCTTTCATTAGGTTTATTCCTAGGTATTTTATTCTTTTTGTTGCAATTGCAAAAGGATTTTTTTTTCATTTCTTTTTCTGACCATTCATTATTAGAGTATAGGAATTCTGTGGATTTTAGAACATTGATTTTGTATCCTAAAACTTTACTGTATTTGTTTATTATTTCTTGTAATGTTCTTGTAGAGTCTTTAGGGTTTTCTATATAGAGAATTATGTCATCCACAAATAGTGACATTTCGACTTCTTCATTTCCTATTTGAATGCCTTTTATTTCTTTCTCTTGCCTGATTGTACTTGTTAGGACCTCCAATGTTACATTAAATAACAGTGGTGATAGTGGACAGCCTTGTCTTATTCCTGATCTTATAAGAAAGGTTTTTTAGTTTTTCACCATTAAGTATAATGTTAGCTGAGGGTTTGTCAGATGTGGCCTTTATTATGTTGAGGTACTTTCCTTCTATACCTATTTTATTAATTGTTTTAATCATAAATGGATGCTATATCTTGTCAAAGGCTTTTTCTGCATCTATTAATATGATCATATGATTCTTATTCTTTATTTTGTTTATGTGGTATATCACATTAATTAATTTGCATATGGTAAACCAACTCCATGCCCCTGGATGAAGCCCACTTGATCATGGTATATAATATTTTTAATGTGTTTGTATTTGGTTCACTAATATCTTATTTTGGATTTTTGCATCTGTGTTCATAAGAGATATTGGTATGTAGTTTTTATGTGTGTTATCTTTACCAGGTTTTGGTATCAGGGTAATATCGACCTCAAAAAAATGAGTTAGGAAGTATTGCCTCCTCTTCGATTTTTTTCAGAAGAGTTTGAGGAGACTGGGTATTAAATCTTCTGGTGAAGCCATCTGGTCCTGGACTTTTTTTGGTAGGTTTTTGATGATTGTTTCAATTTCCCTACTGCTGATTAGTCAATTTAGATTTTTCAGTTCTTCTTGATTCAGTCTGGGAAGGTTGTATATTTGTATATTTGTAAGAACTTGTCCCTTTATTCTAAGTTATTAAATTTGGTGTTCTGTACTTTTTTTATAGTATTCTTATGTGATCCTTTGTGTTTCTGCACTATCTGTCATAACTTCTTTTTCTTCCCTGATTTATTTTTGTCCTTTCTCTTTTTTCTCAGTGAGTCTAGCCAGGGGTTTGTCAGTTTTATTAATCTTCTCAAAGAACCAGCTCTTAGTTACATTTGTTTTTTCTATTTTTTTTGTTGTTTTCAGTTTCATTTAATTCTGCTTTAATTTTGATTATTTCTTCCCTTCTGCTGATTTTAGGCTTCATTTGTTCTTTCTTTTCTAGTTTTTTTAAGATGAAGTGTTAGGTTGTTTATTTGGGCTCGTTTGTTTTTGTTTTGTTTTGTTTTGTTTTTAGATAGGCCTATAAAGATATGAACTTTCTTCTTACCACTTTTGCTGTATTCCAAAAGTTTTGATATACTTTATTATCAGTGCATTCCTTTCTATTTATCCCTTGATCTCTCTTTTTTTTATTATTTCTTCTATGACCCAGTCATTTTTCAGTAGCATGTTGTTTAATCTCCATGTATTTCTGGTTCTTCCCGCTTTCTTTTTACAATTGATCTCCAGTTTCAAAGCATTATGACCAGAGAATATGGTTGGTATGATTTCAGCCCTCTTATATTTGTTGAGGCTATCTCTGTGTCCCAATATGTGGTCCGTCCTTGAGAATGTTCCGTGTGCCCTAGAGAAGAATGTATAAGCAGCTGTTTTGGGCTGAAGGGCTCTATAAATGTCAATTACGTCCAGTTCTAATGTTTTATTTAAAGATGTTATTTCTTTATTGATTTTCTGTTTGTGTGATCTGTCTATACCTGACAGTGGGGTATGAAAGTATTTAGTTCTGTTTTTCCCTTTAATTTTGTTAGCAATCGCTTTACATATTTCAGGGCTTCCTGATTGGGAGCATAGATATTAGTAAGTGTTATGTCGTTTTGATGCATGATTCCCTTTATCATTACGAAATGTCCCTCTGTATCTTTCTTTACCATTTTTATTTTGAAGTCTGTTTTATCTGATATTAGTACCACTACTCCCACTTTTCTCTGAATGCCATTTGCTTGAAATGTTATTTTCCACCCTTTCACCTTGAGGCTATATTTGTATTGGAACTGAGCTATGTCTCCTGGAGGCAGCATGTGGTTAGGTTTTGTTTTTTGATCCAATCTACAACTCCCGTGCCTTTTTATTGGTGAGTTCACTCCATTTACATTTAGGGTGATTATTAAAATGTAAGGTTTCCCTATAGCTGTTGTATCTTTTGCTTTCTGGTAGTTCAGTGTTTCCATTGCTTCCTTTTCCTTGTGTTTCTATCTATTATTTAACTTTGGTAGGTTTTCTGGATTTTCCCTCTGGTCCTTCTTGTTTTGTCATGTATTCAGTTCTGGATCTTTTGTGTGTGGTTACTATTATGAAAATGTAAAGAATAGTTATGTGTGTGTGTGTGTGTATACATATATATATCCATATATATGTACATGTCCATTTTCTTCTGCATGTATCTTATCTCCATCCTCCTTTGTGAATTTGGATCTTTGATTCCTCCCCTTTTCTGTTGTTGTTTCGAATTGTTTCTTTGTGTGCTGAACGTTCATTACTATTTTGCAATAGCAATTGTCTTCTTATTGTTTAAGCTTATAATACCCTGTTCTTAATAAGGGTTGCATTACTCTGCTTCTGTTTGCCTGCTAGTCACCTTATTCATAGTTATGTATTTTTTCATCATTTTGTTTCAGGTGGGCGACCCCCTTCAGTATTTCCTGTAATACAGGCCTCATAGTAGAGAATTCCCTCAACTTTTGTATGTCTGTAAAGGTCTTTATTTCTTCTTCATATCTAAAGGAGAGCTTTGCTGGATACATTATTCTTGCCTAGTAATTTCTTTCATTTAATAGTTTGTATAATGGGTTTTCCTTTATAGGTTACCATCTTCTTTTCTCTGGCTCCTTTGAGAATTCTTTCTCTGTCATTGATTTTTGATAATTTTAATATAATGTGTCTTAAAGAAGTCCTTTTTGGGTTAAGATAATTGAGTGTTCTGTTAGTTTCTTAAATTCAAAGCTCCAGTTCATTCTTTAGATTTGGGAAATTCTTGTCAACTATTTATTTGAATATGATCTCTGATCCCTTCTCCTTTTCTTCTTCTGGAATACCCATTATTCTTATTGTTGCCTTCCTGATGGTGTCAGCTAGTTCTTGTATTTCTCTTTCACTATTTTTCATTCTCCAGTCTCTCTCTTCTTCCTTCTGAATTATTTCTAGATTTCTATCTTCAATAACACTGATTCTTTTCTCCATTTGGTCAACTGTACTTTCTAAGCTTGCTATTTCACTCTTCATCTCTTTTAGTATGTTCTTCATCTCAAGAAGTTCTATTTGGTTCTTTTTTTAGGATTTCAGTCTCTTTGCTAAAAAACTCATTGTGCTAACTTGTTTTTTTCTCAATTCCTGGAATTGTTGATCTGAGTTATTTTGCATCTCACTGAGTTTTTTCAGAAGTACAATCCTGAATTCTGTGTCATTTAATTTGCATAATTCTATGTCTTTAAGCTTATTTTCTGTAGATTTTTCTCTTTCTTTCTGAGCTACCTTGTCACTCTGGTTGTTCACGGTGTTCAACGGGCTTTTTCTCCACTTGCACATTAATAAGAGTGTATTCTGCTTTTTTTTTCCAGAAAGGAGATTTATTATACTGAAATCTCTCTAGACTGTAGCTAAGAAGTTGTTTTTTTGTTTTTGTTTTTGTTTTTGTTTTATTTCCAGTGGGTGCCATCCAAACTTATTGGATCCCTGCTTTGAGACTAATAATGCCTTTTTTTCTTTCTGACTAAATATTCAAGTCACGGTTGCTACCCTTGGTCCCAGCCACTGTCAGTGGTACCTAGAATGGATTTTTGTTTCGGTAACATTTGCTTAATTTCTCCTTGGGCTCCATGGTGCTATGTCTTGGAGGATATGGGGTAGACAGAGGGCATGCTTGGGTTGGTGGATGGGGATTGCTCCTAGTCTCTGTGTCTCAGCCTCGTGCTTCACAACCATAGCTGCTAAGACTCAGCTGTTGCCCTTCCACACGTAGTTCCTGCTCTGCTTTGTGCCCTGATCCCTAGGCTCCACTGGAACTCACAGATTCCTCAGGCAGGGCTGTTTGGGGAACTGGCCACAATTTCTCCCCTCCCCCTCCTACAGGGAGGCTGGGCTGCAAGAGACAACTTCTTTGTTCCTCCCAGTCTACCTCCCAGACTCCCGTAGTTCTGACCTTTGGAAGCTCTTAGGAGCAGATCACTCACTCAGACATGCTTGTGCGCAGGTTGGCTGTTATTTGTTGAGTTTTAAATGTTTAGTTTATTGTTATTTCAAGGAGGAAGATCGAGGACATTTGTCACTCCACCATGCTTCCGACATCACTCAAGATGCTTGGAATTTTTATAGTGATTGCATTGCAATGTAGATTAATTTAGGAACTATTGGCATCCTAATAATATTAAGTTTCCCAGTCCATGAAAATGAGTTATCTTTCCATTTATTTAGGTTTTCTATAATTTCTGTCAGTGTTTTATACCTTTCAGTGTATAAGTCTTGCATTACTGAGATCATGTTTCCTGTGTATAGAGATAATTTTCCTTCTTCCTTTCCAATCTGGGTGCCTTTTATTTATTTTTCTTGCTTAATCGCCCTGGCTAGAACTTCCAGTAGGATATTAAGTAAGAAGGTAAGAGCAGAGATCTTTGTCTTCTTCCTAATCTTAAAAGGAAAGGTTTCCGTCGTTCACCATTAAATGTGATATGTGTGAGTTCTTCATAGATTCCCATTATAGTTTGAGAAAACTCTCATATACCCTTAGTTTCTTGGGTGTTTTTTTTTTTTTTTTTTTTTTTAATCATGAAAGGTTATTGATTTATGTCAAATTCTTTTTTTCCATCTTTTGAGATAATTGTCTTTTTTCTTCATTCTTTTAACATGGCGTTACCTTGATTGGTTTTTAGAGGTTGAACTAACCCTGCATTCTTGGGGAAAATCTTACTTGACCAAGGTATATAATCCTTTCATTATGCTGCTGGACAGGTTGGTAGTATTTTGTTGAGGATTTTTTAATCAATATTTATAAGGGATATTGGTGTATAGTTTTCATTTCTTGTCATGTCTTTGGCTTTGGAATCCAGATAATACTGGCTTTACAGAATGAATTAAGAAGTATTCTCTCCTTTTTTAATTTTTTTGGAAGATTGACGTTAATTCTTTAAATGTGTGGTAGAATTCACTAGTGAAGTCATCTAGTTCTGGACTTTTATTTGTAGGAGTATTTTTGATTACTGATTCAATCTCTTTATACTCTATTCAGATTTTCTGTTCTTGAGTCAGTATTGATAGTTCGTGTTTTTCAGATTTTGTCTGTTTCATCTAGGTTATCTAATTTGTTGGCATATAAATTGCTCATAGTATTCTTTTATATTCCTTTTTATTTCTGTAAGGTTGGTAGTAATGTCCCTAATTATATTCCTAATTAATAATTTGAATTTTCTCTCTGTTGTCTTGGTCAGCTAGTTAAAGGTTTATCAATTTTGTTGATAATTTTGAAGAACCAACTTTTGTTTCATTAATTTTCTCTTGTTTTTCTATTCTCTAGTCCTTATTATAACTAATTTTTTTTAAAATTTTATTTTAGTTCTAGTTTCAAATATACAGTACATTAGTTAGACATTTATATAGTTTACAAAACAATCCTCCTGATTGCTCTTTATCTCCTCTGGCTACACCTAGCCATTACATAAATGCTAACTGCATTCCCTTTGCCATGCTCCCCATTCCTATGACCGTCTATCAACTAATGATTTGTACTTCTTTAACCCTTCACCCCTCTCCCAGCCTCCCAACCCCCTCCCAACCCTCCATAGCCAGATTGTCCTCTATATTTGTGAGTCTCTTTTTTCAAACTAGTTTCAAGTAGTCCACTGTATCTCTGAGTCTGTTTTTGATTAGCTAGTTCTTTTTGTTCCTTAGATTCCACATATAAATGAAATCATATGGTATTTATCTTTCTCTGACTTATTTCACTCAGCATAATAACCTCTAGGTCCATCCATGTCATTGTGAATGATAGGATTTCGTTTTTTTTAATGGCTGAGTAATATTCCATTGTATATATGAACCATAACTTCTTTATCCAGTCATCTGTTGATAGGCATTTAGTTTGCTTACATATCTTGGCTATTGTGCTGCCATGAACATAGGGGCACATAGATCTTTACAAATTATTGTTTTGGTTTTCATTGAATAAATACCCAGAAGTGTAAATGCTGGGTCAAAAGATATCCATTTGTAATTTTTTGAGAACATCTAGACTGTTTCCATAGTAGCTATACCTATTTGCAATCCCACCAACATTGTATGAGGGTTCCCTTTACTCCACATCCTCACCAACACTTGTCGCTCTTTGATTTATTAATAATAGCCATTCTGACAGGTGTGAGGTGATATCTCATTGTGGTTTTAATTTGCATTTCTCTGATAATTAGTAACCTTGAGCATCCTTCATATGTCAATTGGCTAAAACTCTGACCTTTATTATTTCCTTCTTTATGCTTGTTTTGAATTTAGTCTGCCAGTTTTTAATTGCTTAAGGTAAAAGTTTAGATTATCGATTTGATATCTTTCTTTTTTAACTGTAGGCATTTACATCTATAAATTTTCCCCTGAACACTACTTTTGCTCCATTCTGTAAGTATGGGTATGTTGTGTTTCATTTTTATTCCCCTCAAAGTATTTTCTAATTTCTCTTTATATCCACTGGTTACTTAGGAGTATGTTGTTTAATCTCTACATATTTATGAATTTTCCAAATTTTCTGTTACTTCTAACTTCATCCCATTGTAATTAAAGAAGATACTTTGTATTATTTTGATATTATAAACTTCATTGAGATTTGTTTTGTGGTCTAACATATTGTCCATTCTGGACAATTTTTTATGTGTGCTTAAGAATGGTTGCTATTGTTGAGTGGAGTGTTCTATAGAGATCTGTTAGGTCTTCTTGGTTAATAGTGTTGTTCAAGTCTTCTGTATTCTTCCTGATCTTCTGTCTAGTTCATTTATCCGTTATTAAAAGTAAGATGTTGGAGTCTCCAACTGTTGTAGAACTGTCTAGTTCTTTCTTCAATTCTTTTTTTTTTTTTTTTTGCTATATGTCTTATATGGTTGTGTTCCCCAATTTCTTCTTAATGCCTTCATTTGTGTAAGAAAGGTATTTTTAAGTTTAATTCTTTTTTTTTCTTTCTTTTGCAATATATGTTTGAATTATTTTCTTAGTGGTTACCCTGGGTAACATATTAATTTATAAAAAAAAAATCTACTTTATATTAATACCACCTTAAATTTAATGGTATATAAAAACTTTCTACCTGTACACCTTTTTCCCTACTTTATACTGTTGACATAAATTATATCTTTATAAATGGTGTGCCCATCAATATAGACTTATAATTATTTTATGCACTTGTCTTTTAAATTAGATTGGGAAAAAGTGAAGTTATAAATAAAAATATTTTAATACTGTTTTATATTTACCTATGTAGTTACCTTTACTAGAGTTCTTTATTTCTTCATGTGGAGTTATTGTATAATGTTCTTTCATTTCAGCCTGAAGTACTCTCTTTAGCATTTCTTGTAGGGAAAGTCTCCTAGCAATAAACTCTCTCAACTTTTATCTGGGAATGCCTTAATTTCTCCATTTTTTAAGGATTGTTTTTTGCCAGGTAGAATTTTGGTTGACAGGTTTTCCTTTTAACGCTTTGAATATGTCATCCCATTGTCTTCTAGCTTCCATGGGCTCAGTTGAAATCAGCTGTTCATCATATTGAGGCTCTCTTGTGTGTGATGAATTGCTTTTCTCTTGCTGCTTTCAAGATTTTCTTTGTCTTTCAATAGTTTGATTATGATGTATTTTGGTGTGGATTTCTTTGAGTCTATCCTGTTTGGAGTTCGTTTTGGATAGGTAAATAAATGTCTTTTAGCAAATTTGAGAAACTTACAGCCAATATTACTTTAAATATTCATTCTGTCCTTTTCTCTCCTTCTGGAACTCATATATATATATATATATATATATATATATATATATATATATATTTATACACACACACACACACGTGTGTGTGTGTGTGTGTGTGTGTGTGTGTGGGTGCATTTGATGTCCCATAGTTTGTCTTAGGGTCTGTTTGTCTTAGGTTTAGTTTGTCTTAGGTTCTGTTTCTTTTTCTTCATTTTTTTTCTTCCTGTCAGACTGGATAATCTCAATGGTCCTATCTTCATATTTGCTGATTTTTTCTCCTGCCTCCTTAAATCTACTGTTGAGCCCCTCTAGTGGGTTTTTCATTTCAATTGGATTTCAGCTCCCGAATTTCTATTTGATTTCTTTTTATAGTTTTTATATATTTATTGATATTCTCTATTTGATGAGATATCATTTTCATGGTTTTTCTAGTTCTGTAAAAGAAGGTTCCAATAATTCTTTAAACATATTTAAAATGTCTGATTTGAAGGTTTTTTCTAATAAGGTCAATGTCTAGATTTTTTTTAAGGAGTTTCTTCAGAAACTATTGAAACTAATTTTTTTCCTGTGTATAGGCCATATTTATTTGCCATTTTTTGCCTGATACATATTTTTTTTACTGAAGAATGAACATTTTGAATATGGAAAATTTGGAAATACAATTTTTCCTTCTCCCCAGGGTGTGTTGTTATTGCTATTATAGCTGTTGTTTACTAGTTTAGTGACTTTGCTGCTGAACTAACTTTGTAAAGTCTGTATTCTTTGTTTTATGTGGCTACTGAAGGCATTGTTCCATTAGCTTAGTGGTTAGCAATTGCTTGGACAGAGATTTGCTTATACCCCTGGGACCAAAAACACTCCAAGTCTTTGCAGATAAGTTTTGTGTATTTGTTGGGGCACATCTTCAACATTCAGCCAGGCAGCACCTTCACTTCCTGCTTGGATAGAGTCAGGAGGTCAGCCAGAGGTCAGAGCTTATATTCTTTTCAGATCGTTCCTAAATATGTGCACAGCCCTAAACATGTACGTGGCCTTCCATACTCCTTACAAGTATGTGGGATTTTTTCAAAGCCTTTATTCCTCAAAGTATCTCAGTCTCTAGGCTTGCTTCCAAAGCTTTTTAGTTTATTGTTTTCCCCAACTCTTATTCACTAATCAGGCAGCAGTGACTAAAATATTTGCCTATATATGTTTTCAACAATACACCATTTTAGCATTAAGTTCCAAGTTAGGCAAGCTAAAGGCAAGCTTTTTGAGGTAGTCTTCCAGGGAGCCACCAGACAGGTGAGAACAAATAATTTGAATTATTTGTGAGTGATGTCTCCTTTGCTCCCTCCAGTATCTGTACCAGAAACGAAGGCTGTTATTTTCAAAGCTATCACTGAGCTAGGAGTAGAGATGGTAAAAGTGTAAGTTAAAATGCCACAAATGCCACAAGTTAAAATGTCAACAAACCCTGAGGAGAAGGAATTTTCTTAACAAGATTCAGCTGTTTTTCTTACTTAAGCACTCCCTTGGTTGCAACCTTTGATTTAGTATCCTAAATCCTGAAAAAGTTGATACTGATAGTTTTTGCTAGTTTATTCATTGCTATTGTAGGGGATCAGCCTTTTAGAGTCCTTACTCTATCAGTTTTGCTCTGGAAAATTTTAATGGCAAAAAACATGATACATGTGAGGCCAAAACTGAGGTCAGGTCATGCTTTGCCAACTACTAACCATATGAGCCTGAGCAAATTAAAGTCTTTCTCAGAATCTCAACTTTATTATAAATTGAGGGAAAAAATAATGTTATCTAATTCACAGAATTATCATTAGCATCAATTCATATAATGTGTGTTTAAAGCACTTTGTAAGCTGTACAATGCTATATGAATACAAGTTATTTTAATGTTATAATTGTAAATAGAGCCAAGGTAGAACTTAAAGTTATGCCATGTAAACAAACACTTAAAGATGAAGAAATAGTCTTTATTCAGTTTTATTGTACTATACCATATTTTTAATTCCTAACTCTGATTGAAGTAGACAGTTCATTAACTGTTACAGGTAATAAGGTAGGAAAGACTAAAGAATAAAAATTGGCCACCTCTGATTTTCCCTCCCAGAGACAAATAACATCACCAGTGACGTAGTATGTGTGCACAGGAACATGCAGGTATATATACTTCCAGAGAGGTGTTATGCACATACAAGCAGATATGAGTATATGTTCTTCTTTTTTACATGAATGGTAACACACATGAAACATTGTCCTGCATCTTGCTTTACTGATTTATGAAATCATTGTAATTATTCTGCATGGGTCCACAAACCATTCTTATCTGTTTCTCTTGTGTGATAGTCCATTGATACATCATAATTTATTTAAGTTATTCCAGTTGTTGAACAGTTAGATTGTGTCCAGTCTTTTGCTATTAATATTTATGCATCAGTGAGTAAATTAGTTATATGGCATTTTTCACAAATGAATTATATTTGTAGGTTAAATTTATAGATGTGGAATTGTTGAGTCAAAGTACTATATACATTTTATAATTTGGTAAATATTTTAAAATGTTTTCCATAAGCATTATACCAGTTCATACTTCCATCAGCAGCATGTACTTTTTTTCCCCAACATAAAATCCTAAAAACTAAATGTGTTTTATTTAGGTTACAAGCCCCAAGACAGCAAAGGTACTACAAAAGTCACCCTCTTCAAGAAGAATGGTAAGAAAACAAATAATTTCTTTTCTCCCTCATTATTAACTTCCTAAATAGTTTTCTTTGGCCACATCCACCATATCCATGTATAATTTTGGTCATGCTATATCCTTCAAACTCAGCATATTCAGTGTGGCACATAAAGGAATGGCATAGGAGCTCAACTAATGAGTCAAAATGTGTGGTTAAACATCTGTACACAAAGTGCGAACACTGTTGGAAATTATAATGAAAATGTAATTATTATTACCATAGGTTCAATAATGTCAGGAGCGTGAAATTTATCTTACAGAGGCTCTGGGCAGGAGAAAGGAGAGGGACATGAGATGACCAAGAAAGTGTTTTAGGAGTACAATCTTGGCTGCAGTGAACCAGGGACACTGTCCACTCCCAAGTCTAAATCTCTTTTATACATTCTCTGCCATGCTTTCCTGGTTCTTGCTGGTAATAGTAGAATACCACTATAAGAAAGAGCCTTATTTTAAAATATTTTGTATTAGTTTCCTAGTGCTGCCATAACAAAGTACTACAAACTTGATGGCTTAAAACAATAGACATTTACTCTCTGGAGACTAACAGTCCAAAATCAAGTGTTGATTGGTTACTTCTGAGGGATGCGAGAAAAGGATTCATTCTTGACATTCCTAGCATCCTTGATGTTCTTTAGCTTATAGGTGCATTATTCCAATCTCCGCCTTCATCTTTAAATGACATTCACTGGTGTGTGTGCCTCTGTCTCTTCTCCTAAGATAAGGACACTAGTCATATTGGATTGTGGGCCTGCCCTGCTCCAGTATGACCTTACCTTTGGTAGCTGCATATCTGCAATGACCCTATTTCCAAATAAGGTCATATTCTTAGGTATTGGGGGGTTAGGTTTTCAACTTATCTTTGTGGGTGATGAAATTCAACACTTAACATATTCCTTCTAGGGTATATACTGAATCAATTTACATAAACCTACATTAACAATACCATCCTTTGAGAATATACTGATTTAAAATGATTACCTGAGGAGTAGCCAGATCCTAAAACAAATACAAATTTATTTCTGTTTATCTCTAGATAATTAATCTTTAAAACACTCAAAATTTTGAAACAAAGGAAATTTCCAGTCAAATCTATAAAACAGAAATTTCTATTTATTAGACAGCAAAATTCTTTGAATATTTTATTTAGATGAGCTCTCCAAAGTCCCCCAGCTGATCAGGTCATGTGAAAGCAGAGACTCTCTTTACCATTAGCAGTCTGCTCTGCTTTTCACAGTGTTATCAGCACACCTTGAGAGATCTAGTTTCAATCCAGTTTGGCCTGACGAAAGAAAAGGGATTTTTGAAAAAGTCATATTTTCTAATTGATCCTTAAATTTTTCAGAAGGTTGATCTTAAAATATATTGAAATAAGAATTCTGCTTAAAGTAGATTTATTTAGGACATTGTTCAAGGAAATGCAATAATAGAAACATTAGATTTTTGCCATAACCCAGTTTTACCTTTCTCATAATTTTAAGGCATTATAGTTAGAACTAGTATGTAGCAACAGTAAAATCCCAGGTTAAATTTCATAAAATCTCCTGTTAAAAACAAAGCAGTGTTTTATACTGATTGAATGCTTGTTGTGTTTACATGTTTTCCTAATCCAGAGTGCCACTGGTTCTTGTGTCTTTTAAGTGCAATCTTTGACTGATTTGATGTTCATCCTAGTTTGACCAAATGTACTGAATTTTTCCTCATTGGCAGTCTGATGTGCCAGAAGGAGTCATAAGGGTCCATGCTCCACTTCTCTCGAAGGTGTCCATGGCCATTCAACTCAATAGTCAAACCAAAGCCAAAGACATACTGGCAAAATTTCAATATGAGAACAGGTGAGTAAAAGTGAATAAAGGACTCTGTACAAACACGATGAACTTTTATCAGATAAATTACTTTCCAGGAATTACAAATTTGGCATTTTTGAGAAATTAGAATCTGTTACTTTGAGGAATTTATCAGTGGGTGTAGAGTCAAAAATAGAAAAAGAAAGAAGTTAATAGACCAAAGAATTGTCAGTAACAGAAATTTTTTTAAAGGAATTTCTAGAAGTGAAATTATTATCTTTTATTGAGGCATAATTGACATAAAACATTGTATTCTTTTCTGGTATACAACATAATGATTTGATATTTGTATATTTTGCAAAATGATCACCATGATAAGTATAGTCAACATTCATCACCATACAGTTACAAAATTGTAAGATTTACTCTCTTAGCAACTTTCAAATATGCAATACAGTATTATTAACTATAGTCACCATGCTGTACATTACACCTACATGCCTTATTTATATTATAAATGGAAGTTTGTACTTTTTGACCTTCTTCACCCATTTCGCTCAACCCTACCCCTTCTACTCTGGCAACCGCCAATCTTTTCTATGTATCTCTGAGAATGGTTTTTTATTTTTTTGTTGTTGTTTTATGGTCTTTTGGTTTCTTAGATTCCATATATAAGTGAGATCATATGGTATTTGGCTTTCTCTCTATGACTTATTTCACTTAGCCTAATGCCCTCAGCATTCATTCATGTTGTTGCAAATGGCAAGATGTCATTTTTGATGGCTGAGTAATGTATATTACTGAGTAATGTATATTTTTTTTAATCATATTTACTTTATCCATTCATCCATCAATGGACACTTTGGTTGTTTCTATATCTTGGGTATTGTAAATAATACTGAAATGAACATGGGAGTATATATATCTTTTTGAGTAAGTGTTTGTGTTTCCTTTGGATAAATACCCAGAAGTAGAATTGCTGAATCATATTGTAGTTCTATTTTAAATTTTTTGAGGCATCTCTATAACTGTTTTACATTGTGACTGCACCAATTTATGTTCCCATCGACAGTACACAAGGGTTCCCTTTTCTCCACAGCTTTGCTAACACTTGTTATTTCTTGTCTTTTTTATAATAGCCATTTTAACAAGTGTGAGGTGATCTCTTATTGTGGTTTTGATTTCATTTTCTTGATGATTAGAGATGCTGAGGCTCTTTTCATGTACCTTTTGGCCATCCATATATTTTCTCTGGAAAAACGCCTATTCAGATCTTCTGCCCATTGTTTAATCAGGTATTTTTTACCTATTGAGTGGTATGAGTTCTTTATATATTTTAGATACTAATCTCTTATTATCTCTCATACTGTGGGTTGCCTTTTCATTTTTTTGATGGTTTCCTTTGCTGTGCAGAATCTTTTCAGTTTGACATAGTCCCACTTATTTTTGCCTTTGTTGCCTTTGCTTTTCATTTCAGATTTTAAAAATCATTGCCAATACCAGTGTCAAAGAGCTTTTTGCTGCCTATGTTTTCTTCTATGAATTTTGTGTTTTTAGGTCTTACATTCAAGACAATCCATTTTGAGTTAATTTTTGTGTGTGATGTAAGACTACAAATTTGATTCCTAATAGGATACATATTCTGTCTTGGTGTCTTCATTTACTCAATAAGTTATACTTTTTATTAGAATAAAAATTATAGCAAGTTAGTTTTGTAGATCTCTTGATATTATTCTAGGTTCCAGTGGGCTTTAACATGCATATATCAAGTAAAGTTTATGAAGTTAAGTGAAAATCATAGCTGTTGCTTTCCCTAAACACCTTATCAATAAACACGTGAATCAGAATGATATTTACAAAAATTTTTTGTATATACCATATATCGCTTTAAAACAACATAAATTATAATTTTTGTCTAGGCATGCTTATTTAAGGATAAACATTTGCCCTGAGATTTTTAAAAGATAAGAAGCACTAATTAAAATCTGTCCCTTAGAAAGCAAGTACAGTTTGATGGTCTGTAGTTAAACTGATAGCTGTCTTTAAAAAGAAGCTTTCAAATCATGTTAGAAAGCAATATTTATGTTGAGCAAAAAAAAAGAAAAAAAGCCAGTTGCAAAAGATTTCATACTGCAAGACTCTCTTTATATAATATTTTAGAAATTACAAAATTTTAGAAATGGAGGATAAATTAGTAGTTACTAGGAATTGAAGAGAGGTGATTGTGAGGGGAGGGGAGAGATGGATAGATGGATATGGTTATAAAAGAGCAACACAAAGGACCTTTGTGGTTTTGGAACTGGTATCTTAAATGCACTGATCAATAAAAGCTGTATAAAATTGTATTGAACTTAATACATAACCAAACAAGTACAATTAAAATGGAAATCAAAACAGCAAGGGTGAATTTGATCAATGTCAGTATATTGATTGTGACATTATACTATAGTTTTTTATAATCTTACCACTGAAGAAAACTGAGCAAACATTAATCTCACTGTATTATTTCTTACAACTACATGTGAATCTACAATTATCTCAATAAAATTTAAAAGAAAAACAAGAGTAGCCAATAAAAGTAATCTATGGTGTTAGAAGTCAGGGTGGTGGTTATCTTTTAGGGTGAAAGGTTAGTGACTAAGAAGGCATGACAGTGGCTTCTAAGAGGTTCCGTGTTTAGATATGTGGGCTGGTTACATGGTGTGTGTACTTTATGTATGTTTTATACATACCATGTAAGCTTATATATATAAAGCTTTCTTAGAAAAGAAAAGAAGAGTAGACAAAGGCCAACAGGAGCCCCGAACACTTATTCCTCTCTGCAGCTGGCCCTGACTCTTAAAACACTGTAAATAGTTACCACTACCCAGTAATAGAGGGACTTCAAATTCCATTCAAGGGATTTGGGCATCTAATAGATTTCTACTGTGTTCATGTGTTATAAAGTTATCTCTACTCTCATGTAGACCTTTGTAGAAAGAAAATTTTGTACATCCAGGGGCCAAAAGAAAATAATAAAATAAATAATTCAATCTAAACCTCACATCTTATACAACCATTAACCCAAATGGATCACAGAATTAAATATAAAACATAAAACTATAAAACTTTTAGGAAATTACATAGGACAAAACCTTTGTGATATAGGGTTAATGAAGAGTTCTTAGACTTAACATTAAAAACATGATACATCAGAGATAAAAATTTATAGATTAGACTTCATCCAAATTGAAAATTTATACACTGAAAGGCCCTATGAAAAGGATTAAAAGACAAGCTAAAGACTTGAAGAAAATATTTACAAACCACATATCCAACAAAGAACTAGTATTTAGAATATGTAAATAATACTCAAAACTAAACATTAAAAAAAAATCTAATTTGAAAATGGGTAAATGATATGAACAGACATTTCACCAAAGATTGATATACAGATGATTAATATGCACATAAAAAAGTGTTCAGTATCTTTAATCATCAAATACCTATGAGAATGGCTAAAATAAAAACTAGTGACAACACCAAATACTGGCAAAGATGTGAAGCTGATGGGAATGTAAAACAGTATAAGTCACTGTGAAACAGTTTGACAGCTTCTTTTTTTTTAATTTTTACATTTTTTTCAATTATAGTTGATATACAATATTATATTAGTTTATATTAGTACCTGATAAATCCAGTACCCATCTGACACCATACATAGTTATTACAATACTACTGGCAATGTTCTCCATGCTATACTCTACATCCCCAAGACTACTTTGTAACTGCCAATTTATACCTCTTAATCCCCTCCCCACTTCACTCATTCCCGCACCTCTAATCTGACAACCATCAAAATGCTCTCGTATCTATAAGTTTGTTTCTATTGTTTATCCTGTTCTCTAGATTCCACACATGACATTTATCTTTCTCTGTCTAACTTAACTCCACTCAGCACAATACCCTCTAGGTCCATGTTGTTGCAGATGACAAAATTTCATTCTTTTTTATGACTGAGTGATATTCCATTATATATATACCACCTCTTCTTTATCCATTCATTCATTGATGGACACCCAGGATGCCTCCATATCTTGGCTACTGTAAATAATGCTGCAATGAACATATAGATTCACATATCCCTTCAAAGTAGTGTTTTGGGTTTCTTCAGATAAAAATCCAGAAGTGGGATAACGAGGTTCTACTTTGTCTCTTGTTATAGCCTTTGTTTTTAAAGTCTGTTTTGTCTGGTATCAGTATTGCTACCCTCCTTTTTTTTTTTTTTTTTTTTTTTTGTCTATTTCCATTTTCATGAAACATCTTTTTTCATCCCTTTAACTTTCAGTCTGTGTGTGTCTTTTAATCTGCAGTGAGTCTCTTGAGGCAGCCTATGTAAGGGTCTTGTTTTCTTATCCATTCAGCTACCCTATCTTTTGATTGCAGCATTTACTCCATTTACATTTAAAGTAATTGTTGCTAGATATGTAGTTATTGCCATTTTATTTTTCATATTTTAAATCTTTTTTCTTGTTTCTTCTTCTTAAAGAAGTCCCTCTGACAATTTCCTATAATACTGGCTTGATGATGAACTCCTTTAGCTTTTTATTTTCCGAGAAACTCTTTATCTGTCCTTTGATTCTAAACGATAGCTTTGCTGGATAGAGTAATCTTGGTCATAGGTCCTTACTTTTCATCACTTTAAATATTTCCTGCCAATCTCTTCTGGCCTGCAAAGTTTCTGCTGAGAAATCAGATGACAGTCTTATGAGAACTTCCTTGTATGTAGTTAACTTCTTTTCTCTTGCTGCTTTTAAGAGAAAATCTTTAATCTTTGGCATTTTAATTATGTGTCTTGGTGTAGGCCTCTTTAGGTTCATCTTGTTTGGGACTCTCTGTGTTTTGTGGGCTTGTATGTCTATCTATCTCCTTCACCAAATTAGGGAAGTTTTTAGTCATTATTTCTTCAAATAGGTTTTCAGTCCTTGTTCTCTCTCCTCTCCTTCTGCTACCCCTATTAGGCAAATGTTGGTACACTTGATATTGTCCTAAAGGCCCCTTAAACTAGCCTCATTTTTTTTGGATTCTTTTTCTTGTTGCTATTCTGATTTGGCGTTTTCTGCTATCTTATCTTCTAAATTGCTGATTCAGTCCTCCACTTCATCTAATCTATTGTTAATTCCTCCTAAGGTATTCTTCATTTCATTTATTGTATTCTTCATTTCTTACTGGTTCTTTGTTATGTTTTCTGTTTCTACTTTTATGTTCTCTATCTCTTTGTTAAAGTTCTCACTGAGTTCATGTACTCTTCCCCTGAGTTCACTGAGCATCCTTATAACAAGTATTTTGAATTCTGCATCTGGTAGATTGCTTATCTCCATTTCGTTTATTTCTTTTTCTGGAGCTTTGTTCTGTTCTGTCATTTAGAACATGTTTGTCTTCCCATTTTGTCTGCCTTCATATGTTTGTTTCTATGTATTAGGTAGGGCTGCCTTGTCTCCTGGTCTTAATAGAGAGGCCTTATGTAGTAGTTATGCTATGGGGTCCCAGTGGCACAGTCTTCTGTGGTCACCTGAGCCAGGTATTCTAGGTATGTCCTTATCTGGGTTGTGTGTGGCCTCCTATTGTAGCTGAGCCTTGCTGTTTGCTTATCAGTGGGAGGGATTGACCCTGAGGCTAATATGTTGTGAGGACTGGCCATGACCAGTGGAGGAACTCTTGTGCAGGGGCTGACCCTATAGAGCAGGATTCGCTTTAGGAGGGCTCTGGTGCCTGCCTTGTTTGCCCTTTTTTGGTGTGTTGTCCTCAGATGTGACCCTAGGTGGTATTGCAGCTCAGACCAATGCTGGCTACCAGGTATGCAGGCCAGGGCCTCCAAGGAATGGCCCTGCTGCAGGTGCTGCAGGCCAAGCTCAGCTGCAGGCCATGCCTTTCTTAGGGCCACCTGGCATGAGCCACCAAGCATTCTGCAGGTGGCTGCCACCCACACTGGGTTTGGAAGTTCTTCAAGAGGCCAGGCCGCAAACCGAGGCTGGCTGCCACTAGTGCCAGTATTGGGGTTGGTCAGCAAGAGATATGGAGCATACCCAGTCCAGGTGCTGCTTGTTTAGATTTTGTGAACTTTTGAGAGATTTTAGGTAAGTCCACAGCATGAGCCAGGACAGAAGGTTTGTGTGGAAAATACACTGGAAGTTGCTTGACTGGTCCCACAAGTAGGGAGGGGCAGAGTCTCAGGGACAGGGCAAGGCAACCAGTGTTAGCCAGGTTGACAGAGACTCAGATATGGTGCCCACCTGAGTCTGCAAGCCGGGTGGGGGAGAGCTCAATAAAGGAGCAATGCCCTCTGCCAGCACTTCTGTCCAGGAGAAGGCTCCCCCTCTAGCCCTCACCCTGAAGCCAGACAACTCAGTTCCTCCCCATTCCTCCCTGGCATCTTTTGAACTGCTGCCCAAGAGCTGGAGCTCAGTATGAGTGAGTCTATCACCAACAAAGTCCATGCACGGACCCTTTAAGAGGAAGCCCTCTCTCTCAGTTGGCCACACCCTCCACTGATTTTCACAGCTAGAATATGTGGGGACTTCTCTTCCCAGCACTGAAACACTGTGCTGAGAAGCCCAATGTGGGTCCAAGACCCACACTCTTCTGGGGAACCTCCACAGCTGAGATATTTCTCCTGATTTTCAACCACCACAGGCAGGTATGGGACCAGCCTGTCTCACATTTCCGCCCCTCCTACCTATGAGGTGGCCTCTTCTGTGTGTCCCCAACTGTAGGACTTCTGTTCATCTAGACATAGAGCAACTCCCAATGGATGCTATTCTGTAGTTTAGTTGTATTTTTGATGTGGCTGTAAGAGGAGATAAGCACAGCATTTACCTACTCCACCATCTGACCAGAACTCAAGTTTGACAGTTTCTTATAAAACTAAATATGCAATTCCATGCAAACCCAGCATTCACACTCCTGGGCATTTATCCCAAAGAAACTAAGACTGTGTTCACACAAAAAGCTGTACATATATGTTTATAGTAGCTTTATTTATAATTATCAAAAACTGGGAAAAAAACCCCAGATGTTCTTCAACAGGTAATGACTAAAGAATCTATGGTACATCCATACCATGGTATACTATTCAGCAATAAAAATGCAATAACTTGAGTGAATCTCCAGGGATTTAGGCTGATTGAAAAAAAAAAAAATCCAGTATAAAATAGTTCCATTTACATAATATTTTGAAATGTCAAATTTGTAGAAATATAGAAGATAAAAGATGGTAGTAGGGAAAGGGATAGGGACAGGGAGAGGGGGATGGCTGTGGCTATAAAAGGGAAACTGGGGATCTTGTGGTGATGGAAATGTTCTGTATCTTGACTGAATCATTACCAGCATTCTGGTTGTGATACTGCACTAGAGTCTTTCAAGATTTTACTATTAGAAGAAACTGGGTAAAGGATACACAGGATCTATCTGTATATTCTTACAACTATGTGCAAATTTACAGTTATCTCAAAAATTTAATTGAACGAGAAGGCACATACCCTTCCTCACATTAGAGAGCAGTGAGGACAAATCTTTTTGAAGTAATCAACTGAAAGTCATTCTTGAAGTGGAATAGAGATCAGCAATAGCCTTTCCAGACTCTTCTACCCCAGCATTCTAGTCTGGGGTAGAAAAATTAAATCGGGCAATTATTTTCTCTGACTTGCTTTTATTGTAGGACAGCGACATGCAACAAAATCAATGTTAGATGGGTAGCAAAGCATTAGACAAGCTTAGAAATGTGACATGGGCTGAGGAGAGAATCCCATTCAATTTTTGGCAAAAACAGAAATGAAACCTGACTTCTTTTGAACTGAGAGTAGTGTGACCAATGATAAGGCAATATTAAAAAACCAGCTGCTCCTTGGGCAGCCTTGATATGTCAGTAAGAGTTAACCTCTCTAAAATGGAATTGACAGCTGTGGATAGAATGGGCTCTGGGCTGCTGTGGAGCACCAGAACATCTTGGTGTGAAATAGTCCTATCTTCAGATGCTTGTCTGTGTCAAATAAACAAAAAAATTTTTTTATCACAACTTTAGTCATAATAATGATTTGTGGAGTGTATTTCACTCAAGGCAGAATGAATTGTTTGTTGCCATGGTTATTTCATCTACAGATTTACCTCAGATTATGAAAGAGGGTTAAAATCACATTGCTTTCTCCTTTTTTCAGTCATGGTTCATCGGAATGCATTAAAATTCAGAACCAAAGGTTATATGAAATTGGAGGAAATATAGGTAAGGATTCTTTAAAAGTTTTTACTCCTAAATTCTCTGATTACTCTAAAAGAAATATGATGCTGTTATTGTAAAAGTATATTTTATAAGTTTCTTAGATATAAATTCAAAATCAGTAAGTTTCTGGGTTGTTGAAATATCATATAAGAACAGTATGACTTTCCTACAATATTTTCAAAATTTTTGTTGATATGGAATAGACTTTTGGGTCTTTTAAATGTGACCCAAAACTTTTGGAGGTTCATGCAGAACAAAGAAAGAACATCATGGAACTTTCAGAATCATGACACCCTTTTTGTTTAACTTTCTTGTTTTCACTCTCAAGTTCATTCTTCCTATTTCCCTGAAGTTGGGCAGCAAGGAGGAATCAAAAGAAAATTTCCTCAGCTTGCTTCCAAGTGTGCTTATCTTCTGCTTGCTCTGCTTATAGTCCAAATGAAATATGTTTTCCTGTTTAAGAGCAGCACCTCCACTCATGCCTCACTTCCTGTCCCCTCCTGACTAGTTAAGACAGCGGTGCAGTCATTCTCCCATTTTCTCTTATATCATCAGCTTCCCCCTCCAACTGCTTCATTTCTATCTGCATAATTTTGGTAATTTCTCTCATCTTTACAAAATTCTCTCTTGACCCCCTTCACATCAACTCCCATTTCTATTCTGCTTTGCAGCAAAAACTCCTTGAATCAGTTGTCTACCCTGTAGTCTTGCTCTCTCTTGAAACCACTCCATTCAAGCTTTACCCTTCAACACTTCATCAAAACTGCTCTCTTGTCTAGGTCACCAGAGAACTTTTATGTTGTGAAATCCAACAGTTCAGTCTCTCTTTATAACTACCTGAGTTGATCTTTCTCTTCTTTGAAAAACACTTTCTTCACCTGGTCTCAAGGATAACCTAAGCTTCTGGCTTTCCTCCCACTTCACAGACTACACCTTGAGTCTCCTTTGCCTGTTACTTCTCATCTTCTCAGCCTCTTAAGATTGGAGAGCTGTAGGGCTCAGTTCTTCAAATTCTTCGCTATCTACACTTAACTTCTTTGCTGAACTCAGTTCATCTCTTTGCTTTCAATATACCTATATGCTGATGCCTCTCACATTTATATCCAGACTCTCCCTCAGACACCAGCCTTGTATATTCAGTCACCAGGTACATTCTGCCTTGGGGCCTTCACATTTGTTTGACTTTTGCCCAGAATGTTCTTCTTCAGATTGTTCATTTCTCTCTCCCTTGCCCCATTCAGGTCTTTGCCGCTATATCACCTTCTCACATGAGACTTTCCTGGATCATAGCCTCTCTGTGCCCCTTCTCTGCTTTGTTCTCTGAAGTTCATCAGACTTGCTTTACATCACAGTTGTTTATTTGCTAGTTGCCTTTATTACTTTCAGAATGTAAGCACCCTGAAGGCAGGTATTTTTGACTGTCAGATGCATTGCTATAGCCCCAGCCCCTAGAATAGTTCCTGTAAGGTATAACTGTATAACTCTGAATAAATATTTGTTAAATGAATGAATCAAGCAAGCAGTCGGATCTTGGTAGTTTTGTTTGAGACTTTAATATACATTTCAAACACACTGTATATACAGATTTTCAAATGTATTTGCCACTCAGCATGATATCTTTGTTTTATTTCCACATCTTCTGCCTATGGGCATTGCATCCAATATAAAGAAACTAAAATGAACTTGCCTTTAATATTCCCTAGTCTTGGTCAAGTTAATATCACTAAAACCATTAGAGGACATGTATTATAATTGATCAGTTTATCCAAGTTCTTACTTATTTTCCTAGTGGATGTAGTGAGTTTAGGGAACAATTTGCCTGTTGTTGGTATGCCTGTTTTTTCCACAATTTCACATGGGACTCATTTGAAGTACTTAACAGTCAAAAAGAAACAAAGGAAGGAAGGTGGGAAGGAAGGCAGACAGGCTTCGTTAAGAAACTTTAAAATGTATCTACAGTCATGCTTTGGTCAACAATGGACTGCATGTATGATGGTGGTTCCATAAAATTATAATGGAGTGGAAAAATTCCTGTCACCCTGGTGACAGCATAGCCGTCATGATGTCATAGTGCAACACATTAATCATGTTTTTGTGGTGATGCTGGTGTAAACCTACTGTGCTGCCAGTCACATAAAAGTATAGTACACTATCATACTAGTAGTCTGTACTGTCTGGATTTGTGTAAGTGCACTATGATCTTTGCCATCTAAATTTCTGTCTCTATATGTACTTGTTAATTGCTTGTCAAGTGATCAGTAAAGATATGGAAATATTCAATAACTAAAGTACTCAACTCTATAAACAATAAGGAGAGCACTTCCTGTACTTACTTTTGTCTAAGAGAGCTATAAATGCCTTATATGAACCTTACACATACATACATGCACATTCACACACAAAAGTGTTCACTCTTAGAAACATTCTCTGATTTTCTCTTTCTTTTAGGACAGCATTGCTTGGATCCAGATGCTTATATATTGGATGTATATCATGTAAATCCTCAAGCAGAATGGGTGATTAAACCCCAGTCAAGCTTTTGAAATATCCCCCAAGATGGCAGTTATTTCATATTATATGCCAAGAAAATTCTACATTAAGTAGGGAGGGGAAAAAGACTGCTTTTGACATGTTTGTTCCTATAACCCTCTTGGTATTTCTTAGCCCAAGTGGTATCTCCCAGCATCGTCATCATGAACTCTAAAAGAGGAACTGATTAACCATTTGAGCTGAAGCTTTCTCATGGTGGTTCCTTGACAAGACTGAAGAAAGAAAGAGGTTGCGATCTTTCCTGAAGAAAGGCCAATCTAGAATAGGAACTCTATAATCATTTATAGTATTGAGACTCACAGCAGAAATGAACTTGGTTCTGTACCTGGGGATAAGAAACACTTCTTTATGTAGAAAATACTACCAAACGAGATGTGGAAAAAGACTTTTATACTTATGTTGTATACATATATTGACCTTTTCTAGCAAGAATGCCAGAAATATCAGTAATTTCTGCTCTGCAAGATGATTCAGACCTGCTTTCCAAAGGGAATCAGATTCTAAAGCTACACATATAGTATTTATGCTCTGACTCGCTCCTGAATTGGAGGAGGAGGGACTCCTGTTTAAAAAACACTGTGTCAATCTGTGTGTTACTCTGCAGCGTGACTTTCGGCATTCTGGTGCAAATGAACGTTTCCTTTTGTGGACTATTGAAAATTGATATTTTCAAAGCTTCTTCCCTTGTGAGCATAGGTCTCTCTAGTGAAGCTTAATTTGACAAAGAGTGTTCTTAGGCTTTCATAACCTGTAGTCAGAAGTCACAGAACCTCTATTTTTCTCATGATTATGGTACTCAATGAATAGCTTTCCATGTGCCAGGCACTGATTTCCTTTCCTGATCAAACATATTATTTTTTATATTTTACAACTGTAGATAGTCACTTCTGCAGCCCCAATTTAAAAAGTACAGAACTGCCTTTATCCAACTGCTCTTTATCCAAGAGTACTGAAAAATACTGTTACATTCAATTTTTATATGCTGTAAAAGCAGATTTAGTTCTGTTAATCAGTCATAGACATAGTCAAGCACTTGGATTAGCATTGAGCTTTAACATCAGATGCTTATTTGGTAAACAGAAAACTATCTTGCTGTCAAGATCCCGTGGAACCATTTTCCAGAACTGCAATGGGTGAGAACACAGTCCCCCACGATTCTAATTGAGACCAATCTAAAATGTGCTCAGGGGTCAGACAGCTCTGCCTTTCATCTTGAGTTGCAGATACAGACCTTCTAAGGTTAGCTAGATATGAGACAGAGGTCTCATTTATCTCACACATGTGCTTTGAGTTAGAATCCACAGATTTAGATTTTGATGAATTTATATCTGTTTTAATGAGATTTAATATTCAAATGACTGTCACAGTTCAAACAATAGACAAAGTTGCTTACAAATTCAAAAAACATTTTATCTCCTACCAAGTCTCAAAACATAATGAGACATTTAAGCCCATATGTAGAAGAAAATTTTTATATGTTGCATTGACTTTTTGTCTATAAAAACATTACTTATATTCAACATGTAGATAATTCTATTTCTGGCCATTAGGAGTTTTTTTTATATTTTTAGAGAAAACTCAAAATATCCATGCATTTTATTTATTTGAGAATTTTTATTTTTTTCCAAAAACCCATCAGAAAATAAACATTTTCTGTAGGTTTATACTTATTCTTATATTTCATTAATTTTCAATATTTGGCTAATTGATGGCATGTGAGTTTATATAATTTCAAGAGTCTAAAAAAATGCTGTTATTGTTTTTGCAATTCAAACAACAGGAGCAGACATTTCACTTTGTGTAGTTGCTAAGTTACAAGACATAAGATGGTAATAATTTATGCTTACACACATGGAAGAAATTCTTCAAATTAACTACCTTACACTTCTATGTATATTTGAAAACTATGATTGACTTACCTCATTGTATTTCTTGTCATTTAAAATAAATTCTGTGTGTTTATATAGAAAATTCACAGACCTATTCATTTAATTTTTCTTTTGGGAATTTTCACTACTTTTGACTGAAAACCCATTAGAACCTATACATAAGTTCTAAAGGTTTCAAGATTTATTTCACTCATCATCAGTTTTAAATAAATGACTAAAAAATGACAGGTAAAAATAATAAGTTTCTGATTTCTATATACTTTTGTGTGTTTTCAGATGTCAAAACTTAGCTGAGTCAGTAACTTTATTCACTTTAATGTATTCAAGGATATGTGACAACTTTCAAATAACTATATAATATGGAAGGCCTTCTCAGTACCAATATCATGATTCAATGATAACTTTTATTCTTAGTCATAAGGTAAACTAACTGATTGGGTAAAGAGGGGTAAAGAGGTTCTTTTTACTAATTTTATCCTGAAAGAATAAACAAACCCCTACAATTAAATTTTAAAAATGCCTGTCACCTAAGTATTAAAAAACTATCTTTGCCTTGTCAAATTATTTTAAATTAGTTACAATAATCTGTAAAAATGAATAGTATATTTGCAAACAAAAGCAGAGTCAGATACTGGGCATCTAAATTCTATTCTTAATAGCTTCCCACCCATTTCATCCCAAGAGTTCTTGATGTACAGTTAGGGAAATAATGTCCAGGAAGGTATTAGAGAAAATTAACATTTTAGAAACATTTATTCATTTAAAAAAAAAAAAAAACACCCTATGACTGATGCATTTTTTCCATCATTCTGCAAAAGAGGATCCTTTTGTTAAGCAGCTCACTTGGGAATAAAGTCTTCTAGTGAATGATCTTTGAACAAACTGGAGTATTAATTTCTTTACAATATATACACAGTATAAACTACCTCATTTGCCTTTCTTGGAAAAAAACTAATGGACTTTAACAATTTTTGTTACAAACCATCCCTGAGTCTTATTGTCACTTCAGTTAGCTTTCAATGTACATTTAATAATACACATTGAATGATGTAAAATATTTTTAGCAAAAGCTTTAAAGCCAAAGATACTCTGTGTGATCTGTGGTATACGCTGATAAAATTTGTGTCCTTTAGTCATTGTTTTGTTTATTTAACCATGTTGAGATACAGGTTTTCAAGGGTAGAAATTAATTTTCATCTTTTCTTTCAGGCATTTTTCAACTGCTCTTCCCCTATTGCACTTGACTGAAAAGTAAGATGAGATAAATATGTCTCTGTTTTGTATCAAGCATATTTCAGCTGTTTTCCACAATTATATTATTACGTGCCTGAAAAAATATATATTATGGGATTGAATAGTTCCTAGTTTCTGACAGGCATATTCAACAGTTTTACACACACACACACACACACACCTTATTTTAAAAATAATATCTTTTCTTTCAAGCATTTTTCAGTTATTTTCTAAAACTGTGATTCTATTGTAAAATCATATAATGTCACAAGGAATGCCAGTGTTTTATGTTGTCTCCCATCTCAAAAGTTATGGTTCTTTTGTCTCATCAGTTTTCATTGTTAAATATATGTATGCTGCATTTTATCCATTTAAATAAAAGTAAAAAAATTAAAAGCATTGTAATAAGATTTCTCATATTTAACTACTCTAAGGGCACCATGGATGGTGCTGATGAAAGAACGGGAGCTTTAAATGTAGCAGGTTTGTTTCTGAGCTCAGTCTCTGTCACTTACTAGCCAAATGGTGGTCTTGTATAGAAGTCACGTGGCACTACAATCATGATGGATGGTTGTGGGTAGGGGATAGATCAAATCAGGAAAACCTATTTTCTAAATTTATTTGAGTTGGTGCTTTGTCTGAACAGGCTTTTAATACATGCTTTAAAAAATTTTCTTCAATAGATATAGAATAGACATTTGACAAAATTTAATACACATTCATGAGTTTTTAGAAAATTCAACATTTTACTATATATCCATGCAAAAGGTGAGATAAAGACAAGACATAAAGATTAGAAAAGAATAAAACAGTCTACTTTAAATCATATGATTATTGATATAGAAAAGCCTAAGGTATGTTTATTAAAACTAATAAGATAATTTAGCAAGAAAGGTCATGGCATATAAGATTATTATATAAAAATCAATTATATTTTTATTATCAAAGAATTGGAAAATAAATTTTAACTTCCATCTACTATAGCATCAAGAAACAAAATACTTATGAATACCTTTAACAAAGTTTATGTAAGATATGTATGTTAGAAACTATGAAATGTTTTTAGTAGAAATGAAAGAATAGCTAAATAAATGTGTGTATGTGTACACACACACACACACACACACACACACACACACACATTTCTGGATAGGAATAGATGGGTGGGAGAGAATTGGCAAGATGTCAGTTCTCCACAAACAGATCTACAAATTCAATGCGATCCCAGTCATAATACCAGTAGGATTTTTAGGTAGAAATTGACAAACTAATTATAAAATTTATATGGAAATGTAATAGATCTAGAATATCCAAAGTAATCTTATAAAAAAAAAGTTGTATTTAGAATAAATGATTTCAAGACTTACTATAAGGCTACAACTATTAAGACAACATGATACAGAATAAAGATCAACACCTACGTCAATGAAACAAAATAGAGCACATAACAAAATAGAGCCAGCCCACTTATATGGTCCTTTGATTTTCAACACAGGTGCCAAAGTGACCCTATGAAGAAAGGAAACTCAATAGATGGAACTAGAGCAATTGGATTATCCATATGGAAAAACAAAAAATTGACCCCCTCACAGGATACACAAAAATTCATCCAAAATAGGTCAGAAAGTTAATTATGATACCTAAAACAATGAGGCCTTCAGAAAACAATAATAGCTTTCTGACTTGGGGATAGACAAAGGTTTCTTAGAAAGCAACACTTATAAAAGAAAAAAATTGGTAAATTAGACTTCAACAAAATTTAAAACTGCATATCCAAAGAGACTATTAAATCAAATAAGCAAACCATAAATCAGGAAAAAAATATATTTGTAAAGCTTTTGCGTGACAAAAGACTGATATTTGGGACATATAAAGAATTCATAAGACAATCCAATTTTTAAAATCAGCATAAGACTTGAACAAACACTTCACGAAAGAAGATATGCAAATGGCCAATAAGCCCATGCAAACATGTTTATTGACATCATGTGCCATTAGGAAAATACTATTTAAAACCAGTATGAGATAACGCTATGACACACCAGCTAGAATGGTTAAAATTAAAAAGAGTGATTTTGAGTGTGAATGAATCGAAACTCTTGTCAATAGGAGCATAAAATGGGAAAGGCCAATTTGGAAAAGAGTCTAGCAGTTTTTTTATCAAACTAACAATACAACTACCCTATGACACTGCAACTCTAGGTATTTACCCCAAAGGAAACACATGTCCCAAAGAAACACTTGTAAAAGGATGTTCACAGCAGCTTTATTTATAATATCTAAAAACTGAGAACGTCACAGGCACCCGTCAATGGGAAAATAGGTAAACTGTGGTACGTTCACACAATGCAACAATACTCAGCAAAAGGAATAAACTGTTATAGGTAACAACATGAATGAATCTCAGAAACAAGAGGCTGGGTGAAAGAAGCCAGACACAAAAGGCTAAGTACTGTACAATTCCATTTACATAAAATGCTAGGACAGACAAAGCTAAATGATGACGGAGGTGGTGGGCGGGAACAATGGTTATCTCTAAGGGATGTGTCTGGAGATTGACTGGAAGTGGTATGAGGGGCCTTTCTGGGCATGGAAATGTTCCACGTCTGTGCTGTCCAAAAGAGGACTACTGGGCGATTAAACACTTAAATGTGACTACTATGAACTAAGATGTGTTCTAAGTGTAAAATACACAACGGATTTTGAAGACTTAATACAATGAAAAAACGTAAAATATCTCATTGGTGATATTTTACTATTACATGTTAAAGTATAATATTTTAGATAATTGAGTTAATATAGTAGTAAAATAAGTTGCAGCAGTTATTTTTTAATTTTTAAAAAAATGGCTTAGAAAATTCTGAATTATATATGTAGCTTGTATTATATTTCAATGGCACAATATCATTTTATATTTTCATAAGGGTTTAGGTTACACAGATGCATGCTTTTGTCAAAACTCAGTGAATGTTCAAGATTTCTGCATTTCATTATATGTGACTATTACCACAAAAGAAAAAATCTGCAAGTAATATATAAATACTTAAATGTAAGTAATGATATGCATACTGAAGTATTTAAGGGAAAGTGTACTGGTGTCTATTTTATTTTAAATTTGTTTAAAAATAAGGTTGATGAATGGCTTAAAGGATTGATAAGTGGTTAAATATGCACCAGATGAAACATTGTAAAATATTTATGGTAGAATGATGATGGGTATGTAATGTAGTACTCTCTATGCTTGGAATTTCCCATATTAGAATTTTGAAAAAAGAACTCTTTTGGTTAATATCATGCTTAATGGTGATATATTGAAAATTTTCTTCCTAACTGCAGTTCTCACCTGGGGTGATTTTGTCCCCCAGGTGATATTTGGCAATGTCTGAAGACATTTAATTATCAGCAATGTCTGGAGACATGTTTGTCATCGGAGAATGCTATTAGCCTTGAGTGGGTGAGAAGCCAGGGATGCTGCTAAACATGCTACAATGTACAGGGCAACTTCCACAACAAAGAATTATCTTGTTCCAAATTTCAGGGGAGACAAGGTTGAGAAACCAGATCACAGTCAAGACAAGGGAGACCATGCCCTAAGATCACGGTCAAGAAAAGGATACCTGATTTTACTGTTTCTATTCAATAAGGTATAGCGGATCCTAGCTAGTACAGTTAAGAAAAATAAAAGACAAAACATTTTTGAAAGGAGGAAGTAATACAATTTAATTTGCAGATGATATGACTACATGATTATGTTGAGAAAATCCTAAGTAAGGAGCCTATTGTTAAAGTTTCTAGAATAAGAATATTTAGCAAGGTCACAGGATCAAGGGCAACCAAAAAATCAATTGTGTTCTACATATTAGCCAAAGATAACTGGGAAATAAAAAGATAAAAGCAATACCATCTCTTCATGACTTTGGAGTAAGGAAAGATTTCTTAGATAATGTTATAGGACATTTTCTCAATTCCAAAGGTCTCTTCAAAACATGATTTATTTGACAACCAAACATAAAAGCAGATTAAAGAGAATCAGGAGTTTGGGCATTGCTGGGGCTCCCTTTAGATGCTTCTTTTATCTTCCCTGTGGCAAATTACATTTTCTCTATCTTCAGACAAAAATATGGTGAGGGTGAAGAGAGGGTAGAGTATTGCTTTTGAAAACTTTTACTGGGGCTATAACTACTAGCAAGCATATGTGTACTCTTACAATTTGTTCATGAACTTCTAGCTAACAATAATTTATTCTGAATGTTTGCTATGCAATCTCATTACAATTTTTCCTCACTGCAGCTGTGGGCCCGTGCTGGTGCATAACTTGTACCTTTAGGTGACAGAGGCTTCTCTACTATTAGTGACCCTCATTCACTACATCTCACTCCACACCACCCCAGGGCTCCAAAGTAAAGACATAACAACAATCTGGACATATAAGTACCAAAATCAATAAGAACATACCTATCACTAATAATCAGTGAAGTCACCAGTCTAATAACCTATTGTTAAAAGAGGTCAGGAAAGCTATTTTCTAGTTTCGTAAATCTTTCAATGCTGCAACAACTTATTTTAGAGGAATGACTTATCAGCTAGATTTAAACAACACTTGTTGGAAATAGTTACAAGGTGATCCACTTCTAATATGTGATCCACAGTTATTTCATTCTCAAATATACTATCTCTAACCCTACAACTCTTGATTCAGCAATGCAATAGTTCAAGAAGTATGATATTGTGATGCAGATAAGCACAAAATATATTGAAAATAAAAACATCTTCCAAGTCAACTTAGCAGTCAATGACAGATGATTACTAGAATTAGTGGAGTGATTGCACAGAAATATCAAATCACTATATTGTACACCTGAAACTAATATAAGCAGTATAATATTATATACCACTACATTAAATTTAAAGAAATTAAAAATATTAATCGATGAATTGTGTAATGTATAAATTATCAATAAGGCTGTTTTAAAAAGTTTTATGTGAATTTTTGACTACATGGGCATCCATGTCTCTAATCCCTGCATATTTCAAGGGTCAATTGTACTGTTTTTGGTCCATGGTTGGTTGAATCCACAGATGCAAAACCTAGGGATATGGAAGGCCGACAGTATATTTATTGGGAAAAAAAAACCACATAAGTGGAGCCCTTCATAGCAGTTTTATTCATAATAGACAAACCCTAAAGAGATGAACATGGTTAATTCATTTAATGGAATGCTACTCAATGATAAAAAGGAATTTAAAATACAAAAATAAAGATTTCAAAAACATGAAAAGTCAAACATGAAAGAGTACATACTACATGATTCCTTTAATATGAAATCCAAAAACAGAAAAAACTAATCTATGGTGATAGACATCAAAAAAGTTGCTTTGCCTTGTGTGGAAGGGATTGACTAGGAATGGCCATAATGTATAATTTTGTTGGGCTCTCTATAATCAGGCCCAACCTACTTTGTACTCTTTCCCATTAGTCCACACCAGAGTGAATGTGTCTCAGCTAGGCAGCATAGGGTTGTCCCATTCCACACTACCCACCCTATCCCAACAGTCCTCGTACCACAGCTAAAAAGCACTTTATAAATCTGGCTGTTATTTTACAGGTGCTACCATTACAGATTCTACAAAGTCTAATTACGACTACCTTCTTAAAGGCCCCCATACCTTTCTACCTTCAATGTACCACAGTTTTGCCCTTGATTTTACAGAGTTTTAAGGTGAACCTACATATACCTCCTGATCCTAAGAATTTTAATAATTTTCTCCATTTTTACCACAACATCCAATTTGCCTACTAAGTTAGCACTTGATAACTATTTGATAGATTTTCAACATTTAGCCATCATTCTTAAGTACCATTATGTCAGAGAGATATGTAGATAGATCAAATGAAAAATCAATGCCTCATCACAGGAGATTTGTTGGGCCCTATCCTCCAGGTCAAAGCAGCAGTCTGTGTTCAGTCTTGACAAAAAAAAATGAAGTTATACCTGGCCCTCCAGTCATATTTCTTGGGACCCACTCAAGGGATTGACAGTAGAAGGGCCTATGAAAATTATAATTGAATACAATTTCTTTCAATGCCCTGCTCCTTTCATTTTGAAATGTGGGTGATTGCCACCTACTAGTGCCCTTTCTTCATCTAGGACACATTTCTCATCCGGGGGTTTGCGAGAAAACTGCCAACCTGCTTGTAATGTCAGGATAAAATGAGAATACCAACTAACGTTAAAACTGCAGGGAAATTGGAAGAAAGATTAGAAAAGTGAACAAAAATTTAATGAAAAAATACAACATACTGGAGAATAAAAAGGGGGGTTCATGGGGTGCAATTCTAATCAGTCATGTTTTTTCCATAATTGATCAATTAACCAGCATTTTAATGAGCATTTTCACATCTGGGTCTAAAAGTAAAAATGGCCTATAATCGTCTTATAATTTCTTTACCTTGTTTTGGAGGCAATGCCATATATGAGACTTGTTGAGTGGGTGAAATAGCTTTGTTATTGTCTTTAACTTAGAAACAATGTGCTAAATATTTGGTGGTTGTAGGGACGGATCACCAAGGGGCAAGAGGAAACTTTAGGGGGTGATAGATTATGTTCATTATTTGCTTATGGTGATAGTTGCAGGACACATCCATAAGTTAAAACTCATCAAACTATACACTTTAAATATGTGAAGTTTATTGTATGTCAGTTATAATAAAACTTAGATCTGGGCTCTGTGCTTGGGCTCCAAAATGTGGTGGTGGTGCCCTGACTTCCCACGCCAACTGGACCCTGGGAGAGAACCATGTTTTTGCCCACTGCCATTACCCGAGAAAAGAAGCCCAGAAAGGATTATTATGGGGGAAGCATTAAGATCACTAGAATTTCAAGGACAATCAAGACCATCTTCTGTGTCCTGAATCTTAATGTGCTCCTTCACAGCATTTCACAGTCCAAGATTCCTCTAGCTAATGACTTCAGAGTTGGTTTGAAAGGGAAGCACGTTGCTTTTACAGTGTTGCTTCAGCATGTATTGCCACAATTGTTGCAGTTACAGGTACCAGGTTACAGTTAGCACTATGGTAGCATAGCGACAACACAAATGATTTGGGGAGACTTGTAGATCCCTTGGACACACAGTCCTTTGGGAGACATGGGGGATAAAACAGGGCTTTTTACCTCAGCTTCCCTGGGGTTCCATAAGAATGTGTCATAATGGCCAGGGATTCCCTTATGAACTCTAAATGGATCTGAAATCACAGCTTCGGCATTGTTCATGAAGGGATTACTGATACAGAACAGGGCAAATTTCCCTGAGTGAGAGGAACTCAAGCCCTGCACTGTGACAGAGTTCTTTGCTGAGTGCAAGAAAGAATTCAAATCCCGGCCAAACTTAGAATCAAAAGGAAAATGTATCAGGGAAGGAAAAAAGCAAAGACAAAAAGGCAAGAAGAAAAAGCCCCGAGTATCAGGGAATCCAGTTTATATATCATTAGTTTTTTGTGAGTTACAGTTTAAAGACTTTGTTTATCCATTTTCCTTTGATATGGGCATACAGTGAGAAAGGATTAGAGTATGTAGCAAGAAAAGGTAAGAATATATAGCATGAAAGGCCTGCCGGCAATTCCCAGCCTTTGATCCATAGGTTCCCCATGATTTTAGTCATGGGGAACAAATGATATTTTGTATAGAGCACCACTTAAAGACTCTAGTTTTTCTGTTTCCCCTTCACAGTGTGGGGAAACACAATCCCAGCAGAAATCTTCCTTTGTTCTGCAGGTTTCCTCTGGTCTAGCTATAGGGTGAATCAGCATATTCAGCCTCTGAATATAGCTTGATTTAATGTTTAATTCTCTTGCCTCCTCCCTACATTATCACCAAATCCAGCCTTCAATAATTTAAGGTGGGAATGAAACTGGAAGCAATAAATAGAAAGAACCCTTATCTGCACTGCAACTATTGGAGGTGTTAAAGGAGACAAAATTTAAATCACATTTGGCTAGAGAGGAAGGAGCTTTTGATTATTTCGATTATTATAATGCTACAAGTACGATTCTTGAGATATTTCCTAGTTGGGTATGTCACTTTACAGATGTCTTACGACTATCAGGAAATAATGTTGCCATTACAAAAAGTGTAGCAAAAGCACAATCTCCTTCCAAAGTGACTCAGTGTCCAACGTGGTCTCCATAGAAAACTGCTCCCAGCCACCAGTACAGGACTCACAAAAGGATAGCTCAAAGCACCTAGACAGACTTCAGTTTCTAAGAAGGATAAGTTTCTTAAGGATGTTTCCCTAGTGAAAGTAAATAAAATAGCATTCATGCTTAGAAAGGCCTAAAGTTATGACAAAAAGAAGAATCTCCTGGTTTGTCCTGCATCTCAACTTGTGTAAAGTTGCTGGACAGAGCCACCGGCCCTCCATTTGGTAAAGGATGACATTGCTGAGACGACCCCTGCACTGATATCTGCAGTCTATGTCTCTGGAAACAAATGGGGAAACTCCGGTGCTCACCGGGATGAGAAGAGCCCCACGGCCACCAGCACTGGCTAGGGGGACCCCAGGGGTGGGGTGTGCTGGCAGGCCACACACACCCATGTGGATTGTGCCCTCCAGGCTGGACCGCTCACAGACTCCTCCCTAAAGGAGAAGTGGCTGCCTCCTCCTCTGGTGGGAGAAAGCACTCTGTCCATTTTCCTTCAGTGCATAACACTTTCTCAGGATACAATGACAAAAGTAAATCAGTGAAAGAAGACGTAGCAGGAAACAGAAGTGCCAAGAAACATTGTCAGAAGTCTCCACCTTATGCTATTCCTTTCTCCCCTCAGCACCCCACCATAGAGCTATGTGCACCAGATGCAGAAGTATTGTCTCAGGAGGAAATGACATGCCTGTGTGCCCAAAGAGCAAAGGCTTTCTGAAAACCCACTAATGCAACTCAGTCTTCCAAGCCCTGCCTGGATAAACTCCACAGACTCTTTCCTACAAGAATTCTTTCTAGCCTGTGTCAGCTACATCTGGCTCATCGCCAGTTCTGAAAAAATTGTCATCGATGTCTACCAAGGACAATTTTTTCAAGTCAGTGAAATCCACACACAGATGAGACTCAGAGTCCCAGGTGAATATTTGGACCTGATCTCAGTGTACTGAAACAAGGCTCCGCCGGCACCTCCCCACTGGTCTATGGATGAAGTGATACAATTTTTGAAAGAGGCACCTTCTCACTTTGGTGCTACTCAAAAGCTCTTTTGGTAGACGTGAAATTAATGAAGCTTCTGCTGTGACTGAGGGATCGATATAATGATGAAATATGTGAGACTGAAGCTAAGGCCAGTATTAAAGGTAGGTCATCACATCAAAAGATTTGACGATCACTAAGAACTTGGTGTCCATTCACGCTGCACATACTTCAGGTATACCGCTGCCTTCTTAATGGAAAAGTGTTTCTCTCGACAGTCTTCCATTAGCAGAAGGTTCACCTGAAAATTATAAGGCTAATATTATAATCTACTTCTTTAAAAACTACTAAAGGTATGAGTTTTAGCATACTCACATTGGTAATTCTATGTATCTTCTTTATTTTAGTTGTACAGTCTACAAATGTACTTTATTCAGGAAACTAGAAAAAGTTTTATTGATTTTGATAATTACTTACATATAGCACAGCTAAACTCCAAAGGGTAAAATATCAGGGATTAACAATTTCTATAAATAAATCCACAAAAATGTTACCTTAGAAGAATATGTAAAGGTTTGACTAAATCATGGTGCCTCAGCTTGACACTATTGACATTTGTGGTGTGGTAATTCTTTGCTGTGGGGACTGTTCTGGGCATGGACAGGTGTTCAGCAGCAACTCTGGCCTCAACCCACTAGATGCCAGTAGCAATTCCCCTTCCCTCCTCAGTTGTGACAAAAATATTTCCAGACAAATGTTCCCTATGGGGACATGTAGCACAAGCTATGTACTTGTGCACAGGAGGACCTTCAAATGTGTGTCACTTGGGGGTTTGTCAGCTATAATCCAACATTGTATAATCTGTTGGTGTTTATGATTCACTTATAATTTATTGATTTAACAATCATTTTGACTTTTATTAAGACCTTTAATATAAATACACACATATTTGGTAGCTACATTAGACAAGTAAATTTGTATGGCCAAGTGCTAATACCATAGTGTAATTTGTAGAAGACTATTACTAATGAAGTCATAAATGAAACTGGTACTTAAGTGACATTTGCTTACTAAACAAATTCAAAACAAAAAAAAAGAATTCTTTGAGCTTTGAATTAAAAAGCTGACAGAAGCAAATGTTTGGTGTTATACACACAAACATTAAAGCTTTTGGAGGCTTCACGTAGAAATGCTCTTCAGGTTGCAAGACTAAAAAAAAAAAACATTTATAATTGCTGAGTGATTAGCCATAGATTGCACTGGAGATGTTTACTTACAAACACTGGATGAAACACATGACTTGAGCACCACTTTCCAATCTGATGTATTTAGGAACCAGCTGTTAAGGTCTGAGACCAACTCACAGAATACATAAAGCTATCCAGTTTTTCACTGCAACTTGACAACTGCACAGATATTGTTACCAATTTTTTTAGTATTATGTAATTTGAACATGATAGTGAAGAGAATTTTTCCAGCTTTATTACTGACAAACTCACCTAGCTCTTAACTGAATAAAACTATGAAGGATTGATGACTTGTGACAAATGTGCTTTGGAATTTAAGTTTCGAGTAGGAGTGTGTTCTGATGACAACTACAGTGAGAGAAAAAGATTTGGTGTTACCCAGATTGAGGGCTTGAAACTGACTATGAAATATGTCAGTGGAACTGTGTGTTTAGTGATACAGCAAAATCTAATGTGATAAATTTAAGATTATTCCTTTTATAATGTAGTAAAATGGAAGCTGTATTATAACTGGTAGTGCATACTGAGTTAGAATCTTTATGTGGTGGAAAAGTTATGTCAAGAATGAACTACAAGAGAAATTCTTCACGTTTCTACAAAATAAGAAACTAGTTTGGTTTTAATTTTTTGAAGTCTAAACTGGATATTCAGTCTTGCTTATTTGTGTGTGTGTTATTTTCAGTATCTTTAATGTTTATGCTTCCACGTGAGGAAGCATGGAAACATGTTCTGCCAAGAAATCTATAACTGAAGGGCAAAAACAAAAGTTAGAAGTTCAGAAAAAACAATTTACAGATTTTGTTATGTTCCACAATTTAACAATGACCATCAAATAAGTAGGTGATTTTCTTAATATTGCCAATCTGAAAAGTTGTAAACATCCTATGAATTTAACAGAATGCTTTAAATTTTTTCATTAATAGAAGATCCATATATAGGAAAATCATGGCTCTTTTATTGAAAGGTAATTTTGATGAAAGGTCATTGAAATGTAACTATAACTCTACAAGATAAATTGCAGAACTTGCTGTTGATGAATTGAAAATGGATTTTGAAAATATAGCATCACTCGTTTTACTTGAGATCAAAGTTAAAAATGAATTATCTTGAATTTGCTGAAATTACTTTAAAATCTCTTACATTGCAATCAACACTATATGAGACTAGTTTCTCAAATGAGTTTTTTAAAACATAAAAGTCATTTAGATAAACCTTACTCCCTAGGAGTGACCTAAACTATACTATATTAGATAAATTAACAAGAAGTGAGCACAATTGTTTAATGACAAAATGTTACAATTATAATAGGGATTCTCTATATTAATCACTTATATCCGTATTTTCAATGAGTATGTATTGATTTTAAAATTCTTCTTTTCCCTATGTTATATCTATTCTAATCATAGTTAATAAAATGCAGTTTCATTGTGCTATTTTTAATTTTAAAAACTGGATTTGTATTATGTCTGGTTTTTCATTTATTTTTCTAGTAAATCATTTTTATAGTATTTTAGAAAAGTATCAGTCTATGATGGATAGGAAATTAAAAAAAATAAATAAAACAAAACTGGTCCTTAACCATAGACAATTTGAGAAGTACTAGTTGAGAGACCAATTATTTAATATTACCTTCTCACATGACTTTCCTCCATCTTTTTATTTAGGTCAAGTTTTCATTTGTGTTTGTTACTAGGCACCTCACCTTAGTCTTCTGACCACGTCAAGAGATATTTCATGCTGACAGGGTTCTCTTCTAGACAAAAAGGCTACTGAAGGCTCAGAGAAAAGCTTTAATAATAAAGGCCTCTAGGTAGAATTATTAAAATCAGCAAATCTCACGGTTGGACTGAGAAGAAACATAGTTCAATATCTTCCCACAAATTCAGAGATGCTTCTATAAAAGACTGAAAACCAAAGAGACATTGGAATTAGGGTCTGTAGTTTCAGTGCTGAGAAAAGCTCTGGAGTAAGTCTGCATAAACTCAAGCCTTCATTCTGCTCCTACCTACTGTATGGCCTTGAGCAAATTAAATTTTCTGAGCCACAGTAGCCATTCTCTTCACTTGTGAAGTGACGATAATAACAATACCTACCACAAAAAGTTGAAGATTAAATGAGATTGCTCATGGAAAGCCTCGTAATAGTACTGGGTTGCGAGTTAATAATTGTTCTTATCCTTATTACAGTGTAAAGCACTTTCACATGCGGCTATCAAATTCAATCTCTGCAATTTATGATGTTAACAAGGAGATTGTTCTTATCCACATTCTAGAAATGAGAAAATACAGTCTTGGGGAATTAAATGACCAACTCAAAACCATAAGCAGAAAGACTGGTTCTAGGAATTGGGTGTTCACCACTGCCCTGGCAGCTGAATCCTTACCTTTAATCAAGTCTAAATTGGCCTCCTGTAGCTTCCATCTGTTGGGTTCAACCACACCCTCTGAAGCAAAAGAATAAAAAAGGTGTGTGACATCCTGGATTCCGGAAGAGAGCCTGCTAACCCCAACTCCACATTAGAGGGCTGGAGCTTCCCCAGGAGGGGCCATAGCCCAGGCCCCCACCATTCTCAACTGCCCTCATCTGAAGATCACAAACCTGGGCTTCCTTTTGCTGCCCACAATCCCTCCCCGCCCCACCCCACCCCACCCCCACCCCATTCCTGTGTCTCAGAGAAAACCCAGTTAGAAGGAGTTCATCCAAAGCGCCTCTATCAATTGTACTAGGTGAGCTTAGCCCACTACAGTGCTGCCTTCACTAATAGCCCACATCCCCTTAGCCACTTGACTGGCTTATCGCCCTAACCCCACTTCGGATAATTCAGAAGAATTATTCCACTCCACTTTCCAATTTACTAAAAGAGATCATGAAAGCACGACACCCGGTTTCCCTAGAAATACCCGCTGGCTCCTCAGCAATCACTTTCTTCATCTCTGGGTGACAACCCATGGTACTCAGCTTTTTTCCCCTACCTCTCCTGCCTCAGGGACCAGGCTACTCTCTTTTCGGGGTGACCACATTGAAGCAGACGATCATTTCAGCCTGGAGAGGCTGCACATTTCTGTTTTCTGTAGAGCTGGACACAGCCTTCATACCGGTGTGGGCTCAGTCCAGTTCTGAGACCACGCCACCAACCCTTCCCAACGGCCGAACCAACTGCCACCAACTGCTCCACCTGAAGCCGCAGCTGGCCCCGCCCCACGGGGCGGCTCCTCTGCTTCCTGACCCCGCCCACTCCACCCAACCGCCAGGCTGGCCACGCCCCCTGCCGCGGCGGACCCGCCCTAGGCTCCGGGCCACGCCCCCTGCCGCGGACCGGCGGTCCGCTGGCGGCGGCAGAGCCTTTCCCGCGGTTTTCTCATCCAGCATTTCTCAGCTAAACCGCCATCAACGGCTTCGTGGACCTGAAACACTGCACGTCCCGCGCCTCGGCGCGTCGTCCACACCGCATCACACTGACCCATATGGCATGGCCTTGAAGAGCTTTGCCGTGTGTTTTCCTACCCTGTCTGCTTGGGAAGAGGGAACAGGATGATAGAACCTTACGAGACTGTTGAACGCAGATGGGCCGAATCTTCGAGAGTCCGAGAAAGCCCGTCCTGGGGACAGGCGAGGGGCGGGCCGCTGCGTGGTCTGGTCGTTCCTGCAGTTGCACAGATCGGCCAACTCCGGTGACTCCTGAGACCACCTGCCCCGTGAGTAGATGGACCAGTCAGTGAGGGGCTGACGCCCTCGGGCCAGAGCTGGGCCACTCCCGGCACCGTCATCGGCGCTCGCCGCCAGCTGGGCCAGACGTCCACCGTGGTCTCCCCTTCCCCCTATTATTTGTATCATTTCTTTCAAGAAAACCAATACCCACATTCCTCCCATAAAGATGACCGGGAATTCTGTCAAGAGATCCATGCTGGGCCAGGGCGTGGAGGCACCAGGTATAAGCAGGGCTGAGTGTCTGAGAGGCAGACCAGGCACTAACTAGGCAACTGAGGCTTTCAGGCAAGATCCGGGGGCAGGGAATCGAACCCGGGCGGAGGCGGGGGCTGCTCCACTGGCTAAGTGAGAGCCGCTTCCAGGGCTGTTATGTCCTGCGTGGGTGGAAAGAGAGTCCTCAGGAAGAGCCATAGGTGCTTGCAAGTAGGATCTGGTAGGCGCAACCTGTATCGGCGCGTGCCCAGGGCAAGTGGGTGAGGCATCGAAAGCATCTGTTCTCGAGTGGATTGTCGATTGCTGCTGAGTGGCGTAGTGATAGAGAAATGACCATTAGATTGGCACCATGGCCTCTGCTGGTAACCTTAATAACGATGGTTTCAGTGGACCTGTAGAAATGGAAACGCAACTGAAGTAAGTTGTAGAAAGAAACTGTGCAGTGGAGACAGCTGCCAGAAACAACTTCCACATGTCTTAGGATGTGCCCTGCTTTTCTCCATTGGGGCACCATTTCAGAACCTTTGCACAATCTGTTCCTTCTGCCTAACGGCCTTTTAGTTCTCCCCCTACTCCATTCTAGTACTTCATGTTCATCCTTGAGATCTCAGCACTTACATTACTTTCTCAAAGAAGCTTACTGTTCCTCAGAGTATCAGGTTAGATCAGGCCCTCATTTCATAGCCTTGTATAGCACCCGCCTTACTCCCTTCAGGCTTGCTTATAAACAACTGAAACTTATTTCTTACAGTCCTGGAGGCTGGAAATCTGAGATCACAGAGCAGCATGGTTAAGTGATGTCCGTCTTCTGGGTGGCACACTTCTTGTATACTTAACATGGTGGAAAGAGGCAGGGGAGCTCTCTGGGACCTCTTTCCTAAGGTCACTAATCGGGTTCATGAGGGCTCCACCCTCATGACCCAACCACCTCCCAAAGGCCTCACCTCCTAAGACCATCACCTTGGTGCTTAGCTTTAAACATGAATTTTGGGGGGACACATTCAGACCATAGCATCACTCTAATCTTAGTGCTCTTCAGTGTTTGTAATCATATTTTTGAGATTTCTTTTTAAAACGATATGTATCTGACTCATCTACTTCCTACACACTGGATAGTAAACTGTTTTGCTTACTATGAAATCCCTAACATTTAACACAGTAGCTAGCACGTGGTGGTTGCTCGATAAATATGAATGAATGAAAGTTTTTGGCAGCTTGGAAGTCTGGTAAGATTGTATATAGCTGCTTTTTCTTTTTTATTATCTACATATGATCCCTGAGAGCCATTTATATAGTAAGTAAAAAATTATTAGGATTATCATGATTAATAATTTGGCCTAAAAACCTTCTGCTATGGATTACCTTTGGTCTAAATTACCCAGGAAAATTTTCATTTGTCAGATCAGTACAGCCATTCAGGAACTAGGTAGCTGTTTCCAAAGGTTTTAGACCAAAATTGAGGTTACTTGTGCTCCCTGTTATTTATTAGGTGTGAAACTTTGTATAAAGGATTTTGACACTCTAGGACTCAGCTTCCTCCTCTGGAAGATGGGGGAGCTTACATGTATTCTGCCTGCTGCGTGGATGGTAAAATGAGGTATCTGTAGGAGCACTTTGAAACTTTTAGAACTCTAGGATGTGGTTCCATAGTGCAGCGGTTAGCATGTCTGCTTTACACACAGAAGGTCCTGGGTTCGTGCCCTAGTGGATCCTCAGTACATGGTTCACGACCATACCACCCTGAACGTGCCCGATCGGGTCTCATCTCGGAAGCTAAGCAGGGTTGGGCCTGGTTAGTACTTGGATGGGAGACCACCTAGGAAGACCAGGTGCTATAAGGCATAAATAATAAAAATAAAATAATGAAAATAAAGAAAAATTTAGAACTCTAAAACTAGAAACTTAATTATTATTTTTTCTTTTCAGTAATTGATCTAGACTATACCCCTCTACTTTATGGTTTATTTACTGCTCACATCATCCATATGAGTGATGAAAATACCCTCCCTTGCTCTCCCCCTTTTTGAATCTAGTTTCTTCTTAAAGATACCTTCTTCTTTTAAAGGTTTCTTCTTAAAGGTACTTACAAATGCAATTAAACCTTTTATTGTCTGTGCAAAAGCTAAGCTCTCTAATGTTTTGTTTGCATTCTACATTAAATGTAATGCACATTTCTTTTGTCCAGTTACTGCTCAATGGCAAGAAAACAATTCATGGGTGGATTGGAATCTTAAAATGTGCTATTCTTCACTAGTTGAAACATAAAATCTAAAAGCACATAAAACTTGGAAGTTTTTCTGCAGAATGCTGACCAATCCATGCTCACCTAATAAAACCCATGAGAGATCTTTCTAATCAGGAATAAGTATTGCATATATATTCCCATTTATATCATATATCCAGTACTTATAGATGTTTCACAAGCCACACAGAAAACGCCATTGTTTTATCATCTCACTTTGTAAATGGAGTGAATAAGAGCAAGGAAATGGAGAGAAATATACAGATTTAAGACCCTTTGTTCAGGTTTCACTCTGTCACCCATCAGCTGTATAAATAAGTGGAAGTTCTATAAAAGTCTCAATTCAAGGCTGGGAGGGTGAACACAGGTGCCAGGTAGAACACACTGATGTCCCAGAGCAAAGGGGGTTGGGGGTGGGACTTAAATTGTTTTAACAAATTAGGGCTGGGAGTTTGCACTAGTGTGGAGGATGGTGAATAAGGGTGAAAGAAAAGCTCAATGAAGGGTTACTTTGGCTAATCGATTAGCAGGTGGGAGAAACAAACCAACAGGAATTAGACTGAGGCCTGGGTAAAATAGGTGACAATATTTTCTTAATAAAAACACCAGAACTTGTAGATAAGTACAAAGGAACTTATGTGGATAATGTTACTAAATATAATTTGAGTATTTGAAGAAAATATGGTAGCTATAGTATAGGAAAGATCATTGGAGTAGGCTGGAGGAGATGGCCTTTTCTGTCCCTTGGTGTCTGTCATCTTCTCCTCATTTCTGGATATCTACAAGTTTTATTCTGTCTAAAGGCTTAATAAGGAAATAAAGAATTTATTTTCAGTAGCTTTTGTGTCTTTTAAGAGTAGGAGGAATTGACTATTTTATATTTTTCTTAAAATACCCTCAATTGATATTTTCTCCTTCAGTTGAAGTTCCTCTCACCCTCAATCTTCTTTCTAACAAAATATAAACACCTTTGTCTGTTTCCTCAGACCAGGAGCATGGGCATCACCTTATCTAACTTTGTGGCTCATAGGATTTTTTCACCATTTTCTTGAATCTTATGTCTAATAAAGTAGGACTTAGTATAATATTAATAATCCCAAAACATGCTAGCCTCTAAAAAGTTAAACATTTTAAAAACTTTTTGATTTGATAAGGTACACCCACATCAGGGAGGCCAATTTGTTTTAATGGGTCTACTGATTTAGATTTTTACAAATCAAAGTTTGTACTCTATACAACATGTATTTTAATATTCCTTTAACAGCTTCTAAGCTTTTGTGACATAAGGAATAAAAGTTGCAACACAGCAAATTTTCTTCAGTAGCCACTCCCACAGCATATAAACATGAAACAAATGTAACTAAAGACAACAGCACAAACAGAAATACTGAGTTCCACCATTCAACACAGTTCATGAGTTTCTTTAGGGTTCGGTTGAAGGAGGGGGTAAACTTCTAAAATGAGGGTTATTTCCTGCCCCCTTGTTTTATAATGGTGGTTTGAGTCCATATTCATTTGTAACTTCCTTCTGGGCATGGACAGCCTCACAGAGTGAGGATAGGTGAGCCATTTCTAAGAAGCAAAAGATGAAGTTCCCATGTGATCAATGTCCTCCCTTATCAAAATAATTTGTGTATTCTTCCTGCTGGTTATGCAGGCTGTAAGGAGTGATATGTCTATGAAATGTGCCTCCTTCAGGCTTTCCTGAGTCCATTTTAAATTAGGTTTCCTTTATTTTCACAGGTTATTGGTCTATAGTTTTGCTTTTTTCTAGTGTCTTTGTCTTTGATATTAGATATTTGATATTAGATTTTGTCTGTCTTTGATGTTAATGCTGGTCTCATAGAATGAGTTAGGAAGTGTTCTATTTTTTCAGCCATGTGCTTGATTACAGGAACGGTGGAAAGACAACACAATAGGCACTGTGCCAGAACTAATGATTCCTCAAAGAAGGAATCAAATTTTTGCAATCATATATATAGAATCTATTGTTAATTAAGAAGCACTAGGGAAAAGACAGTTAAAAGAAAAATAACAATGCAATTGATAAGGAGCTCTTTGAAATGCAAGAGATACCCTAAGGTAAACCATGATTAATTGCCAGGTGTATGTGATGAAACAATTCAGAAGTGAAAGAGATGTCTGTTAGTAGAAGTGGGCTGGGAAGAATTCACACAGGAGGGGAAATTTAGAATCTCACATGCAGAGAGATGAGAGGAATAAATTATAGCTGGAAAAGTAGAACGAGCAAAAGTAATGAAGTAGGAATGAGCCAAGACATATTCATGGACAGCAAAGAGCTGGGACAGAAGGTTCAGGGAGTAAGGAGTTTGAGGTGGTCCTCAGGCGGCAGGGGCATGGAACTCCAAGAGGGTGGGTTTTATCTTACAGATGTTAGTCCATCTGCTGATTTTTTTTTCCCCTTCGGATTGTGTTTTTTAGTTGAATAGTTTTCAGTTGTTTCTCTTCTGTTTTAAATTTCTCTGATGACAATTTATATCATTTCATTCATTTTAAATGTGTTTTCCCTGACCTTATGAAGCATAGATATAATAGTTGCTTTAAGGTCTTTGCTGATAATTCCATCTTGAGACTAGCATTTGTTGAATGTCCCGCCCCCACCCCAAGAATTGGTCCTATTTTCCTGACAGCATGTATATTGAGAGATTTTGAATTGTATCCTGGACACTGTTAATGTTATATATTGTAGACTCTGGGTCCTGTTGTAAGCCTCTGAAGATGTGTTGATGTTTTCTGTTTTAGTAAGACATCAATTAGGTTATATTCAGGTTGTAAGATCGATCCCATTTTCTGTTGCTATATCAATTAGACATACACACACCTTTCTACTTGACTTTGGGAATTGCTATAAGAGTCAGCCAGAATTCATTGATTTGCCTAGTCACTTTATTAGTTTAGGATTTCTCTCCTCCATTCTCCCTCTCTCCCTTTACTCAATTCCAATATAATACTTATTGAAAAAGGAAGAATGTTCCTTTTTAGGTTAGCCTACTAAGTAGGGCTTTATGCAGTTCACTTCTGATCTCACCTAAATCAGGCTTCCAAGTTTGAACATTATTTTTCCAGCCAAACTTAATGAATTTAGTGTGCCAGGTCATTTTCGACTTTTACCTTTGTCTGTCTTACTCATATTTCTTCTTAAACCCCATGTTCAATTTAATTACATTTCAAGTGTACAGAATTGCATTTAAACCACACAGTATTAATCAGACTCGTTGACCTATTTACACCTAAATCCTGCTTATCTTTCTAGTCTGGTTGCAGAGCTCAGATCTAGCCTCTTGTGTTTTTATTCCTTACAAGCTCCACCTGTTCTGTCTACTGATATTCTTTTCCTAATTGTGCCCTTCTGACCACCCAATGGGATGTGACTCAGCATGCTTCAGTTTTTGTCACAGCTTTTACTGTATTTTATTAATAACAGAGTCATTTTTGGATTTTGAACTAAATTTAAATTATTTATGAAATGCTTGATGCTTGTGATGGTTCTTGCTAAAACCAAACTGCTGTAAACTTTACTCTTTCGTAACTATGAAATTCCTCTACTTATGTAGCGACCACAATTCTTCGATATTCACACTAGAGTTTGTTAATACTTTATAAATATCATATGCTACATATACTTTGAGAAGAAAATATCATTTCTAAATTGTGTTACTCAGAGAAAAAAAATTTCCATTATGTTCTGATCCAAATCCTTGCTTCAGACAGCTGCTATAGGTCCCACTGCTGGACACTGAGTTTGAAAAGAACAGGAGGTATGTCTTTGTCACCTGTGAAAAAATTCTGATAGTTTTGACATTTCAGAATATATTAAGCTGAAATTTCCACTCCGTATTATGAAACTGTTAAGCCTATAGAATTTCTTTTGGGAATACCTTGCAAAAGGGACTTGTTCTGCCATTTGTGTGATGCTTATTAGATGGCTCAGAGGAATTACATTTGCAAAGAACTTTGAAATTTATAGGAAGAACTATACTGCTGAAGTATTTTTAGGAAAAAAAATGATTAATAACTTTGAAAATTATATGAAGTATTAGTCTGACAAATGTTAAGACTTCAAAATACACCCTGGAGAAAACCGTCATCACAGGATGCTAGGAGACGTGTCCATGTTCACTTTGTTTTTAAGTGCAGTCCAAGCTAAGAAAATGACCTGATGCTTTGTACTCAGGTTGTTGCCTTTTTTTTCCCCAGACATTTGGAATTGTGCCAGAGATACTGTGCCATTAGGAACAAGTGACTCTGAGGCTGATATAAAAATAACAAAGTCTAGTTGTGAGAAGAGTCCTGAGTGGGACACGAGGCAAAACCATCTTCAGTCACAGTTCCAAGCAAGAGACAAAAGCAGGTAACAGTATGAGGAGGGACTGTATTATGGTTAGGGAGGAAACAGGCTACCATGAGATTTTAAAAACATAGTCAGCCATCAAAGAGTTTCTGCTACTGGTGAAGAAAGGAGTGTCATTGTTACCAAGTGCACTGTCACAATAAATCTAGTGAGACTTTCTTATCTCTGTCCCACTAATTCCCTCTTTTTAAAAAATTATAACTCGTAGAAAGTAAAACACATAGCAAAAGAAACCATTTGCAAATCCAAAAGACTGAGAATCTATTGAGACTGAATATTTATTTTATGGAAGAATCCTCATCAAAACCTAGCAGCGCTCAAAAAATGTACATACACGTTAACGCCCTGTGAGAGTTTGTTAGCCAGTTTGTCTTCATTTTAGTTCTAAGGTCCATTTGATGTTTTCTCAACCAGGACTCAGTGGTGATCTTGACATGCCTTAGAGGCAGCAGGGCCTAAGCCCTCTGCCCATTAGCCAGCAATTCTGCTCACCTGGCCCCCATTCTTCTGCATCCAACCAGCTAAGAGATCTCCCTTCAGATGTTTTCACCAGCCCCTCAAATTCAATACATTCAAAACTTAAGCTCAAAGTTTTTCTCAATTTATCTCCAATTCATGGAGTTCTCATTGCTCTAAACTCCCTGCTGAGACACACAATCCTTTATCACCTAAAGCTAACATACTGCCAGAGCCTATAAAAGTCTTTGTCCCTTATCACTGCCCTGGTTATTGGTCACCTCTTAATAAGTCTTGCTCAACTGTCTGACTCAGACTGCACTCTCTGGCCAGTTTATGATTTCAAATGTACTGTTTTGTCTCTTGATGGAAATTCTGATGCTTTATGCATCATCATGTCCAGTCTCTTTCCTATTTGCTTGCCTTTTGGGCTCCGCATGATCAGGCCCCATCCATTCTGTTTCCTCTCTACCTACCCCTCTACCCTCCTATCCCCACATCACTCCCAACAGTTCTCTTTCTTTTAGTGAGTAGCTGAGACCCATGTGTTGTGCTCCCATACCCCCTTCTCCAGACCCGAACACCACTCTGCATGTGAAAGCACTTTGTAAAGTGAACTGCATCCCACAAATATTGCTTTTGTGCATTGTGCAAAGCCTGGTAACAGCTACCTAGTTAAGGCTTCTCTGACCAATGGCACCACAATTTAGGCATTGATTTATAGTGTTCTAAGGTGAAAATACATATTACTCCTGACCCCAGCTATTTTAATTGGGGATTATATTTATTTTTATCTCAAGATCTGATTTGGACACTAAACTAGCACTTAATTCATAAGCCTGTGTTGATATATGGTTTTTTTCATATTCAGTGATGGTATCTTAATTGCAATGCCTCACTTTAGATGGTTGTATAGACAAACAATATTGGAAAATCAGTGATGGATTATATATACTGGGCTTTAAATCTCCAGGTCAAAAAAGAGCAGCCTTCGTTTTCAGGGCCTCTGCCACATAATGGAATTGTACTGGACACTGTGAGGTATTTTTTATGGGTGCAAATACTTCATTCAAGGAGTTGACAAATGTTAGTGGGAAGGAAATTGTATCAGGAACTGGCTTTCTTTGATTGTTCTTTTTACTTTGAATTGTGTGACTGCCAACACACCAGCATCCTTTCTTTGGCCAGTACAAATTTTAGCTCCAATAACTTATTTGAGAATAGCTAGCCTACGTGTATGTCTGGATAAAATGAGAATATTAACAAGTTGCAACTTCGGAGAAAATGAAAGAAAAACTGGAAAGATGGATAAAAAGACATTTAAAGACTTACCACGTGCTACATAGCAAAAGAAACAACAGAGTGGAAAGGCAACCTATGGCATGGGAGAAAATATTTGCAAACCATGTATCTCATAAGGGGTTAATATCCAAATTATATAAGGAACTCTAATACTCAATAGCAAAACAAACAAACAAAACAAACAAATAACCTGATTTAAAAATGGTAAAAGGACTTGAAATTTTTCCAAAGAAAACATACAAATGACTAACAGGTATATAAAAAGATACCCAATATCACTACCAACAGAGATATGCAGATCAAAACCACAATGAGATATCACCTCACACTTGTCATGATGGCTATTAACAAAACAATAAGATAATTAGTGAGGATATGGAGAAATTGGAATTTCTTGTATACTGTTGGTGGGAACGTAAAATGGTGCAGCCACTATGGAAAACAATATGGAGGTCCCTCAAAAAATTAAAAAATAACTGAAATCAAAATTTTGAAGATATATCTACACTTCTATGTTCATCACAGCATTATTCACAATAGCCAAGATATGGAAACAATCTAAATGGCCATCAGTGGATAAAGGAAATGTATATAATGGAATAGAATATTACTCAACCTTAAAAAATAAGAAAATCCTGCCATGTGTGACAACATGGACGAACCTACAGGGATATTATGCTAAGTGAAATAAGCTGGTCACAGGACAAGTAGTGCATGATTCTATTTCTGTGAGGTATCTAAGACAGTCAAATCCATAGCAACAGGGAATAGCATGGTGGTTGCCAGGAGGTGAGGGAGAGGCAGGGAGTTGCTTTTCGAGGGGCATAAATTTTCAGTTGCTGCACCTTAATATCGTGCCTTTAGTTAACAATACTGTATAGTACACTTAAAACTTTGCTACGAGGGTAGATTTCATGGTAAGTGTTCTTACTACAATAATGAGAAGTTGCCACATGTGATTTTCAGTGGACTTTCTTGCATATCTTCTAAATTATAAATCGTTTTTATTTTGAGTCATTTGGCAGTGAGGAAAGGGATGTCATAATCTTTTTATGTCCTTGGGGGGGCCTCTCTAGTGGGGTTGTCATAGTTAGCAAATATAAAATATAGGATGTTGTACAGTAGTTAGGACATACTTATACTAAAAATGTTTGCTGTTATCTGAAATTCAAATTTAACTGGGTGTCCGGTCTGGCAGCCTTACTCTAAAGGCCTGAGTTGGCCTTCCTGAGAGAGGTTAAAGACCAGCGTGAGACCTAGCGTGAAGGTGAGAGCCAGGTATCTGACCTGAGTCCAGGCTCATTACCCTCATGGGAAGACATCTAAGGTTGCTCTTCTCTGTGCTCTGTGAAAGGCCAAAAGGGGAGAGAAGCACATGTTCCCTTTGGGGATCTTTTAAGAGAGAACTTGTGAATAGGTAAAACCATGAAAGGTCCAAGCTCTGTTTTAGCTTAAAGTAGGCAGGGCAGTAGGAAGGAGGGAGAGAGGTTCACAAAGTTTGTGGCAACTCTAGTCTGCTCTCTGTCCTAGTTTGGATCCCTGACCTAACATGGTGGACCAAGGTCTAGAATGTCTGAGCTGTCATCTCTCACTATAGATGGTTTCCATAGAGACATTAACAGAAAGGCCCCCCAACGGTGCAGTGGCGGGCAGCGGGGGGGTGGCGGGGGAGGGCTTGTGTATTTTTCCTGCTGAGATGCAAACGCCCTTTTCTTAACCCAGCTTCTGAAGTGACTGCCTTTAGACTGCAGGAGTCTGTATCTCTTAAATTGCCAGGTACTGCAGAATAATCAGCCCTTCCGCAATTGGCTGCTACCTTTCTCTTAATGCTGTCATGCGGATATTTAATTGGGCAGGAATTACAAATTTCAGACACACCAGTTGGGAGGTGCAGATCACCACAAGGATTCAGAAACATGAGGAAGGCACAGAAGAGGGACAGGGACCGGGACCACAGCTACCTTCCTTATTTATCAAATTAAAATCTCACAAACATAGAAACTGAATCTATCACCTTCCATACTGAAGAACAGGTCATTGCTAAGAGAGAGAGAGACCTCTCTTTAAGTAAGCATTTGAAAACTGAAATCATTTTCTGAAGCATATGGGAGAGTAGCCACTTTACCCTCAGCCATGGCCACAGAATGGCACTAAAATACATTGAAGGGGACCAAATTAGACTTCAGAAATCTGGGTTTAAAACCACTTAGTTGATTAAAAGAATATACATGTGGTTTTAAATTTTTCTTTCTTTTGGAATATATACAATTCTCCCAGAAAGAGGAGGTCATCAAGGAAAACTATCTATCCCAAGGAGTGAAAATGAAATTGACAATAAAAGAAGAGCTAACTAGTTGTAATAACGCCCCCCCCACCCCCCACCCCCGCCTTTTTTGTTCTGCAAAATGTTGTTAGGTTCTGACAGAACAAGAATATATATATCCATCTCCTTCCCTTGTCCCCTTGGCCCCTCTGACTCTTTGGAGCCTGTTTAAAGGCTTATGTGGCAAACGGCTGGTGCCCTCTGCTGGAATGTAACTAATAGCACTGCTTGTTTGTTGTGGAAATCAGAACCTAAAATTTTGGTAAAGAAAGTATTCATTTTCTGCTCTAATTTATTAGTCTTCAGTGATATCTCCTAAAAGCTCAAAATGCAAAACATGAACTACTGTCAAGTAATTAACAATACTTAATGTTAACAAAGATTCATAGAAAACTAAAAAAGAAAACCAATGAATTTAATTTACATTTTATTTGTAATGTTATTTTATTTATTTTTTGTACATGTAGTTTTAGTTCAACATAAACACAAAATCTCTCTCTGGAAACACTTAACCTGAGTTGGAAATGAAATCTGAACTGAAAATATTTTAATTCACAAAAACAATTCTCTTGAAAATCTAAGCGAGGATTCCCAGCTGCGGAGTTACCCTGAAGTTAGGGCTCCGCCCCAGGACAGGAATGAGGGACAACTCCGTGTAGGTCAAAAGCTCTGCTGAAGTCGTAGGACTGCACCTGCAGGCCCTTACTCAGAGTGAGCTTTCTCAGACACCCCTGGAAGGACCTCCGGCTGCTCAGGCAGTTTTGCTTTACATCACCTGTTTAGGAAAGAGGGAAAGACTTCCTTAATTTTGTTAAATGACACGGACAGCACAACAGGAACAAAAATTATCTTGAGTGTTTTCTATATCGAAATTAGAATAATATTCTTCCACAAATTTAGCTTCAGTGATAAGTCAAGAAAAGCTTTGAAAATATAATAATTTTAAGACATGGTTGTGACTTAAAAAGTCTTAAAAGAGATATTTTTTTATTATCATTTGTAGCAATTACTTGAAATATCTGAAAATATGTTAATTCTAACCCAAAATCTATGTGAGAAGATTAGACACATGTTCATCCCCTAAAATGATTACCCACCCCAAAATAATTTCCTCTTCTGGGAGACATCTAAGATGATTTGCGTCACTAAAGTCATCCAGTTTACATCACATCCAATGTTCTGAGTCTTATGTAATAATTAATTTACATATGTAGATTATTTTAACTTTTCTAAGAATTCCTAGGTATTTGAAATAGACTTTCTACAATGGTAAAGGATCTGTCACCCAAACCATGTATTTTTCTTAATCTTTATTCTATATACACCTAAATTAAGGCTTCCACCAGTGACAGTGGCCCTTAAGAGTGAATAAGCAGAACAGACATCCATACATACCAGGATAGCCGCCAACATAGATGGGATTGTTGGTGTCCACCGAGGTAGATTGGGTGTGTGGACTTTCAGCATGAATAGCATTCCCATCGACAATCAGAACCACACGGTGTTTGCTTTTGTTAGCTTGTAGTGTGTGCCATTTTCCATCACAGAGAGTATTGGTAGCTTTGGGCTCATACGTGGCTGTTATCCTACCAGCACCATTGTTAACATGAAACAAGAGCTAAACAAACAACAAACACAAGCAAATATCTGGGTGAAGTTTTTCATATTTAAGGAACACAGTCCATTTATATAATGTGTTTGGAATGAATAAAATTCTGTACAGCAAAAGAAACCATCAACAAGGTAGAGACAACTATCCAAATGGGAAAATATATTTGCAAGTGATGCCTCCGATAAGGGCCTAATATCCAAAATATACAAAGAACTCATACAATTCAATAACAACAAAAAACAAATGATCCAATCAAAAAATGGGCAGAGGACCTGAATAGACAGTTCTCCCTAGGGGACATACAAACAGCCAACAAATATATGAAAAGATGCTCAACATCACTAGCTATTAGGGAAATGCAAATCGAAACCACAGTGAGATACCATCTCACACCTATTAGAATAGCTGTAATCAACAGGATAAGTAATAACAAATGCTGGAGAGGATGCGGAGAAAAAGGAACCCTCATATGCTGCTGGTGGGACTGCAAATTGGTACAGCCACTATGGAAAACAGTATGGAGTTTCCTCAAAAAACTAAGAATTGATCTACCATATGATCTAGCAATCCCTCTACTGGATATTTACCCCAAAGACTTGAAAAGTCATATCTGAAAAGATATTTGCACACTGATGTTCATAGCAGCATTAGTCATGGTGACCAGGACATGGAAGCAACTGAAATGTCCTATGATAGATGATTGGCTAAAGAAGCTGTGGTACATATATATCATGGAATACTACTCAGCCATAAGAAGAGATGAAATACTGCCATTTGCAACAACATGGATGGACCTTGAGATAATCATGCTAAGCAAAATAAGCCAGACAGAAAAAGTTGAAAATCACATGATATCACTTGTATGTGGGATATAAACCTAAAAGCAACAAATGAACAGGACAAACAAAAAGAGACTCATGGACATGGAATATAGACTAGTGGTTACCAGAGAGAGGGTAGGGGGAAGGAGGTGGAGGGAGGTAGACGGGGTAAAGGGGGTCAAATATGTGGTGATGGAAAGAAATCTAACTATGGGAGGTGAACACACAATGTAAATACATATGTGCCTAACTGTTAAAATGTACAGCTGAAACTTACTAGATTTCGTTAACCAATATCATCATAAAAAAATTAATTAATTTTTTAAAAATCACAGCATTTTGCTAAATAGGAGAGCAAACTATAAAAAAAAAAAATCAGTTTGAGAAATGGCCTCTTAAAAGAATTCAGATGCTATCTATATATCCCTGAAATTTCAGAAAGGGGAAATGCCCACCTCCCATAGGAACAAGCCTGAGCCACTATCTTTGCATCGTGTCCTCAAATCAATTAATTCCTCCTTTTCAGAACAACAGGAGCTGATAGGTTTACTGAGGTGTCAGTTGGTAGCAGTTGATAGCAGCTATGAAGGAACATTTATTAATTCCCTTCTGACCAACTATAGATGCTCTACTAAATGCGAGTGGCAACACAAAAAATCTTAAGACTTGCAAAAGATGGGAGGGAAGAATTATAAGTATATGGTTGTAAGGTTCTTATGCTATATGTAAAGCTACTCAGTAGTATTTCAAGGTATAGACTGTGACAAATTAAAGATGTGTATTATAAACCCTTGGGCAACCACCCAGAATGTTTTAAAATAATAATAAATAATAAGCCAATAATAGTGGTAAAATTATAATACTCAGAAATTGCATTTTTTGTAATTACACTTCTGATAACGTTTTTCAAATGGCACATAAAAATGTTCAAATGGATACACGATTTTTCGAAATTCTTTAAAGTACAGATGAGGAAACAAGTTGTCTATAAGCCACAGTGCAGAGAGGCAGCAACATGACATACAGGCAGTTTTGTTTCCACACGAAGATGAAGTAAATGGGGGAGAAGAAGTAAAGGGCAAGAAGTCAGTTGACTTTCTTATATTCTGCCCACCACCCTCATTCTAGGATCTCCTAGGGACCAAAAACTCTGTGGGGAGTAAGTAGGAAAATATTAGAATAAGCTAAGAGAAGTTTGGGGAATCTAAAAGCAGAGACTTGTTCCTTGCCTTCCAGGAGGCAGTAGCTCAGGAAGAGTCAACCACCCTAGACCCACGACAACGTGAGGTGGCCACAGTGCAGTGGAAATGGTGGCAAAGTGCAGTCAGGTAGAGAGAGGACCCAAGAGACCACAACCCTAGCTCCGCATGGCCTGTGAGAGGCATGGCAGACATGCCCAAGTTCTTAAACGACCCTCTGGGGGATAGGAAAGGTGGCGACAGTGCTCATGACAGCTAGGATGGGAAGCCTGATTTGCAAGGATGTTGGCCAAAGCTCTGGGAGCAGCACAGGCAATGCTGAGACCTCAGACATCTCTTTGCAACTGGCTAAGGACAACTGGCCAATGTGCAAAAGACAGAGGCTATACCTGAAAATCAGTAAAGTCACGTTGTACATCAACTGCTATCAGGAGAGAGCCCGAAGAAAAGAAAAAAGGAATTATTCCCTTCCCCCAAATCTTGCAAATAAGATGCACCCAGATGGACCCAAAAAGGAGAGGCAGGAGAATGAGAACAAGTAAAAACTTTGAAGGAGGAAGTTTTAAAGCAGAAGATACTTAAAGTACTGTTAATTGTTGAGCTTATTGTGTTCTCAACACAAGTAGGTCTGGAGCCTGAAAAGCAAGAGCAAATAGTTATAGAAAAAGATTACAATTTTATTGCATTAAAAAATATTAGACTGCAGTATATCCATCTCATGGAATACTCTGCAATAAAAAGAAATGAACCATTGATTCATGCAACAACCTAGATGAACCACTAGGAAATGAGGCTGAGTTGGAAAGCCAGTCTCAAGAGGATAGGTACTGCATGATTTCATTTGTATAACACTCCTGAAATAAAAGAGTTGGAGAACAGAGTAGTTGTTGCCAGGGGTTAGGATGCAGGGGTAAAAGTCAGAAGGGGTAGCTCGAGGGAGCCTTGTGGTAATGGTACAATTAAGTGTCTTAATTGTGGTGGTGGTTACATGAAGCTCCACATGTGATAAAATTGGGTAAAGCTACACACACATGTACATGTATAACTAGTGTAACAAACTTAGTGGATTGTGTCAATGTCCATTTCATGGATTTGATGTACAGGTTATGCAACATGCTTACACTGGAGGAGCCTGGGAAAAGGTGCATGAGGACCTCCCTGTATATTTCATAGCAACTGCCTATGATCTATATTTCCAAATAAAAAGTTCACAAGTATTAGTGAAAATGGGGCATCAGTTTGGCAGCTTACATTAAGATGGTTCAGAAAAAAAAGTTCTTGAATTGTAGTTGCAGTTTTTTAAAAATTTAATTTCAAAATTATAAAAAAGTTATTTTTAAAAAGCTTTTTGAGATTATCTACTTTTAAATATTAACTGAACCTTTTCTCCAGTTGATTAAAGTGAGTAATTGGAAAATTTGGATCTACTATTTCTCAAATGCTCTGCCTCTGACACGGTGAGGGGGAACCCTGGCGAGATTAAGTACCTACCTTGCCATTCACCATCTCTAACCCAATGGCATCCACTTTGGCGCTGCTGATCCCCAGGAGGACACCATTCTCTGAGGAAGTACGAAATTCTAGTGTGATGTTTACATCTGATCGGACTTTGTAGCCTTCTCTGACTGAAAAACACAAGGAGACCCTCGAGGTAGGGGTGAGCCCTCCCCTGCCTGGCCCAGGAAGGCTCAGGCTGAGAGGCCTCGGGCTGGGCTGGCTCTGCACCTTCACTCCTGACTGAGATTCAGGAGGCCTGATTCCCGCTCTCTCTCTGGATCCAGCCCCATCCCCACCAGTAAGTTATCTCCACTCCCTGAGCCTTAGTTTACATATCTATAAGATGAAGCGCCTCTTTTACAGAAGATACACAGTCAGCGGGGTTAAGCCAGACTAGAGCAGAGGTAGGCACATCCTCTCATCTAGAGCCACATAGGGGAAAAAAGCAAAAGGGATTTGAGGTAATTCCCTCGTCAGTCGTCTATTCAGGAATAGTCCACTGTATTTTCCCATACTGGGAATGTCATCATTTACTGAGTGCATTAGTCAGAGTTCATGTTAGGTTTTTTTTTTTTTTTTTTTTTTAAGTGCAGATTTATTTCAATGAATTTTTTATTCAGGTGATTTAAGCTGAGGTAAATTGGAGATATCAGCAATAGCAGGCAGTTGTTAACACACCCATAAAAATGAGAGAAGGTGGTGTTACTAGAGCTTAGAAGCACAGAGTGAAGGAGAGAAGTGTGCAACCTTTTCTCCTCCCTCCCTCCAAGTCAGCAAATCAATGATCTAAAATGGGGAGGGGGAGGGAGTGTCAAGTGTATTTGCAGGGCTATTTCTAAGCCTTGAGGAATTTACATTCTGAGGCAATGTAGAGGTTTAAATTCCTCTATTCTAGTATAATTAATATTTTCAACATTCGAAATGGAGTTAATTTCTTCATCAAATCTGACTTGCATTTGTCTGGCTGGTCTAGATATTTTATGCTTCTGATTTTTAATTCAAAGGCTTTTAACTTAGACAGCAAGAACCTGCCCTACATAAATTTGGGGAGGGCACAAATGAAACCTGCATACTGCTCTCTGCCAGGAGTTGCCCTGACTCTGGTGGGCAGGAAGTCTTTGTCAGGCCATCTGGATAGCACAAGAGGTGAGAAGGCTTGTAAATTAGAAGTTGGAAAATCAGAATAAACTGGAACACTTAATTAAATGTGATCTTGCTGCAGCCTTGCACAGTGGGTCCTGTCCTATCATGTAATTCTTGGATTCGTATCATCTTAGAGTGTAGGAGAATCCCAAAGATTTCATTTGAGGTTGTTGATAATACATACCAAGAGCTGCATATCCACTTCCTTCAAAGAAAGTTCCTTCCTGGGCCTCCGCATAGCACCTGGCTACTGCAAACGCAGACACTGGGTTGTCCGTGTCCAGCCGTTTGCCGTTCACTGTCACTTCCCCAATGCAAGCAGGAATGCTGTGGGTGATCTAAACCAAATGATGTGAGAGCAGATGGCGGTGAATATAATGAGAAGGGAAAGGACAAATTTTTCCTATACTTCAACAAAACAGTAAAATATTATCTTTTGGTTATTAAATCTAATTGCCATAATACTTCATATGAATGTCTAAGTTAAAGCTGCTATTTGAGCATCTTTGCTAATAATGCAGTACAATAAATGTGTTTTCTATTACTTTCATTAAATATTGTGGAAATCAAGAATGAGGAGTTTTATACTCTACGAATACAAATTCTTTGGACTCTCCTGAATTGTACTGAGGCTAAGTGGCTGTGGAAAGAAATGTTCATTAACTGATAGGTGGAAAAGTCTGGTCAGGCTTCAAGGGGAAGCCCCAACATACGATCTAGCAATATGGTTTGAGAGGTTTGCATCTTGCAGTCAAGCCCAGGTCCAAACAAGATAATTTAAACATAAACACATTCCTCTACTAAATAAACATGACCACAATAAAATGAGCTCCATACAGAAAACACTGCTTACATTTCCAATGTTCCTGGCCCTATAATCGGAGGGAAGACCTCCTAGGTACAACTTTCCTTCCACGTCCAGTGTGGTGCCATCCCCCACCATGGTCACCATGGGGGATTCTTGGTCATCGACCATCATGAAGCCCTTTCTTTTAAAGTACTCTGTCTTGACCTAGAGCACAATGAAAACATGCATAATTTTTAATGAATCTGAGAAAACTTTAACAGATGTTTGTTTGCAACTCTCTTCATTATAACTGTAATAACCTGAATGACATTATAAAGGATGGCTCAGAATTTTACACAGCTGATGTTGAAAAGAGACTGAGCCTTGTAGAAGGCTGAGAGCAGCAGGTAATGTGTGCTCTGGAGCAGAAGCTCTCAGATTTGGCCCATTCACACCGTGGATGGGCTTGATTTACTTTTCGTCAAGTCGAGAACATTTTTGGTACCTTTCATTCATTCCGCCAGTGTTTGCTGAGTGCTGAAGAGGGGTCAGGCACTGAGCTAGGCCCTAGGGATATTCCAGGAAGTAGAAAAGGTCTCTGTCTGCAAGAAGCTTGCATTCTATGGAGGAGATACCAGACACAAAGCAAGCTAGAAATTAAAGGGGAAAGTTTTGCTGCAGTGAAATGGAATGGACAGAAGGGATCAATGGAGCAAAACTTGGAAGGAGTGGTCAGAAGCTTCTCGACAGCATACCGTGTGCCACATGCCATCACTGAGCAGTGCAGGGTGAGAGACCGTTGTTCTGCCTTTCCCGAGATCAAACATGAAGTGGAGGCGGCCCTCGTGCAGCTGGAGCATGGCATAATCCACTTGGTTCTGGTGAGCCATGTAATAAATCAGACCACTGGAGGCAAATGTTCGGATACTAAGCTGAACTGAGAGCCTGGAGGAAAATAAGAGCTCAGCCTTCAGAAAAGAATAAGCTTTCATGTTTACTTTTCAAAATAACCTCAAAGAGAGAACCCAATAATTATTTCAACACATATTAACATCTCAGGAGAAAGAGTCATTCATTTACCCACTGATTTATTCAGCTAATGGTTGTGTCTCTCTACCTGTGCCGGGACCTGTTCTAGAAGTGGAGGCTAAAGCAGTGAATGAAGGGAAGGCCCTTCTCCCATGAAACTAATACTAGAAATGTACCAGAGTTAAAATTGGGTCGTGAGGAGGCCAGTGCTGGCTACATTAAGTAATTAGGCAGGCAATTCTGAAAGACAGTATTTTAGCTGAGATCTGACAGCAGCAAGCCCCACAAAGCCAGGCAGGAAAGCCTGCATTTTGTCTTTAGACAGAATAGGGTATGTGAAAACAATGGGCTCAGTCATCATGGATGGCCAGGAGTCCCCAGCTGGGGCTGTGTGGGAGTTGTCACCACACGGGGTGGTTGGAAGGTTGTGTCTGGGTGTCCTCCCACAGAAGGAAGCAAGGCATCACTAAAGCACAAACAGACAGGAAAGGAGAGTGTGGCTCCATCCTCATGGATGAGGGGTTCTGGGAGGCAGTATTTGGATTTTAAGTGTAGTGGGAAGTCAAAGGAAAGTTTTAAAAAGGGGAGTGGCCATGTCTTAATTTATATCTTAAAAGTAACCTCTGATATGATGAAAAATCACGTGGGGGGACAGGGTGATAACCAGTGTCAGGCAGGCAGCTGTTAGCTTCCATGCGCCTCAATTTCTTTGTCTATAAAATGAAGATAATAATAGTACCTTCCACATAGGATAAGTATGAGGACTAAGTTGGATATATGTGTAAAATACTGAGACAGTCTCTTAAGCAAGTGTTTGCTCCTCTTATTTCCACTGCCGATGAGGAGGTGATAATTCTACCTGTGTGCCGATGGGAATCATGAATCAAAGAGAAAGAAATGGATACTGCAGATGTCCTGGACAGGAGAGGAGACACGCTCTAGAGGGAAAGCAAGAGGGAGAACAAGGACCCCTCCTCCATGGTGGCAGGGGAAGAGGTAGGGGGTAGGGACAAACACAGGGTGTTGCTCTTTTTGGTGGTTACGGATGAAGGATTGCTCTTCTCAATGAGGCATATCATCAGCTGGGCATGAAGAGAAGCCGTGGGATGTACAGAGTTTTGAGATAAGAGGAGAAGCTATGAACAATAACAAAAAAAGTGAACATGTTAGAGAAATATCTTGGCTCCCCATGTCTGGAGGTACCATCTGAGATTTGTGACCATGGTTTTAACATCAAACCAGGTAGGGAAATGATATGCATTTCTGTAGTCCTGCCCAGCAGCTTGGGTTCTGGCATGGGTTTAGGCCAAGTGTGGGTTTTCCCTGTGGTTACAGTGGAAGAAATGAGAGCATTAAGGAAGTTTGCAAAGAAACATACGCAATAATGGTGTCCTCTATCCGGGTAGGGGATAGATTGTGTTTTGGGGCTAGAGAAGGGAGTGAGGCTTGGGAGAAAGCATGAGGGCTTAGAGGTCTTGATGCAGGTGAGGAACTGCTGGAGAGAGAAGTAACAGAGTAGAGATGAGGATGAGGTTGGTTCATAGGATGCTTAATATAGAGAGTTTGGAGGTGAAATGGATCCTTTTGAAGTAGGCAAAGATATGACTGCAAGGAGAGGGAGGCTGAGGAGAGAGGAAAAGACCTCTGACAGATTAGAGCCAGAGGACTTGAAAGGTCAGGCGTTAGATGGCTGTGAATTCATGGAGAACGATGGTGAGTGGTAGAAAAAAGACAGTAAGCTAAGGTCTGATGACAGTGATGGGGTAGTGATCATAGAGGGCAGCAGCAAGAAGTGCAGGGTGTGGCGGAGTCCAGAGGCATGAACTTCAGATAAGCTGGAGATTTGGAGAAGAGAGGAAGGATGTGGGTTCTGGAGGAAGCTTAGCTGGCCTCAGACTTTGAGATCTGTGGAATGTGAGCTGACTTTTCCTAAGAAGCATCCTTGAGGATGGGCAGGTGTGAGGGACAGGGGATGTGCAGACTGGTGTGGGTGAGGTCCAGGAATTTGGGGGGACAGAGTGAAAGAGTTTGGGTAGACAACTGCATCAGATTAGTGAATGCTGACGGTAGAATGGGATTGAAAGTCTAGATGGTAATAAATTTAGGGGATTTTGGATTCTATAATGAGTGATTCAGATAGATACCTCCCTGCTTTCCTATGTACACACAAAGAGGTGGCAAACAGCCATCATCTAGAAGGGGTGAAGACAAACCACAGGAACTTCACTTAACCACATTGGAAGCATCTGATTTGCACGAAAGTTGCATTCCTATCTCTTTGCCTTCTCACTGCTGCCATCTGGTTGCCAGCCAAACACGCCCTAATAGAATGGAAGCAGTGCTTCTGGAAAAGACCCACTGCTGAAGAACACCTCCCGATTCATCTAGCAATAGGACACTTCGTAAATACTTTAAAGCAATGCCTACCTCCTTCTGATAGCCAACTGATTGAAAAACAGCACGAAATGGCTGCCTTGCATGAGGCCAAACTGGTGAGCGTTGGGGACATACTCTGGGGCTGTATCCATGGCACACCGTTGCTGTAAGAGATGCACAGGACTCAGCCATGCACAGCCAGGATCCCCAGTAACACGAGCACATTTTTCCGTGAAGAAAACATCTCGTATCAGAATAACAACCACAGATACATGTTTGCGCTGGTTTAATCTTCTTTGCTTTAAATAACTTACTCGCTAGCCCTTTATCACTGCAAGAAGGCAATTAGAGCGACTGTTTTTCACCTCAATCCCACTCAAGTTCATTTAAGTTCCTAGGAATTTTCATTAGGCCTAAGTGGGTAGGGCTTGCTGCTTCCCCCCAGCTCGGAAGGGCCTGAGGATGTCAGCTGCCACAGGAGTAGCTGCAGTACATGCACTGGGACACTGGAAGTAGCCATAGGTGACAGGCCCAGCAGGGCTTCTGAGTTTGATGTCAAGAGGAGCCAAGAGGAGCCGGGCTGGAAGAGGCTCCCAGAAGCCCAGGGCAGTCCGTGAGGAGCCAGAGGTACTCAGGCACCTGCAGCATCCTCTGCACACTGACTCCAAACCAAGTGAGGCCTCAGACTGTTTTGTGCTTGAGGTGGTCAGATGCTACCAGAGAACTGTCCTGAATCCAGACTGGCCCTGCTTGAAAGGTACCGCTTTTCGTGTGACTGCACCATCATCTAAGTAATTAGACTGCATGCCTTCAGCCAAGGAAATGGAGAAATCGGAAAAGGAAAAATGAAAACGACTGCCATTAAAAATATCTGGTCAAAACTGGCTTTTCCTAGATGAATCATACCTTTTTTTTTTTTGAAAAAAAAAAAAAAAACAATGATGTTACTTTTTTTTTAAAGCAACAATGGCTCATATTAAGTACTTACTTTAATGTTTTAAGTCCCATGCAATCATGAGTCCTTACAAAACTCTGACAAAGAGCTCTATGGCAACCAAATGAGAGTATCTGAGCATCACGGGCTGCAATCTATAAATGCTGTGCCATGTCTTCTGCGAGTTTGCTCAGAGGACATTCCCCATCCTGTCCCTGCTCTGCTTCTATCACAAGATGACCCCTGTCACTCTTCCCAGTCTTCTCTGAAAAGTAGATTTCAGCTGATTCTGCCAGTGGAAGGCAGAGCTGGGAGACTGAGGGCAGGTGGATGGAAGAAACTGGAGTGTCTGTCCCTCCCTTCCACGCCCAGGTGGCCTCCCTGGCAGGGCCTTGTCTTCTCTGTGCTTGCAGCAGACCCTCCCCGCTCAGGCTTGCTCCTTGTGTGCCTTCAACCTTTCCAACACTTTTATAATGAGGTCCCCATTTTACTTTCCTCTGCAATGCACTCTTTTTTTCTGACTGGACCTGACTGGTACAGTGAAAGAAAGCCTCTCTTACTGGACTTGGTAAAGGCTGGGGCTCTGGCAGGAGCTCGCCGTCTTCTCCATGAAGAGCCAGCTTAGACCTTTCTGAAAGCAAGCAGGTATCCAAGTCCACTTGTTCAGAGCCAACTGCACTAGTGAAATCCAAAAGTCTAGACAAACAAAGTGTTTTCAAAATTAAGATATTACAAGCCAACAATGCGTGAATGTCATTTGATTATTGAATGCTTAAAATACATTAAAAACCACTGATATATTACTCATAAAGTAATGAAATTGGTCATCTTTCACAGGGACTAGAAATCCACATATCCTCTCTTATACATTCTCTTGTTTGATTCTTCTGCTGCGTGAT
>CM053504.1:47149495-47244100 GCA_028627145.1 Eidolon dupreanum | reverse complement strand
TTTTTTTTTTAAATGTGTCATGAGCAGATCTATCCATCATTCTAATCCAATAAAATCCATTTGGAAGACTTTCATGATAGAGCAATGGGGTTCACTTCAAGAACTTGTAGGATTTTTAGGCAATCCCAAATGCAAAATTAGATCGCAGATTAGTGTCAGTACCTAGCATTAAAAGATCAGGAAGTGCAAAAACATACCAAGAGCACAGTTACACTTACTCCATGTTAAAGATGAGGTTTCTGATACAGCCGTGGAATGATCGCCTCATCCTGAGCATGGATGACCCCGCATCCTCTGGAACGCCCCCTATGTACAGGTGAGACACATTTAGAGTCATTCTTTCCACTGCTGGGCCCAACTTCATTTCTACAGGAGTTTTCTCATCCAATTGGACGGTGATAATTCTAAAGTCCAGAGGAGAAAATGAAAGAAAAACAAAATATAACTGTCTCTTTAACTACACAATTCCTCAGGTACTTTCTGAACAATAAAATTTTAACATGACATTGTATGTGAATAAAAAGATAAATCTTGAAAATTAAAACCTACAGTTGAACATTCTCCAAAAAATAAATGGAATATTATTAAATACTGAGTTCGATTGCTTTTTGGAGAGTATTTTTCTTTTACCTCTTTACCTATAATAAAATACCCAGTGTGCTTTTAAAACATTTGGTCTACAGAGTTAAAGAGAAATATACAGGAATGTTGATATTATACTATTTACTATTTTACTCTTTACATTTTACTATGCAGTATGTTACTATTTACTATTTTACCATTTATTATTTAGTATTGATATAACACTATTTACTAATACCATAATACTACTTGCCACAGAATTAATCTGATGAAAAGATAATTTATACTGGGCCCCAGAAAAGGGGAGGGTTAAGGTTATTCAATTGTGAAAATTCTGCAAATATCTTATTACAAAGCAGATACAATTAATTCCCAAGGAGGCATTCTAGCAAGGTTCTAGAATTATTGTGAACCCATAAAAACTCCGAATGCTAATGAAAACCTGATTGCTAATGATGTCATATTAATCATTCCAATCATTCATATAAAGAATACTTAACAAGGTTCTTACTGGGGACCTTCGTGAGGTCACCATGCCCTATGTTACACAATTACCTCCCGCTCCTTATCAAGGAGATAGAATGCCCTTGTCCATCGCCAAATGTACCAGTGGGAGCACGCAGGAGAGCTCTTCTCAGGCCTGTTCCATCCCCAGAGTCAACATGTACTTCAATGTGGCCTTCAATCAGCATGATGGAAAAGAATGGCTGGGAAGATTGCATAGAGAATTCCACAGAGAAAACATTACTATATGATTTTTAAAATTAGCATCTTATGAAGATAATGTGGGAATTTCTTAAGAATATCACCATCTAAAACAACTATTTTAAACTTTATATGTTACTCTCTAATCTCTATTTTACAGTCTGTATTAGGCTATATAATTACTAACCATATCAAAGATTTCCATTTCTACACAGCCTTCATACTTATTATTCATTGCCACATTATGTATCAACGAATAGATACATTGTGTCATTAATCTATTTATCTTTTTTCCAGTTTTATTGAGGTATAAAGTGTACCACCTAATGATTTGATATATGTATATACTGCAACATGATTATAATAAGTTTAGTTAATACCCATCACCTCACATAGTTACAAATTTTATTTCTTCTGTTAAGAACTTTAAGATCTACTGTCCTAGCAACTTTCAAATATACAATACAGTATTGTTAACTATAGTCACCATACTGTACATCATATCCCCAGGACTTATTTATCTTACAACTGGAAGTTTATACTATTTGACCTCCTTCACCCACTTCCCTCTATGCTCTTCCTCGCCCCACCTTGGCAATCACCAATTTGATCTCTGTTTCTATGAATATGGTTCTTTATGATACCACATATAAATGAGATCATATTTTACTTAGCATAATGCCCTCAAGGTACATCCATGTTACTGCATAGTATTTCTATCTTTTTTATGGCTGAATAATATTCAATTATATACTTTTCTTTAACTATTCATCTATTGATGGAAACTTAGGTTGTTTCCACGTCTTGGCTATTATGAAGAATGCTGCAGTGAACATGGGGGTACAGATTTGTCTTCTAGATAGTGGTTACAGTTCTTTCATATATATACCGAGAAATAGAATTGCTGGATTATACAAAAGTTCTTTTATTTTTAATTTTTTGAGAATCCTCCATGCTGTTTTCCTTAGAGACTATACCAATTTATATCCCCACCAAGAGTTCAGGATTCCCTTTCCTCCACAGCCTTGCCAAGACTTTTTATCTCTTGTCTTTTGGATGATGACCATTTTAACAGGTGATAGCTCATTGTAGGGTCTATTCCTTTATTGTTAAAAATTTAGGTAGTTTACAATTTTTTATGACTATACATAATTAATATTTAATATTTTTTGCCTGTGAAATAGTCTCTAATATTTGTAAAAGTGGAATTAAAGAATTAAAGGGTTTGAAAGTGTTTAAAACTCTTAAAACTTTTTGGGCTGTACTTAAAAGAGGTCTACCAGCAGAACTGGAATGTGAGCGTTTCACAACATCTTTGCTAGCACTGGGTTACAGCATCCTTTTTTGCTGACTTGGTAGCAAACTTTGATTTGCATGTGGGTCCTATTAAGATTGGTAGAGGAAAACAGTTGATGAGTCCTCAAAAAGTTAAACATAAAATATCATATGGACCCAGCAATTCCACTCCTAGGTATATACTCAAAAAGCAATGAAAACAAGTACTCAAAAAATATTTGTATGTCAATACTCATAATAGCCCAAAAGTAGCAACAACTCCACAAATGTTCATCAATAAATGAATATTAACAAATTACACTGTGTACATGCAGTGGAATATTATTTAGCCATAAAAAGAAGTACTGACACATGCTACAATGTGAATGAAACTTGAAGACATTTAAATTAAAGACTTAAGGTCACATAGTGTGTGAGTTCATTTATGTTAAACATACAGACTAGATAAATTCATTCTTAGATACAGATAAGAAGACCGGTGGATCCCAGGGGCAGGGAGAGGGGGAACGGAAGGTGGCTGCTTTATGTTTTGGGTGCTGAAAATGTTTTGGAACTAGATAGAGAAGGTGGCCTCACAACATTGTGAAAGCTCCAAACCCACTGAATTGTTATGTAAATTTCACCTCAGCTGAAAGGAAGAAAAAGACTGGTGAAACCCATATACCAATCTATCATTGTTAGCCCTTCACCAAGTGGCTAATGAAATATTTGGGGTCTACAGACTGGTATTTCAGTCCAACTCTGACATGTAATAGCTGTGTGACTTTGGGCAGGTTAACCAGGCTCTCTGAACCCACCTTTTCTTCAGCAAAATATAGGAAACAGCATTTACCCTGCAGAGTGGTTGTGATAATTACACAGCAATGTCTGTGAAGTATCTTGGTCTCTACTTCATTAAAACAACACATGAACATTCTGTGACGTTTCTTCAGATTGCACGATAGATGCAAGTTTGAGCAGAGTAAAGGCTAAATATCACCTATGCTATTGAAATGGAATGCAAATATGGAAAATCATCACCTTTTTTTCTCCTACTTCTGGTTGACTGTGCTTATCAAAGATCATATTTCTCTTTCTACTCCTTCAATCTTATAATAGTTAAAGAAAATCTCACTTCATGGGGCAGTATACTAAAAAAACTCTACAGAATTTGAGGACTTGCTGTTTGAGCCTTAGAATGATGAGTATCAACCATGAGGTGTGGGAGAAAATTTGGTATATGTTATCTGAATGAGTTTAAAAAGAATTAGAGGTAGACAGCAAATATTTTTCTTCTCGGTAGCCAGACAAGGAACATGGATTATTTAACACAAAGGAATTGCTGATTCATAAGTGAAAGACATTCAGCAATAGTCACATTTACTTATTAAAGATGCGTGCCTATAAATGAGAAATGATTATGACTAAGTCATTTTCCACTCAGTTTTTCCCAAAGTCATTTCCTTCCAGAGCTCGTGGCTCGATAGCATTTGAGCTACTCACCGCATGGGCCTGTTGACCTTCCTTCTCCCCATGCTTGCTCAGGGCAGCCAGGATGATGCCACTGCTGTTCGTGGTGGCAAATGTTGCCAAAAATTCTGATTCTGGTGACAAAGACCTGGGTGGCAATTCAATGTAGCCTCCTTTCAAGAAGCTAACACTTCGGATAGGCTGGTCACACAGGAAAGGAAAAAGCAGCATCAGGTCCACCTGCAAGCTGAATCTCCCACGGCAGAGGTTACTGCCCACTTTCCCCATCATCTCTTTCCTATTCACCCCACTGGGTTAGACGTTATTACTCTATTATGTTGGTAAATCAGTGGACATTTATAGAAACTCATCCTAATATTAATAAAATGCTTCCCACCTCCAGTATACAGCCTTTTCTCACTCCATAGGAATTTCTGAGTAAATCAAAGGTTGATCTGGATATTTCCAAGTTTTTGATACAGCCCACATAGCTTTTGCTGGTGATACCTTTTCTATAAGGAAGGACATGAAAACAATAAGGATTACAATTCCATTTTTGAAAGAAGGAATAAAAATGGCCCTAGGAATAAGGAAAACCTGTTTCCATGTGTCATTCTGCAGATATGTCTAGGCCTCTCTCTAACAAGGATATGGATGGTGAGAACTTGAGGTCAAACAAATCCTCTCCTGGACTAAAGAAAGGGATTGGATTTAGTGCGTTTGACTATTAGATGGTTACCTGGATAAAAATGTTTAATATTTTAAGGAAAACTATTGTAGTCATTTCAATTTAAATATAGTCACCAAAACACACACCATTTACAAGAAAGATTGTGAATTGTCATAAGGAAATTACAGAAGAGAGATAACAATTCTGTCCCCATGCAGAGTAGAACATTTGCCTCCACGAGGGGAAGTATAAGCAATGTGATTTCCTAGGATCACATGGCTGGAGAAGTCATTGGCTATTGTCCATACTGCATATTCCTAAACTTTGTCCTGAAGGAAATCATTGCGTTGGGTGAAATCTGGGATTATTCAAAGGTTCTATTTCTTAGACTCCAAGTCAATACCACATTTTTCTTAACAGAAATTGCCACACTGCTGTGATGAGTGTGGTGAGGCTGCAACATGGTCATACTCTCATTTCCAAACATAGGGTGACATCTCCAAGTTATACTCTTAAGCATTATTAGCTAGTCATAGGAGAACGCTGCAGTAACATGGTTACCTGCTAGAGTCACATTTCATTTTATTTTCTATTTTGAATAATGAACTGTGGACCATTAAACTACATGCTTTAGGGCAAATGTCAGCCTTTCTGGATCTGTTTCTTCCATTATAGACAAGGATGTTGGCCTTGATAATACCCAAGTCCCTTCCAGCATGAGTCTGTGTTGGTATGTCTTCCTAGAAAGGGAGCTCTGTCCTGTTCTCTGATGTCTACACCATGTGTTATTTAAATATGACACAGAGTGTTGCTTCAGGAATGTGCCCAGCCCAGCACATCATGTGAGGGGGTAATATCCAGAATCAGGAATTAGGAGACAGGCTTCCAGTCCTGGCTCTGTTTTGGCAGAGGAGTAAGGTCTGGGGTGCATAACCAACTTACAGAAGTTTAAGTGTACTCATGTTCAAGACCAGGGCTGAGGGTGAGGGGTGACTTATGTTGTAAACCAGGTTTCTTGGAACTTTCAGATATTTCTGGTAAAGAGAAGACAGGTCATGGGAAAGTGGATTCTGGACTTCTTAATCCATAGCAACTGGAGTGGCTGCACCTCTGTGCCATATATTAGGATTCCGTTTAACTCAGCCTGAAGGCGGGGTAACGCTACAAACATACAATTGATGACTACTGGGCAGGGTGACTCAGTATGAACATTTGACGATCTCACTCCTTGGAAGCTATCTTCCCTCGAGTGCTGGCTTTTGGTTATGACCTTAAAAAGAAGTTAGAGCTTAATTTTTTTCCAATCCAAAATGATCAAACTAAAGATAATTAACCACAGAAAATTTGGGTAAATTTATTAAAGTCACAAAGCTAAAGATGAATCAGTGTTACAAAAGGATTTCGACACCTTTCTTCTCTGCCATCTTTCATGCAACCCCCCGATGCTAGACTTTCACATACATTATTTGTGCTAATCACATAAAGGGGAATGCAGATAAGTCTGCAGAAAACATATTTTCTTTTTCTTTTTTTTTCTTTTTGCCTAGAAAGAGATTCTACTATTTTAAAATGTCTAGAGAAGAGAATTAGTTGTGACAGAAAGTGAAGGCTTTCAGTAACAATTGTTACTATGCAGTAAAAATTTCTAGGTGTTCTAAAGGAAGCAAATATAAAAATCAGCAACTTAACTACAGAAGCCTTTCTTCACTTCCCAAATAGTACACCTTTGCATCAAAGTAGATATTATGGGTTAAATTGTGTCCTCTCCCACAGATGTTGAAGTCCTAGCCCTTAGTATTTGTAAACATGACCTTATTTGAAAATACAGTCTTCACAGATATAATTAAGTGAGATCATTATGGTAGATCCTAATCCAGTAAGACTGGCATCCTTATAAAAAGGAAATTTTGGACACAGACACACACACACAAATAGAGGGAAGAGGCTGTGTGGACATGGAGAGAATGTCACCTACATGCTGAGGAAAGCCTAAAGTTACCAGAAGCTGGGAGGTATACAGAGGTATTCTTTCTCTCAGCCCTCAGGAGGAAGCAACTGTGTTGACATCTTGATTTTGAACTTTTAGCCTCTAGACTGGTGAAAGAACACATTTCTGCTGTTTAAGCAACCCAGTTTGTGGTACCTTGTAACAGCAGCCCTAGGAAACTAATACGGTTGGTAATTAGGGGCATGAAAATTCTGCACTGTGATATCATACCTTACAACTCTTGACCTAGGTAATCCACCCACATAAATTGGATCCTTATCAAGACGGTTGAGGTCAGAAGATGCTCCTGGGGTTTCGCCTTGTTTGGTTTCCTTATAACTGGTGTTATATGCATCAATAACTGCTAGGAGTCCTAAGGACATCAAAAGGAATAGGTACGAAAATGAAAATCACTTCCTACATTAAAGTGAAACACAATCTTCTGCTAACAAAGTTCATTTACAGAAACATGTTCTTTTACATTGTACAACTCTGACCAGTGCGTGTTCTTGACTCTTAACTGAAAATCCTCTGTAAAAAGTCAGTAAATCCAGGTTATACATTGCTAAATGATGGCAGTATGTGTGTGGAAGAAAACAGAATCGATTTGATTCTTGATTCCAATCTAGCATTTAATGTTAAATATTGCATTTAGAAAGCATAGACACATAGAATTATAATATTTCTCCAGTAAAATGTGAAATCTAGCACATTGGAATACTTCTAAAGAAAATAATGGCTTTTTATTAGAATATAATTCAAGAATACCCAGAAAGCTAAAGTGAGTAAAGACAACTGGTTTTGGAAATATTTCTATTCCCACGAGGGCTAGCATCCCAATTCATCCAGCTGTGCACTTACCTTGCTTCCGGTTTCGCTGGAAAACAATTTTGTACCAGGTTCCATTGTTATAGCGTTGGTCTGTAACAAGAGCGAGAGGCCCTGAGCCCAGGTCAACTGTAACTTTAACTCTGCCGTGAACCAGCTCGATGGATAAAAAGTCTTTCTATAGAGAAGAGAAAGCAGTTAACCATGGCTATATCATTATCACAAGATTTCCTTTCTCTTCAAATCGGGGATGGCAGAACCCTTCTAAAGTCAAACTGAGAAAGCTGGACCAGGCCCAACAACCAGAGGTCTCTGCTATGAAACTAAGGGTCCACAGAGGCTTTCCAGAATACTATACAGATATGAGATAAATTCATTGTTATCAAAATCCACAACTGAGTATGAGAAATGGAATGTCTTTGTCTTTTTCATTGAGATTAACAAATGGACCAGTTCTAAAAGTAAAACTAGATGATTGAGAGATAAAAAAAATGGGAACATGAAATTCTTATAGATGGATTTCAAATAAGGCCACAGTGGTTGCATTGATATCTATAATGATGGGAAAGCTATTTTCTACTTGGGGCTCTTCCAAAGGTTCTTCAATGAAGTTTTATTAATATAATAAAGAAATTATTTAAAATAAAGAAATAGTATGGCATATATATGTATAAATGCTCATAAAATAGCCATTAAACATAAATATCCTTATAGCAGTTTAACTGTATATACACAGGAGGGCCCAGGGCCCCATAAAGATTCTTACAGTGCCATTTGAAGTAAGATAGAGAAGAAGCCCATTAGGTGAAAAGCTACTAAAAAGGATAATTATGTGCGTCACGGTAGCCCGGAGTGTCTTCTCCACAACAGAGTATCCACTCCCATCAAAATGGAAGGAAGAGTCTTCATTCTGGGAGCTGCAAAGCAGAACAGATAAAATATAATCCATTCTCAGGAAGGTAATTAAAGAGAACAAATGACACATTTACTGAGTTGTCCCTCACAAAAATCATGTTAGAGCTATTATTTCCATTATTTGATAACAAGTGTAAATCATATCTTAAAATATTCTTGTCATGAGATTATGCAAGACACATGCCCATTTGCTTTATAAAGAAGGCTAATATAGGCAGTATTTACAGTAGCAAAAAGAAATTTATTCAAAGGATGGATAAGTGCTATGAATATTTCTATTTATCAACTAGATTTTTGTTTGTTTTAATTTTCTTTAATGTGACTGTTCTTTCTTAATTCCAATGCTTTTGGGAGAATTTTTATATTGGCATTTATCACCCTATGTTGGTTATAACAGATATATCAGCTAAACTGAAATTACGATGGAAAATAAATACATACCATTGAACCAAAAGGACCACTAAAAAACAAAAAACAAAACAAAACAAAACAAACAAACAAAAATGACAAAACTTGAAAACTCTGTAGGATGAGCATACAACAGAGTTATGTAATATGGACCACAGCACTTCTCACATCAGTGTTTTTACTGGTCTTCCCTATGCCTCAAAAGGCTGACTTTATACACCATTAAATTACAAAGTAAGTTCATCTGGAACATATTATTAATATATTTAAAAAATTCTTTTCTGGAGTCTCATAGGGCTTGGAAGTGAAACTTGGATTAAGATGTCTTTGGGTATGAATTTGAATTTTTCCCAGTTGAACAAGCAGGACAGAAAAAAATAGCAGTGCTTTGTGAAACCTGAAGTTTCATTCATAGCTTCCTGAAGCTCAGCTTTTTCTAAAAATGTCTGTCTTGCTATCTCTTAACTTAAAGAAAATGCACTCTGCATAAACTCTTAAACTATGGCTTAATTTTCAATTATTTAATTCTTAAACCTGTGGTTGCCAGAAGCATGTTCCATTGCTCTACTTCTTGGCTGACTGCAGCTTCATGTGGCTAAGGACACAGACCCTAGAAACAGACTGCTGGGGTTCAAATTCCAGTTCTCCAACTTACTAGATGTGTGAACTCAGAAAAGTTACCTAACCTCTGTGTACTTCATTCCCTTCCTTCAAAAAAATTGAGATATTAGAACATCTCTGAGAGAGCTATACATGATTTAATAATTCATGTACACAATGCCTGGCACATAGTAAATGTTCACTCCATTTAGCTTTGACTATTCTGCTGTGTTCAGAGGTCCTAGATGAGACCCCATTTTGCCTTTTAAAAGCTGAGACTCAACAATAAGTACCTTGTCCAGAGATACTCTCAAGAAAATGGTGAAGCCAGGTTTCTAACAAATCTCCAGAAATCTGTTTTGCCCTACTGTTCACTCTCTGTCCCCCACTCTAATCCCTGGCCCTAAGCTCATGAGTTCTCTGTTCTCAGGAATGTGGAATCCTTGCTTTTGGCTTCTCTTAAGTGAGACAGTCATGATGATAGATGAATTCAAATAAAATGATAACTGAGCATGATTCGACTCAGGTCAATGACATATTTCTGGGTCTCCTTCTTCCATGGCTTCCATTTCACGACCATGAGGCCCACGTGCATCTCTAGTCAGCCAAGTGTCTGTCACCCAGTGGGCCAGAGGAAGGCAGCTCTGAGCCTGGCCTGGGTAAGAGGCCAGAACAATTAAAAGCAGGGTCCACTACAGCCCTTCATGGATATTTCTATTCCAACATCCAGCAGTTACAGGTAGGAGTCCTGCAATCAGGGGGAGATGCCTTCCCTCCCCAGATCTCAGCCGAATGAGACTGGAAGAATTACTAGACCTCTCTGATCCCCACTCTCACTCATGAGACAGGGATAATGCACAACGTACTACCCATGTGCATGTGTGAAGCTGTTGTGTGAGTGAAATAATGCCCAGGCCCCAGGCCTAGGCTGCTGCTTCACCTACTGCTGCCCTACTTACTACAGCATTGAGCACTTTTTAATGTTTCCATATAGGTATTTTTCCCTAGACCATGAGACGGTGGAGGATATAAACTCCTGTGAATAATGTTGAAATCACCAGTACCTAGGAGAGGGCTCAGAACACAGACGCCTGACCTGTCCCAAAGGTCAGCCACATAGCCAGTACTCTATTGTAATAGCCACTCATAACTAATTCCAGAATAAATGTCTGTTAATAAAAGGAGTTTTTCCTATATTTGGAGGAGAACTGTTAGAATCAATGGTTTATTTTGTAATATCCTTTAAGAAAAGATTGTTTATAATTAGGAACATATACTGGCACCATGTAAGGATGTGTAAATATATTCAAAGAGGAATAAAAAAAACCCCAAATTTCTGTCAGTTTACTTAGTAATGTAAATCAGAGTTAAAGGTAAATACTCATATTGATAAAACATTTTAAAAAATGTCAACGGACCACACTAATGACTTAATAATAACAAATTACACACAAGGATAAAGGCATAATGAATTCTAATCACCCGTCTGCTAAAACAGATTCAGTAACTGGAATTAGTATATTGACTCTTCGAGCTAAAATTTTTGTTTAATAGGTAGAATGGTTACCTAAAATGAAGATAGTTAAATCAATTTGCAAACCTAGACATACAACACCAGTTTGTGTCTACATCAGCACTTGTCGAACTATGTTCTGTGGAACATAAGTAACTCTAGAATGCTCCTTTTTAGAAAGAGTTTGAGGTCAAATGAGTTGGGAAATTCTGCAACTCTAGCATCTTCTAGCGCAGGGTTACTGTGCATATTAGCACATCAGAGGCTCTGATAGCCTCACTCTAAAGAATTGGGCTTAATTTTTTAGCTTAGTGTTTCCCAAACATTTACTATCAAGACAAACCCTCTGCTGCCACTTCTTTTTTTAAAGGAATATCTAATAATATCCTAACAAATTAGTACTCTGTTAAAAAATATAGTTTTGAAAATGTTGGTGATACAATTCAAAAATAGCCAGATGATTTGTTCAGGACCCAGAAAAATACGTTTAATCAAACCTCAATTTTGATCTAATAAGTCAATTTGGCCTTAAATCTCAGCTAGGTAGCCAGCCCTCTACTAAAAAAGCCAGCTCCAGAACTGACATCAGGAGGACAGCAGAACCTGCAAATCCTTCCTCTCAGTAGCAGTCAATGGTCCAGAGTGGGTGGAAATCCGGTGGCACGGCAGTTCTCAAGGAGAACAAAACCTGTGGCCACACAGAAAACTGACTTCCTCATTCCAAAAAAAGAGAAGAGCCAACAATCAACAAATTCTTTCACTGTTGCAGTTTGAGGTCAGCGGTTTTAAAATAACCCTGAAAATGATCGATGAAAATCAGGGACATTGTAATAGCTGAAGTAGGGGGAGAGTTTCCATATTAGAAATATTCAATTTCCATTAAGATTTTTCCTTTCTACAAGTAAGGTTACTGATCTAGGGTCAGTGTAGGGCACAGAGTCCAGGGGCTGGGGCATTTTCATGTTCGAATTACTAAGTCGCTAGAGGACTTCCTTCCACGCTAGAGAAACAGCATGAGGACAAAGTGCTGGATGAGAGAGCCTCAGTGTGTGTGCTCATGCTCCCGAAGTTGTAGGGCAGGTGTCATTAACTCACAAAGTAACACCACTTTGACCATATTTGCCAATTATAAAACCTTGTTTTTTCACATGTTTATTGTCAAGAAAACAATCCTGGGGCATTTACCTAAAAAGTAATGGACTATTACTGCAAGAAGGTCAGAGATGAACATTGATGAACATTCAAATTTATAAAGTATTTTCACACATATCACATGATGTTTTCATCACCATAATTTTGAGAAGTAGGTAAGACAATTATGATTATTGTTTTCCATTTCTGGAAGAAGAAATCAGACCTCTCTCTGTGAGGTGACATGACTTACTATCCCAAGTCACTGAAAAAGATTTGGTAGTAGACCTGGGTCAGGAGCCTGAGCAATTTAGATGCCAAATCCAATATTTTTTTTTTAGTCCTAAGGCTCCAAAACCTATGCTTCTGGCTATAAGTTTTTGAGCAAGCTAAGGAAAGGGAAAGTAGCAAATCAAAGGCTTAAACTGTAAAACCCCAGGCTAGGAGCCATATGAGAAAGCAGACCTGACAATGACAAAATGAAAACTCGCCCACAAGTTTCTAAACATAATGAGAGTTGCTTCTTGTCACAGCTCACTGTTAATTACAGATATCTATCTGAACAGAGCAGCCCATTTGATGGGAGAGATTACATCAGATGTTACATTTCTCTAACGGCAAAGGCAATCTATTGTCTTGAATGCTGAAGTGCTGGAAAATAGGTCTTGTGTACTTACAGGGTTGCAGTTATTTTATTAGAAAATAATAAAGGAGGTGTTGAGTTTGGTGAGACTGTTATTAAATGCCTTCTATCATATCAATATATGCAAAAAGATGTTAGGTAGTTCTCTATTTCAAATGCATTTTATTTCTAAAATTATAGAATTTAGGAATTAAAAAGTACTTATCTATAAAAATTGACATCACAAACAAAAATTCTCATGTTTGGAGGTATTTTCAAAATAAAAATGTACAGTGATTTACCCAAGACTTAATTGTGGCTCTTTGAGACAGAAGGTTGTTTGAGCAGATGTCTGATGCTTCTCAATTTTATAATCTATGATTGAAGCATACAGTATAAGACATAGCAATAAGAGCACTTCTTCTTGAGGGTTAAAGATATAACCAGGTTTCTATTAGTAAATGATATACATTATGTCCTTTGCAATAATAAGAGTGACATCACAAACTTATCCATCCTTGATGTGTACGTAAATTGTTTAAGCACTTCTCAGATGTTATTAGAATAACATACAATGTTTTAAATCGTGGGGGCATATTACCTTCCAAAGCAGCCATGGCACTCTCCTTCCCTTTCAATATAGTTCCATAGACCAATCGACTGTCCATTCAAGAAGGCCTCCCCCATGCAGCCTTTGAAATGAGTAACCTTCACAGCAGGAGACTTCTAATGTAAACAAACAAACATAACTTGCATGCATTTGATGAAAGGAATAAATTCTCTAAGTGCATGAAACTCCTCCCTAAAACCTCAAATCTAACAGAACCAAATTGTGAGAAAACAACTTCCAAAAAAATGGCCAGATGTAATCACTAGATTTCCTTCTGATTACAAAGTTGAATCCTACAATGAGTGACAACTGGACAAGATCTTAAAGGTCATCTTAGTCACTAGGGTTGCTGGAGAAAAGCCTCTTTTTCAGATGAGAAACAGAGAGGCCCAGAAAATGTGGTCAGTGGTAAGGGCCTGGCTGGCACTGAGACCCTTACTCTCACATGAGAACAATGAACCAAGTCCATGTGACTCAATGTTATTCAGTGATAAGATAACTGACATGATAAAATAAATATGTTGGTGTCTTTCACTAAACACTAATTAGTTATTAGTCTATGACTAGAGTTAAAATAGGAATAAAGGGAATTTATAGAAATTAATGTGGAATATTGAATTTCCATTGAAAGAGAAACCCAAATAGTAACATGAATCATTGACTTCTTTTCCATTTACATTATTTATTGAGTATGATGCTTTACCCTACAAAACCATCCTCTCTGCAGATAAACCGTCATTAAGCAAAATAACAGAAGCAAAAAAAATCTTCATCTGCCTAGGATATACTCAACAATTAAATCATATTAATTTTTACATTAAAGTATATTTGACATATAACTATGTAAATTTATGTATTAAATTTATATATAGGTAAAATCAGCCAATAAGTCCTGTTCAGATGAATGTTCAAACATTACCTTGATCTGTCCTCCAAGCCCTCCAACAAACATTAGTGTAGAGTTGTTTATATCCAGCACATTAGCTGTTCCTGGGGATTTACTTATTTTTTGTGGTGGCTTTTGAGTTGTACTCATTTCCTTTACAGTCAATGAACCAATGTTTCCAAATCTAGGGGTCACGAAAAATTGCAGAAAGAACACTTTCAGAATCGCAAGTCAGTGTACACACACACTTCTGGTCCATACACGGCCTCCATCTGCTTCTCCCCATGTCCTCTGCAACAGCCTCCAACTGGTCTCCCTGCTTCTAGTCCTGTCCACCAAACCCTGAGTTTACTCTCCAAGATCCTACAGAGTGTTCTAAAACATCCATTTCATCATGCAAAACAGTTATTGATCATGATTAAACTATATTTGAAATGGTCTACTGTCTTCAATATTACCCTATTTTTATAGAAAACAAAGCAAAAAACAAAAATTCCCCCAAACACACCATCAACAACAAACCATAATATTATGAAAAAATAGGGAAAAAGAAGGCATATGTAAAACTGCTTAAGACTAGTTACCTCTAGAGAGGGGCTTTAAAAGGAATAATTTTGCTCTGTGTCCGAATTTTAAGAAAACACATTTCCTACTTCTATCCTTGTCTTCTGTCCTCTTCTCCTTGCATTCCACTGTCAGCCACATGGAATTTCTACCAAGCTGCATTTATTCCCATTTAGTGGGCTGAAACATTTTACTGAGCTTAGACCTAACATTCTAGAGGTAACATCAGCTTTTAACTTTTTTCTTCTTTTATTGTTGGTTTTGGGAACAAGGTTTATTTCTTCTGTAATAAGAAAAAAAAATACCCTTATTTCTACAGTTAATCTAAACCAAGCCTTTCTCACTATAATCTGACTTTCCCGAAGTTTCAAAGATTGCTATATGATGTTATAAACATGTAATTATTTATAAGATACAGTTAAAAAAAGAGAGATATTTGGAGAGAACTTTCTCTACTACCTGGTCACGTAGATACTGTGCCATTTGTTGTCATCAATTGGAAAGTCTGGAAATTCCAACCGTGCTGACCCGGAGCCCACATCCCAGAGCAAGACCACTTTCCCTCGCCGCATCTCCACTGCCAGGAAATCAGACTGGGGTGCAGGGGCGTGGGTTGGCGTGGATTTACATGCCAGACTGCCTGCATGACTACTAAAACACTTTTAAAAATCCTACAGCATTTTTTCTATTCTTAAAAACCCAAAAAAACTGCCCTCTTTCATCTTTCAATGCTCCCCTCCCTAGAGCTGGAGCATGACTCAGAGTACTGGGAACAATGGCCGCCCTTGGCCATTAATGCCCCACCATCTTTGCCCTGCATGACTTTCCACAGTGCCTCCCATAAAGTTCCCCAAGAAAACTTGCAGGGGGTCACCAGCATTCCACAGGGTGCATGAGGGGGAGGCGTAGCACTTATGTGTTTGCTCGGTCTGAGAAGACAATGAATAAATGAATGTGAAAAACACAGTAAGACAGGAGCCATGAAATCCCACATCAAGGGTTACATGTGTTTTGCACCTTATCTTCCAAGAAGACATTTCAGATAATATCTGTGGTTGCTAATATTTTCTGCCCTAACATACCCAAGGGTTCTGACCCATTCTTGCTGGCACGACCACAGGTATCAATGGCCTTCCACTGGGGAAGGGCCCTCTGAGAACCACTGTAATTTAGGTGGAAAAACCTGGGTGAAGTCTGACAACTGTGATATGGCTTAGGGTGCAGCCTCCACTCCTGGTAATGACCACAAGATTTATTTTACAGACCTCAAACTAAACTCAATGGCCTTAGAGGTCATAAAAGGCATTACAGAAAGTTCGTTGAAGCCACAGCTTGAAATTAAGATAGCAAAGGGAGGCACCTTTACTTCCTAATTGTCACTTTCCTTCTCACAGGTATTCAACTCTGAATTTGTTTATTTTTAATCTAACGCTACCAGCTTAGTAAAAAGTTAATTCCCTTAAAAGAATTAGTGATTTCACCAAGGCCCTATTTTTTCAACAAAAAAGTGTCAATCCAGAAAATAGACATGTTCATAAGAGATTCATTGTTCCTTTTTGCCAGTCCATACTCACACTGGTGCTGCTCCCAAGGTAAAAGAGAAGGTTATCAGGTTCACTTGTCTTAACGTCCAGTGTTAAGGTGTTATAGTTAGTAGAAGAAATCCGAGGCTGGTAGGCCCGGATACAATCTCTGTCTGCAGACACAGCAACCTTAATCTGTAGGAGGAAAAGAAAATTGTTCCAACCATTTAGTGACATACTCTGGAAGTGCTCCAGGAATTCAAAAGTACTATTCCATGACAGACTTTCATTGTTGGGCAGTTTTCCTCTCTTGATAATACAAAATGCTTTCTGTTTCATAAAGTGATAAATCATGATAAAAATTATTTTATTTGGTAAAATATTTAAATATGGAAAGGTCGGTCTTGAGGTTTTAAAAGAGTGTATTATGTAGGAAACTGTCTATTTCATGTGAGATTTAATTCCTTAAAGACAAGCAGCAGCTTATCCAAATCACTCTGGAATCCTTACCTGATACAGAGAGGACATCTGATGATTTCTCGAATAAATGAAGGAGTAATGTATTTATTCTTTCATCAAATATCTATAAAGCATTATTGTACTTATTGCATATTTTCTAAGTAATTATTTATACATATTCCTTACAGTTACATTCAAGATAATAAGTTTGTATTAACCAGAGCATTTAGAACCATCCATTGGGCTTACATTTATTTGGTAAGTGTAACTAAAATAGATGGAAGCCAGATTTCATGTAAACCTACAACAGTTTTCCAAGTGACGGTTGAGGGGGTAGGAGGGGTGAATCAAAGAGCTCAGAACTCCTTTATCTTGGCTAGAAAGCTTTAGGTGGATGAACATTAGACCAGAAATCACATTTATTCTCTAGAAGTCTCTAGTAGCAAGAAAATTGCATATCCTCTCAAAAGTCTTTTTATTTCTCTGAAATACTTCTCCTTTAGAACACAGCCAATGCCATATACTATGGATGGCTAGAAAACGTTTTCTCAAGTTTGTGCTTTTCTGAGTGTCAAGTGTTTTATGCATTTAGTGACCTGGATTTGTGCAATATTTGTACATATACAAATGCTTGTCAGACTCCTAGACCAGGAGACCCATACTGTACAAACATTCTGAAGAGCACTGGATTATTAAAACCACCTTGGTGAAATGATGGCAGTAACACTATATGCCACCAGTGAAACTAAGAGTGATGTTAATGCTTAGACAAGGTGTTCTAAACCATTAGCTAATAGCTATGAATTTATAAATCTAGACTATAATTACAAATCTCCCCAAAGACATGGAGATCTCTTTGCTAACAACATTTTGCAACATGTTGAATAAAAACAGAAAAGAAAGAAAATGAGACTAGTTAAATATACTTAAGGCTTTAAGTATACCTAAGACAAGGCTGCAAAGAATCTGGGATTATTGAAAGCTGGTCAGTAGAGGTTTCTAGGGGACCCGATATGACCAGAAAGTCATTTCTACAGGAATTCTCTGGAACTTGGGGTTACCGAGAGCCTCAGTAGGGAGGAAGGCTGGATGTTACTGAGAGCCACAGGGCCCCACACTTACAGAAGCTGCTTGTTTCCTGGCCTGGTTGATCAGCAGTTTAATTTCTGACAGGTTTCTGCTTAGATTCTCTTCTAATATCTTCAAAGGCTTCAACCGATCAAATAAAAGGTTGGCTTGTGTTTCCACATCTTTGACTTTTCTTCCAGCTAATTTGGCTAACAAATACAAGGTGGCAAGAAAGTTGTTGGGGTGGGAGACAAGGGCACAAGAGAAATTAACTGGTCATTACTAATACACTGGATAAAATAGAATAGCCTAATAATTAAATCCTTGAAATTTTTCATACACATATGAAAAATGCACCAGCAACATGCATTACCGAAGGCCCTTCTCTTTATATCTTTATAAATGCAAATCCAGATGTTAGTGCTTTTTTTTTTTTTTTTTTTAGGAATGCTGTTTGTGAACAGGGCACCACTCGCTGTGCACTTGGCAAGCTCAAAATTAATCGCTTGATGCAGACTTTCCTAACGGGAAGGGAGACCATGACATACTGATCGTTGAGGAGTCCTGTAGAAGTTTATTTGTTTCTCGTAACGTGGCATTGACCCTGGACAGTTCCGTTGATGTGTTCAACAGCTTTTGACTCAGTCCCACAACATTCTTTAATGTGCTTGCAGCGCTCTGATTGGCAGATATGGCCAGCTCTTTGATTTTGGTTCCTTTGTCTCTGGCACCTGAAAAATTTATATACATTCGTGCACTACAGTGATTATAGACAGAGAAAACCATAAGCGCACAACAATTGTAATTTTACACAGAAACACTTTACAGCATTTCTTATTTGTTGTTGAACATAAAATGGGGCTTATTGTTTTTAATGACAATACTGCTCCCTTTTAGGGCCAAATGAAATAATTTTGGTCACAATCCTCTGTATTGAAAAATGATTTCAATACACAGTGATGACAGAAGCAACTGCTAATGTGCTCAAGATCTTATATGTTAAGAAACTAAACTTCTTGATTTGGTCCTTTTTCTAGCACTCCCTTCTTGTATTCATTAAACACCTTCAAATCATTTCATCTCTGGATAAGAAGGTTTGATAATTTAATTGTGTGGGTAGGATGGACCTGTCCTAGGCTAGAGGAAGTGGTATTTTTACACAACCTCAACTGGCTTCTAAAAATAACACCAGAGCAAAGATTAAATGGTCACTAAAGACAAATTGGAATTCAATTATTCAGAAAATCAGGGTAATGGTTTTTTGTTTTTTTTTAAAAAGGCACTAGTATTCATTTTTAAAGTGTTAACTACAATTATGAAAAGATGAACACTAGAAGAAGCTGTATAAAGATATATGGGCATTCTTTTTATTCTTTTGCATCTTTTCTGCAAGTTTGAAATTATTTCCAAACAGAAAGTTATTATTATTATTTAGATTTCATGATAATTTATTGAGAAAGGTGTTAGCAGGTTCAGACAGAACTCCACTTGTCAAGTCATGGCTGAATATTAACTACAGATTCCAAATTAGAAAAAAAAAGCATTCTGAGAAAATTAATTGACTATATAGAATTACATTTATTTATAATAAAGAGTATTGTGTATTTTTACACACTTCATATTTTTTATATTTTTAAATTATTATTTGTCACAGATGTTCTACCACAACTTAAAATCTGGGCATTTCAAGACTGCTATATGAATGGACTCATATAGTATATAACCTTTTTGAATTGGCTTTCTCCACTCAACATAATTCTCTGGATATTCACTCAGGTTACTGTGTCTATCAGTGGTTCTCTTTATTGCTGAGTAGTATTCCATGGTGTGGACATACCACAATTTGTTTAACCATTCACCCACTGACAGACATCTTAGTTGTTTCCAGTTTGAGGCTATTATAAATAAAACTATTATAAACATTCATGCATCGGTCTTTATGTAAACATAAGTCTTCATTTCTTTGGGAGAAATGCCCAGGAGTGCAATGCTAGACAGTATGCTAGTTGCATGTTTAGTTTTCTTAAGAAACTACCAAACTTTACTAAAGTAGTTGTACCATCAAACAAAAGAATATTTTTAAGTGTTTAATCAACATATACCATGTATCCTCAAAAAAAGAGAGAGAAACATAAACACTCAGATCAGAAAATTCTCCATTGATTTAAGGTAAGAAGTCCAAAGTACCGCAAGCCCAGTTCCCCAAAGTAATTTTCATGCTTACAAGGTGAACCAGCAGACAGAAGTTTGGAGATGTTTGGCCATCTTGTAAGACTTCTAAAAAAATTCTTATTAAGGATAAAAGAAAAGATCGAGGGAATGTAAACAATGCATAAAAGCATGATTCATTTGTATTTTACTTTTAAAAATTATCCAATTTAAGAGTTTAACAAATACTGCATTGCCAAAACATCAATATTAAAGTGATCTACACTAAAATGCTTTATTGCCTCATGAAGGAAGAATTTTTAAATTTCCTACATTTATAATGAATCTAAAATCTTCCCTTAAAGCCGGAACATTCCAGCTTCTTTACTTGCTAACTTCTTCAGATGACTCTTCTTTCATTTAAGGGATGTGACAAGCCCATTTTAAAAGTAAGCAATTAATACAGTAACATAAAATCTCTGTGGCTTTTGTTTTTCAGAGTATAATTCTAGTATTTAAATGCAGGTGTTCTGAACCTATTCAACGAATAGTGACCTCCACTTCCAAATCACATTCCTTTGCAAGTAAAAACCCTATCAATCCTAGTCTCATTTCCAGTGAGGACTCTTAATCAGACCTGAGGCAGGACCTCCTCATGGTCACTTATAATGGCTTTGCAATGAGAAGACATTAATTAAATCAAGAACCCCTTTCCACTTACCTTCAGGAATTGCTCTAAGCATCAAGAGTGATTCATTGGTCTGCCTAGTAATTTTATCAGCATTCTCTTGAAACGTGTGTGTCGTATTTTTCAATTCTCTCAGTTCCAATGTGAAACCTATTTAAAGGGAAAAAGTATTCCTTTTTAGGCTAGCCTACAAAAAAGCTGCTATGGCAACAGTTTTCTTCATCATTCTGACCCATCTACAGATTGACAGCTTTCTACAGACATCCCTAATATTGAAAGTCTTTCCAGGAAGACTTAGAACTGCTGATTATAGAAATTGTATGTTTTTAGCTTGCTTGATCTCCTTTTCCTACTTTACTTGTTGCCCTTCTCACTAATAGTTCTTCTTAAATTGCATGTCCAGCTTAAGGTGAAGAATTGTGTTTAAATCATACAGTCTTATTTATTTATTTATTTATTTATTTATTTATTTATTTATTTATTCGTTCATTCATTCATTTATATTGATTTTTTAAAACACCTGTAGCACCTGGTATTTCTAGGTAGTCTCCCATCCAAATACTAACCAGGCCCAACTCTGCTTGGGTTCTGAGATCAGATGAAATCATGCACGTTCAGGGTGGCACAGCCATAGTAGTCACTCAGTCTTAACCAGACTCACTATCCACATTTAAATTATAACCACCTTTCTCCTCTGGGTTGTAAAACCACAAACATAGGCTCCTGCCAGGGAATCTTCCTACCAGTCTCCTCCCACCTGCTTCCCCAGCCAGGGCCTCTCCGCTTCCTGCTCCTATCTGACCACCCAACAGGTGCTCACCTCAACCTCCTTCAAGTCTGATCAAAGCTTTCACTTTTAAAATTTCTGTTCATAATACACAATCACATTTGGATTCTGAACACATAATTAAAAAACAAATTATTGATAAAGTCTTTGATGAACATGATGGTTCTGCCTAAAGTTTTAATTGCCAAAAAGTTCACTATTTCATGGCCTATGAAATTCCTTTAGTTATATAAACTGAAATCATATCCCAATATTGATGCTAGAGTTTATATTTAATAATTTATGATTGAGAATTAAGTACTTTCTATATTGTGAGATGACAACAAATTCTAAACTATATCCCTCACAGAGAAACACAAAGCTATGCATATATCCATGTTTTTGGCTCAGAGAGCTGTGGAAAGATCTAGTACTGGACATGAAAGCAGTCTGAAAGCAGATTGAGCTGTTTACGGCCCACTATTTTCTCTTATAGGAAAAGACTTCATATTTTTGATATATTAGAAAATAGACTATATTAAGGTGAAAAATACACTATTGTTATAAAACTTGTGTGTTTTTTATGCACAACAGATTCCTGCTGCCATTTTGTTATGAATGGACATGCCATTATGTTGTTGGAAGGTTCTTTTATATACTAAATAATTGCTTACTGAAACTCTTAGAAAAAAACTAAATTACATTGGTATTTTTTTTTAATTGATAAGTCAATTATGAGCCAATTCAATAACTATTTAATGAGAACCTACCATGAACCTAACATTACATTAGCTCTGTGGAAAAGGCAAAAGAAGTATCAAACATAATACAGCTCTTCAAGAAACTATAAGACAATGAGAGGCAAATGGAGGAGCACACGAAATCAAAGATAACCTGACAAACACTACGAAGAACAGTGAAAGCTCAGAAGCTAAAGCAGAGTGGAGGGTTTTGTCATCAAGGAAGGCTTAACGAGTCTATGGAAGATTAGAGGTGACTATACACTAAAAATAAAAGGTGTCACTAAAATAAGATTTAAAATTATGTGATGTTTATATGATAGCAAATTGGAACATTATTGTGACAGAGAAATGTTAAGCTTTAAATGGCCCCAGGAAAGGAGAATGTTCTCACAATAAGCTCAGAGATGTGTTCTCATCAACACAGTCCAAGCTATGAACTGACCTTGATGCTTTCTGCTCAGGCTGTTGCCTTCTTTTAGAAGTTTGGAACTGCGCTGGACAGCTGCTTTCCCATCAGACATGAGGGAATCTGAGGACTGGAAAACAGAACAATTTAAACATGGTGACTGGAGGGCAGGGTGGAATCCTGCTAGAGATGGGGAAAGCAATCTATCAGAATAAATAGCCTCCGGTCCAGTTCCAAACAAGGAAGTCAACTAGAGAACAGGTAGGGAGAGTTTAAATTGTCCTAATTTATGCTTCATATATGTCCTAATTTATGGCTGAAGAGAAAGAACACAGCCATTTTTAAATACATAAAGACAAAAACCAAACATTAAGTGAAGATCTTCACCATAGGTAAGAAAAGATGCCTCAGAATTGGCAATTACAAAATAGTCATGGGGATGCAAAGTGCAGCATAGGGAATATAGTTGATAATGTTGTAATAAATATGTATAGTGCCAGGCAGGTCCTAGACTGGTTGGGGAGATCACTTTGTAAGTTATATAAATGTCTAAGTACTATACTGTACACCTGAAGCCTGAAGCTAATATGACATAATTTTTGTCATAAGAAATGGTGAGATTTTCCTCATCTTTACATTGCTAGTCCCTAGTCTCTATAAAGTATTTGACCTTAATAAATTAAAATATACATCACATAATGACAGAAGCCATAAACAGATCCCACCAGAAAAGCATACCGACAAGCATATATTTAAGCCTCAAGTCTTTGCTCCAGGACCTTAACGAACCATCTCACGGTGCCTAGAAATGGAAGGTACCCACCAAAGCACAGGGGCATTTCTTACCAGATCGACCTCAGTTACAGTCCTGATAGCATCTTTTGCCAATTTATCCGATTCTTCAATCAGGCTCCGAATGTTGGAATGGATGTGGGTTGCACTGGTTGCATTCAGGGACACATGTCTAACATTTTCAAGGCCACTATGAAATCAGCATATTTGGAAGTGTTATGATAAACTAAATTGAACTTTCCCACTATTATTAAAAGCCTCTTAGTTTCTTTCCCCTTAGAGCACTATCATCAGACTCCAAAAGGAACCTTAACAAGCAGTAGCCACATTGTCACAATAACACTAAGAATCACTGTTTAATTAATACCCAAAGAATATATAATGGCAGTTTTCCATCTTTTTAACCATTCATCGGTTTCCACCAGCTGCCCTCAGCATCCTTTGAACTCTGTCCAAATCCCCTGCATGTGTCTGGGGTACCATTTAGTGTTTGCATTGGTTGTAATCTTTCCTGCAGGGCTCTTGCTAATTTTTAGAAAGCTTTCCTAAGCATATATAAGGATGCTGAATTTTATTTCTCAAATGGTATACAACAATTTGATGAAATTCACTAGAGATTTTGGAGGAGGATCAGATAATATTTGAATCATTTGAACTTCATTCTTACAGGTGGGCAAATCACTTATGAACTTGCCAACTGGTAATAATGCAATTTCATCCAGCCACTCTATCTTGAAAATAAAATCTGACAATTGACACATCTTTGCCTGCTGTGTAACTCACTTCATTTTCTTCCTAAGGTTATTGAGTTGGGTGATGCCCAAACCAGACATCAACTACTTGTTGCAACTTGACTGACAAAATTTGGTGATTTATAAAAAAAAAAAGATAATGTTATTTAACTTTGTATATCACACCAAATTGCTTTTACTACACATGCTAAGTAATAAAGATTTTGTTCGAGCTGTGTACATAGTCAGAATATTGTTTTCTATTTTGGGAAATGATAAAAGATGATGAAAAGAGAGACACAGTATCTAATTTCATTTTCTATTACTGATTCTTATGGCATACGTAAGCAGTAGTGCTCATTGCAGCACATAATTTATGCAATATTCTATCTTATACCATTTTTAATTGCTGTCATTGTGTGGTCTAATCTTTTATGGCAGCATTCCTCAATTGGAAATATATTTATTTTTCCCCTTCCACAAAACACACCCAACACACAAAAACACACATTCCCAGTGTGTCCAGACTTTTTCTATCCATAATTTATAACAACTTGAAATAAATAAATTTATCAATATAAAATTAACTCACAATAGTGTGTATGTCACTGATAAGACCTAAAACCCTGGTTCCCTCACTTGCTGCACATTAGATCCCCTGTGATCTTAGAAAAGAAAAATTACAAAGCCCAGGCCACAACCCAGACCACTTAAGTCACAAATTTTGAGTGGGGGATAGGAGAAACTAGGGGACAAAGGCATCAGTATTTTTGAGGTTCTCCAGGTTACCCCAATGTGCAGATAAGTTTGGAAACCAATGGCCTAAAGTTGTGCTTCTCATTCAAAGACACTTAACAAGCTGAGGACACATTAAACACATTTCCAAAAATATAAGTTAAAATTATTATAATACCATGATAGACCTTTAGGCAATAGAAGATAATTGGGGGTTATCTCTTTCAGGAGTTGGGAAAGAGTCCAACGCTTCTATAGGTCCAATGTGGCAACCACGATCCCAGCCATGCATAAAGCTGGTCGAAGCACAGGCTCCAAAATGAAAGATATGTAAAGAAGTTAATATTCTCATTCTGTCCACATGCAACCTGACAAAGCCCTGAGCACTTTGTAGATGCTTAACAAGGCCTTGATGGCTTGATATTTAGTATAGTATTAGCTTTAATGTCTATCCGGTTCAGTTTGTATTACTCTATCATACCTTTATGCCAATGGTCAACTATGTTATCAGATGTAGGAAGAAATCCTCCTTATCATATAAATAAAACAGGATCCTTATTTTAAGACAAAGAAGAGTGACTCAACATTGTGATCCAAATAACCATCCTTATTCTCTTTGATCAATGGATCACGACCTCTGGAATCCCTGCAAAATGTGGTCTCACCTGTTCAAAGCACCTGCTAGTCTCAAGAGCTCTGCCGCATGATCCTCAGCTCTGTAGACAAGGTCAAGTGCTCTTCTTTTGGACATCTGCATGACCAGATCATCCACATGGTGCCTGATTTTGGCACTCCATAAAAGTAGCTCATCCCGGTGACGCTCTAACTGCTGCATAGAGAAATCAATACTGTGAATATATGTGCATCTATTTAACAGTGTGTGAGTGCACAGATATATGAGGTGTATGAAGGTTCTTTGGAAATTGTATTGTGGCTGTGCTGAGCTGTAACTTACTGCTAGAACATTTTGTGTAGTCTTTGCACGTGCAGTGGCAGTATCCAGCAATCCTCTTCCTTTGGCGATTAGTGTTGAGGTCAAGTTTTGTTTTTCTTGAACACGCAGCTTTTTATCCTATAGCAAGAATTACTTTTAAGGGTGCCTCATAAAGCAAGTCAGCTTCTGAACGTTGATACCTGATGCTATGTGCTGAGGTTAGTCCTGGGGCTCATTTTTTAAGAAGCTAAAAATAGTATTATTTACATTGGAGATTTGGTGACCAGCTTTAACTGAGGAGAGAGCTATAAAGACTCACAGTGAACTCTCGCAGGTTGGCATTGACAATGAGCAGCAGGCGGTTGCTTTCCTTGGTCTTTGACTCTGCCTCCCTCATGAGGTCTTCTGCTGCCTGCAGTTCACTGTTGTGTTTTGAAAGGAGGCTGCTTGCTGCTTCTTTTATTACCTTCAACTCTTCCTGTGGCTTCTGGTAATTTTTCTGAATTTGAGACAATAAATCTTCAGCAGCCCTGGTAAATATAGATGGTTCACGTAATAAGTAAATGAACAACAAAGCTCCTATCATTGAAATGATAGCAGATGGAATTTTTACATATCCATACCTAGTTTCATAGTGTGTAGTTAAAGGTAACTACAGTGGGCCAGAGACGGCTGTCCTTTAGAAAATAATTTGAAAATGCAACTCAAGGAAGCTTCAAAATGCAAATTCTTTGGCTAAATGATTTTACTTTTTAATATCTACCCTAACAAGGTAATAATGTGGAATATAGATAAAGATTTTTGTCCAAGATGTCCTTACAACATTATTTAAAATAGTAAAACAGATTAAAATGGTTTAAATATCAAACTATAGAGAATGAAGTGTTGATGGTATATTGTGTAACTATTTAAATCAGTACTTAAGATATTGATTATAACCTGGAAGAAAGACGGCTTGTGCTGTACTACATCAAGTAATAATTGTGTGAAAACACTAAGAAAAAAGCCTGAATATAAATTACAAGTTTCTCATGACCACGTGTGACAATTCTTTGTTATCTGTTGCTTCACATTGTGCTTTTTAATGAAGGTTTGCATAACTAAGCTAAATTATTCTGGCGTAATGTCAATCTGTCTTAGAGTTTGCAGCATGTTTTAGACATTGACTATTTTCTTCCAGGAACATTTATTGTATTATACTTTGTCTTTTATAAATACAGTATCATGAGGTTCTTTTGTTTGTGCTAGGTGGAAATGTTCTTCCAGAGACAGAGAAAAACAAAACCTATGGCATAATGGCACAAAGAGATATTGGCATTGATTACCTTTTTCTCTGTTTGGAGGAGCTGGCACCCATCTCTTGACAAGAAGCCCCCCGTCTTTTCTTAAGACATCCTGCCCCCAGTGAGAGCTTTCCTTCTTTCCCTTCCTTCCCCGTCAGCACTGAAGTTCCTACCTCTAATTGGCTGTGCCATGAATGATGTAATCGTATCTAGGGACTTACTTGAGTTCAAGGGTGGCATTTTGGTGCAATTGCATGAAATTCCTTTTCTGTATGGCTTCCAGCAAAGATGTAATGTTCTTTTGCATATTCTGAAGAGTAGAACTGGGTAGCTGGAAATCTTCATCCAAGGTCTGATTTAGAGTTGTTGCCTTTTCAATAATTTCTATGGAGGAAGTTCATCAATCACTTAATAAGCCTCTCAAAAGTGGATAGTATTAAAATGGAAAAACTTAGAACCTTCTTCAGTGAGATCTGTTGTGTTCCCCTAAACTGGTTGAAACTCCAGGCTAGACCAGGTCAGCCTTTATATCTCAATGAACTCTGGATGTCCCTGATCAAAACACTTGGGATTACTGGTTTATCTAGTGTTGATCTTCCCCAGTACCCATAAACTCCGTAAGGACAGGGGCTGCAGCCATCACGTATGTTTCCCTCAGCATTTCCTGCACTTGGCATACACATTTGCACATAGAAGCTGCTCAATAAATATTTATTGTATAAATTAACCAATAATATTTGATACCACCCTTTTCACTAAACATATTATTTGTTCTAATAATCTCTTTATTTTTGCCCTATGAAGTCTGATTTGGATTCTGTTCTTTATGCTCTTACATTGTAATCCAAAAAGAAAAGCAAGAATATATTTCTGATAGCTAGAAAACTGAAAATAGCCAGATCAGATGGGACATCCCAATTGAATAATGATGAAATTTAATATTGTGAATACACTTTGGGACCACATTGAAACCCCAAATCTTGTCAGCTCCTACTGTAGGCCAAGTGATGATGTCGAGAGGTTAGCTCAGCTTCTCCATGGCATTGCTGCCTTGGCATCCATTTTGTTTGGCCAACAGCCCTGCAGTGAACTTAAACGGACACTCACACCCTCGTACATGCAGATGCCCTAGACAGCAGCCAGCAGAGTCAGAAGCAAATGTAAGTTCCTGTCAGGACAGCCCTTGTGATCAGGTCTCCCGCCTTCCGCTTGCATGCCCCTTTTATAAGACCCCCGATGGAGCTTCCCAAAACTCTGCTTTTTTGGTCTGGATTGTCCAATCTGGTCATAACTCAGGAACCTTTCAGCACTTCACCCCAAGAGCGTAATAAAGGCAAGTATCCCAGGTCCTGTCTCCCTCTCTCTCTTAGCCTGCACCCTGCCTCGACTTCTCCATGTGGACCCTTGAGGCATGCTGGGTACTTCCTCCTAGACCCAAGAGTAATAGACTTCTATATTTTGTTTTCTCTCGTGGTCTGTTATTGGATCTTGGCTCATCATCTGGCACCCTGTGTTCCTCTTAATAAGTGTTAATTTGATAAATTCACAACAGATGGGGAGGCACCATATCTACTTGATATTTAGGACCTAAGTATAAGTCATAATACATATAATAAAAAAGGAAATATGCATTTTTAAAAAGATAAAACTCTCAATGAAAAAATATGGCTCTCGCAGTCCAGTTTGAATCACACACATCTATCTGTACATTTAATAGAGCGAATGAAACTCTTCCTTCCAAATAAGCACAGACTCCCAAACTAGACACTGACCACACTACCTTGAATGCTTATCTTCAGCTGCTCAGTAAATGTCATGAGGTCTTGACTCTTGCTGAGGATTCTTTCAGTCGCCCTGGTCACATGCTGGCTACTTGTTAACACTCTAGTAAGCTGATAGAAAATAATGGTTTCAGGTGAATTTGAGTTTGAATAATATGGAAGCTTCAGTGTTCCAGTTGTCTCCTTTAGATGACAAAACATATTCCAGAATATACAGTAAATATATCCACTATCATGTAAGCCAAGGTTAATTTGTCAGGATCAGAAATTGACTAAGTGCTTAAAGAAATAATTTACTGTGTGAGAAAATATGGCATATTTTTTAAAGCAGCCTAATTGGCTATCAAACCACAGAATCTCCCAATGTCTCAAATGTGAAGACTTATATTCTCTTTAGGACCCAAGTATACAGAATACAGAAAAAAAATCTTACTAATTTGTACTGGCCATGAGAACTAAGTCAAGGCGTTAAGAACATGGAATCGGCAAACTGGGTCTTAGGCCCAATCTTGCTTAGCTGGAGACCTAGTACATAACATCTTCTAGCCTCATCAATAACATGGGATAAGAATCACACCTCACTTAAGACTTATGGGACTTTATGAAGATGAAATTCAATGATGTCTGTAAAGCTGGCAGCCCAGGAGCTGAGAGGAGCTGCTTTCAGCTGTAGCTTTCATTAAGAATGTTATAATTTATACAAGGAAAGGTTGTTTGCAATTTCCAAGAATGTAAAGTAGTTCAGCCTGTGTCTAAAAGTGTTGTCTAGTCAAAATCCAAAGAGAATCTTCTCTAACGGATAGAAAGAATTTATTTTGATCAGCTTATCACTGCCTATCAAATGTCAGCTTGCTGAGGTACTTAAAGCCCATAAAAACCCTTAAACTCTTCCCAAATCATTATTAATTCTAAAAGAACAGGAGGCAAGCTAATATTTTTTTAGGGTGCATGATTGTGTGTGTGTGTGTGTGTGTGTGTGTGTGTGTGTGGATGTTGAGAGACAGAGAGTAGATACATATATATAGATACACTATCATATACATATCTAAGTATACACATGAATGTATATGTGTGTGTAATATATATATCTATATAACATATATATATTACACACACATGAAATTCATAAGTGAAAATTATAAATTTGACAATAGGCCTCTTTCACCGTCTGTGAATGGGGAGATTTTTTGGGGGGATGGGTCACTAAAAACCATTCATCAGACGTGGGATAAACAGAATTACCTGCTGGCATCAAAATGAGCTCACTTGTCATTCAAAGTCTGCAAATCAGAAGCAAGCGGCCTGAATGTTGCACAGACACCGCACAGTGAGTTCTGGGTCATGCTGGCTCTGCCCAGTGTGTTGCAGCACGCGGTCCTGACATTTGGTGGCGTGCCTCTGTGCACCCATGCTCACCATATGCTCAGTTATGCAGTGAATTTAGGAGAAGGAAGAAACCACAGGGATCTTTCTCTTCTACCCACCCCCTTGGTTCACAGGAGAAAATGATGGTCGAATGGCAAGGTGACTGCCCAACTCTTCCTTCAGCAGAGGTGATGACAGAAATGAAGTCAGGAGCCTTTTCCCATGAAAGCACAGAAACTGGCCAGGTTGAGACCAACTTGATTACAAGGTACCTGTAGGACAGCTCCTGAGAAGAGGGGTCTGCCCTGACCTAATCAGAACCTTCGAGACACTCCTATTTGGCAACTGCTCGCAAGCACTGGGCAGGATGGGGCTGTGTGTGTGAAGAATTTACCTCCTTTTGCAGATCGTCTGTTTGATTGGCAACATCTTCAAGCTGACTTTTTGCCAGTTCCTTTTGTGTATTTTCTTTTAATAAAGATTCCTTTTAAAAAGTGAATAAAACAAATTACAATGCCTCAAAATCAATTTTTGGATTCATAACTAAGAATCACTTGTTATTACCTACTTTGTTCACAGAAAGAATTTCTTCTTTCCTTGCAATTGCATTAAAAAATAGATCACATTTACTTCTTCTTTCCTTGAAAATACATTAAAAAATAGATCACATTTACTTAAGTTTTGGTTAAAGCAACATGTTTCCATACTGCCATCTTTTATATTATATTTCCTATGTAAACATGAATTTAAAGTCTGCTGTGTTGTATAGAATCTGACGCTGCTGCAATTCTTGGGTAAGTCTGGCTTAATTTCAATATCTGAGTTACATAAATCTTAACCATAATTGCTGACACCTTAAAAAACTTAAAAAAGCTTACTAGGCTGAAATACAAAAGTATCAAGTAAAAAAGTCTTTATAATTACTAATAATCAATTACTTAATTTATGCTAAAACTTTTAGATTTTTACTTGCATGATTGTATTTAAACCTTATAGCATCCCTATGAAGTGGCTATATTATTATTTAGGGTTCGCAGGTGGAGTTAAGTGACTTGTCAAAGGTCTATGTTTAGGTAAATAATGAAAACAATGAAAAATTAAGAGTTTACCTTCTTAACCTCCTACATACTTTACATAAACATAAAAAAAAAACACTTAAAGAAATTTACAAGTGGTTTAAATGAGAACAAATCATTCAAAAATACTTTTAAATATTTAAATCCAATATTTATCTCACTTGATAAATTTAAAGTAGAGTTATATCCCTGGTCCAAACTGACAGGAAATGAATTTATTGATTGTGTTTATAGCGAGTGGCAAAATAATTTTGTTATTTCCTGTGTGTGTGTGTTTTTTTTTTTTTTGAGAAATTATTTTTGAAAATTTGTTCTCATCTTTCAAAAACACTTTTTTCCATTTGAGGAAAAATAATGTAAAAATACCTCTTAGAGTTCCCTAACCTTTCTTTACTGGCATTATGTCTATAGAGAAAAGACCACTGTAAACATGAATAGACTCCTGAAGCAGCTGGATTCCAACACACACACACTCACACACACACACTCATACACAGACACACAGGTACACTGGCAGGCCTACTGAAATGTTTAGTCTAAGAAAAGTTTTTATCTAAAAATGGTGTTCAAGAATGACTATTTTTTTTTATTATTCCACAACACAGTGAATTAATTTTCTCAAATTCTAATGTATAGGTTTTAAGCAAAATTAATAATCACATTTTTTCAAATTAGCATTAAAAATGCTAGAGTAGAATGCTGTCCAATAAGTCAATTTCTTAACTTCCTACCTTTTTTTTTTAGACCTAGATACTATTTGACTAAACATAAAACTGTGATTTATTCCCAAAGATTTCTATATAATCTTTCACGTTGCAGAAATTTTGTGCCCTGAAACTCTAATTGAGAATAATACATTTATAGAAAATAGTTGATTTTTATCATATTCCAACATTAAAGAAGATATCATCTAGATTTCTTTCCTGTGTTTATTAGGACAGCGATTTTCAAATATACAAAGGTTTGTTATAAAGAAAAGCAACTGAACTTTGCCTTATTCCAAAAGACAGAAGAAGGGCCATGGGGTCAGAATTTATAAAAAGACGTCTAATTAACAACTCTTAAACAATTAGAGCTGTTCCATAGTAAAACAAGTTAGTGTTGGATGCTGTGTTTCCTGGTTATGTTCAAGGGACTGCTGAACACCTATCAGTGGTGGGCACTGGGAACAAGAAGAGGTGGGAAGACAGAATGACCCTTACCACCTGATCTACTATATCTCTCGACAACACAGTTTCTATTCATTTCTCTATTCCCGGTACCTACCTGGAGGTACTTAGTCGTATTTTCCAGGTTTGACAAAATTCCATGTGGGATGGGGATAACGCCCGTGAGGTTCACAGAAAGAATGGTATTGCCAATATTGTCTAAGTCATCCAGCAGTACACCTACACATTCACCATCACAAGCTAAAGAAAAAGAAAGTTAAAAGTAATGCAAAACGGTCTGCACATTTTCCCGTGGGTGTGCATAAGCCATTCTGTAAGAATAACATAAAATCATAATATGGCAGAGTGTACTACGAGGCTTCCAGGAACCGTCCGATCTCAGTGGGAGGTAAGCAGGAAGCACTAAGTTCCTGTTCTTAGATGATGACGCTGAGCAGGTCAGATAACTGACTTCTCTGGGGGCCACACAGAAAGGAACAACTGATCTCAGAGCAGATTCCAGGTCTGGAGCACATTATGTTACACAGCTCTGACCTTTGCAGTACGTTTGATCGTCTCTGGACCAATGGCAATGCATTCCAAACATGTTTGCTTGCAGAGCCTCATCTGTCATTTCCTCAGATAGTTTGCAGACACACTTTCACCTTCGGCAAGTACAAATGAAGGAGACCGAGGAAAATATTGGGCATGTTTTTGCTTATAACAAACACATAAACTAAAGCAAAACAGCTCTTGAATGTCATGATCCTGACATTACTTCCTCCCTAACTTCTCCCATAAACCACTGAGAAGACGCTCCAAGATGACTATTTCATGTACTTGCTATTAAAATAAATCAGAACTAGAAAAAAAAAAAAAAATCCACAACAGCCAAGAGCTGAAGTCTCAACTCCAAACACACTATGAAAAATTCAGTTTGTCAGATACAAAGGCAATCCTTGCTTAGTTAAAATAAAATAGAACTTTCTCTATCCTGCTGATGCCATAGGGCACCATAACAAGAGAATATTTGTAAGGAGAAACCATCTTGAAACATTTAGAGAAGGAAAATACCCACAAATACAATTGCTTTCCACCAGAATGTGCCTGGGTTCACATTCCTCGCATTGGAGCCCCGCGGCCCCTGGTCTGCAGACACACTGTCCAGACCCGCGGTCACAGTCACCATGAACAGAGCCTCGTGGGCTGCAGTCACACCTCTGGCAAGTGCCACCTGGCACTCGAGGGTTCCCATGATAGCCTGAGGAACACCTACAGAAAGGAAGATATGCCGGTAGAGACAGTAGTATCAACACCAGTAAGTTAATATATGAACCAGCTTTTGCCCCCGGGACAGTAATCATTTCTGCCAAACAAAATGCAAAGAACACAGGCCCATTTACCTCATTCTACATTTAATTTTTTAAAGGGAGGATGAAACGGTCACAGAAAGTATATTTATTTATCTTAACACATAGTACATTTTGTTTTGTAATATCAGTCATACAAGACCAAATTGATTAATGACTCCCAAAGCACTTTAGCAAATATGGCCTATAGTATAAAAGAAGCAGACGTGCCTAGTGGTTTCTGTGTCATAAATCCACAACGTACCTCTCGCAATATTGCCCTTCATAGCCCAGAACACAGGCATCGCAGCGGAAATCATGATCACCTTCCAAGACACATGTGGGACTAAAACTGGAAGGAAAAAATTTTTTTGAATTTTCAGATATACAACTTCAACTTTTTCTGTGGTACTTGTTCATTACTCTTAGGGTACACGATATTATTATAAAAGTTAAGTGATTACACTGGACAGTTAGATGAAGTTTTTAGGGTTACTGGGCAAAAAGAAGGAAAATAAACATGTTATCAATACAAATATGTGCACATCTTATATCCAGAAGACATTCATTAGACACCTTCTAGTGACAACCACGAGTGCTGAGGGGAGGAAGACCTCTCTTACAGGTTACAATTAATTAGTCACCAAACAAGACAGCTCCGCTGGTGAATAGGTCTTGTTCTGAGATTTATGTGAAGGATTACCTGACTTATTAGATGAAAAGGTGATTAGAGAGAGCTGTACATGACTATGAGCAAGCAGGAAAACCAGCAAGGAGAAGAGAGCTGGACAGATACTGGCGAATATAAAGGACTATAAAGAAAGGCAAGCAGGAAAAGGTGAAGGGATGAAAAGCAAAGAGTGAGGGTGAAATTTTAAAATAAATGGACCTAAATGCAGCGAGTCATGTGAAGGCCCATTAGAAGCAAAATGATAAAGCCACTCAAAGTCTAATATCCACTCATATGTTGATCCCCTTGACTAATGGACTTCAGCTTTTGGCTTCTTCCTTTCTTTTCAACAACCTCTGCTTCCACGTTTTTAAACTAACAATGTACCATGCACCATCTAGAGGCTCAGCTGGGTACTGCAAACCATTGGAGGGAAAAAAAAAAAAAAAAAAAAAAAAACCACTGGGATAGTCTGGTTTTCTTAGCCAATGAGAGAAGTTTCCAGAATGAGTTACAGGATTCTTACCAGCCTCACTTCACTTCTTTTTTTCCTACTTAAATACTAAAGAAACCAATATCAGTGGAAACACAAAAAATGTAGAAAACAAAGCACTTTTTAGGGACCCGCAGATGCATAGCACGCATAGAATATTCACACTTTCACAGTGTCTTCCTATTAGTGTAACTTTTAATTTATCAGTGTGGGTTCAGAGGATGGTTAGAACCTTTTTTTGGCAAAGAAAGTAAAATATTTGAACACTACAGAAATATACAAAGTAGAATGGTGAAATAGTCTTCTAAATATTTCTCTGAGCACATACAGCCATGGAACTAAGGATATGGATATATATATGAATATGATTTTTTTCCAAAGTGGCATCACATTATATATTTGATTATGTAATGAAATTGGCCATTTCTCCAATTCTGTACATACAGATATACCTTATTCTTTTCTCAGGTTTTGTATAATATTTCATACTAGGTATGTACCACAATGTGTATAATAATCCCCTGTAGGTAGATATTCAATATCTCCCTAATTTCTCATGAGCGCAAGCAACGCTAAAATATATCCATATTTATACACATATATAAGTATCCCAATAGCCTAGATTACGGAAGTAGAATTGATAAGTCAAAATCTACACACAGATTTAAATACAAAAAGATAAATAGTAACGATTAATTTTAGAATGTCTGATAGTTTACAAGTAAAATCTACCCTGTCCCTCTCATTTGGCACTCAACCATCAAGCATCACTTACTTGGAAACAATAAAAGATAGAAGAGTCAAATAAATATTAAAAAGAAAACTTCATTTTAGTGTACCAAGAGTTGATATTTGATCTATATGTGTTCAATGCCTTGTCAAATGTTTTAAGCAATAATAAACTATTATTTGTGAATTATAATTTTCATTTAAATCAAAGAAGACCCACAGATATTCCAACTTCCACTTAAAATCTGTTTGTTTGGTTCTATTTTTTTTTTTTTTTTTGGCGTTCAGATTAATTCTACACAAGCATCATGAATACAGGGTAAAACCTAGCTCCAATTTCATCATTATGTAGCATTCCTGCACTTCAGTCATCAGCATGCACAAACTCCAACCCCATTTCCTTACATTAAACAGGAACTAAATTTTTGTATCATTATTCATAAAATTAATACAATTAATCTCTAAGTACACTGGATACATAGGTTGGAGGCAAAAATTAGTCTTCAAAAATCAAAACCTGAAAGTCTTTTAATTATTTCCATTCTAAAACCCCAATATCAACACAGATACTTCGCTTTTGAAAAGATTCCCTTCAAATGCTTGTGAGAACTAGACACTTTTTCTTAAAATGAGACTTTCTCAACACATGGAGAATATTAATTAAAATAGACCACATACAGACCCTGGAAAATGAGGCTGAAAATGGAATCAGCCCTAGCTTCAGTGGTACAGGCATGCCAGCACACCTGTGGAGGCTCACCTGGCAGGGCGGCTGTGAGGACAGGTGCACAGAAAGCAGTCGCTGGCTGAGCCAGTCACCTTCCCATAGTACCCGGGGGCACACACATCACAGTGGTCACCAGCGGTGTTATCACTGCAGTCCTGGGGTGCCGGATTTCAAAAGGAGAGGGAAACAATGGGAAATTGTTAGAAATCATCTTTATCTGGTAATAGTTAAGAACTACTGCATTTCATGTTTTTTTTTTTTTTTAATTTTTATTATTTTTTTTAGTTCTGAAGGAAGAGGATTTTTCTTTGTTAAATCATGGAAACATTGCCAGCTCTTTGGCCTTCATTCATTATAAAATTGCATTCATCTAATATAATCTGGAAATTACTAATACATTCCTCTTGTGAAAAATATACATAGGACAGCCACATTTCAGATCCTTAAAATATGAATCTGAAATTGAAGCACACTGGTTTTACACATAGTCAAGGTTTAATGATCACATGTGGGGATGTATGCTGTCCTCATTAGTGTAGTTAACATAGGGTATACCTGCCTGTCACATGTGGGGAGGAAAAAGAACAGAAATGAATGGATAAATGATTTAAGAAACAGTGAGGGAAGAAAACTCAGGGTTTTGCAGGACCACCAATAGATTCCTGTAATAAACAAATCATTTCCAGTTGAATTTTATGTCATCGTTCAGATGTATGATCTTGATATTAAAAAAAAAAAAAAAAGCTAAAAGAGCAAGTAATTCTTGACATCTGATGCCAACACAAAATCTGCTTTTGGTCAGTTGAATTACTATATATCTGGCCCTGGGTTCTGGATTCCGTGTCTAATGGCAGGGACAGAAAGACAGTGAGCGAACTTGCAAACTGACTCAGACTTTTATCCTAGGCAGAAAGTGATGATGTAGAAATAAAAGTTTTTATATATTTGAAATATTGTTTTAAAATTTTTTAAATTAAAAACTATTCCACTATTTTCACTTAATTTTGTACTTGCCAATGATACATCTGATAAGGGGTCAATATCCAAAATTTATAAAGGACTTATACAACTTAACACCAGACAAATTAACCAATTCAAATAAAAAATGGGCAGAAGACCTGAATAGGCATTTCTACAAAGAGGATATGCAGATGACCAATAGACATGTGAAAAGATGCTCAATGTCACTAATCATCAAAGGAATGCAAATTAAACCACAATGAGATACCACCTCACGCCTGTCAGAATAGCTATCATCAATAAATCAATGAGCAACAAGTGTTGGTGAGGATGTGGAGAAAAGGGAACTCTTGTGTATTGTTGGGATAGTAAATTGGTACTATGGAAAGCAGTATGGAGATTCCTCAAAAAATTAAAAATAGAATACTTTATGATCCAGCAATTCTACTTCTGAGTATTTATCCAAAGAAATCCAAAACACTATTTCGAAAAGATACATGCACCTCTATGTTCATTGCAGCATTATTAACAATAACCAAGATATAGAGGCAACCTAAGTGCCCATCAATAGACAACTGGATAAAGAAGAAGTGAGACACACACACACACATTCATATATACACACACGCAATGGGATATTACTCTGCCATAAAAAAAGAATAAAATCTTACCATTTGCAACAACATGAATGGACCTAGAGGGTATATGGTTAACTGAAATAATGCAGACAAAGACAAACATAATATGATTTCACTTATATGTGGAATCTAAATAACAAAGTAAATGAACAAATAAAACAGAGATACCCTCATAGATACAGAAAACAAACTGATGGTTGCCAGATGGGAGGGGGATTGGGGGACTCAGTGAAAAAGGTGAAGGGATGAAGAAGTATAAATTGGTAGTTAAAAAATAATAACAGGGATGTAAAGTATAGCCTAGGGAATATAGTCAATAATAACTATATATGGTGCCAGTTGGGTACTAGACTTATTAGGAGGATCATTTTGTAAGTGATAAATGTCTAACTACTGTGCTGCACACCTAAAACTAATGTGATATTGAATGTCACCTGTAATTTAAAAAAATAAAATTAAAAAATAAACTAAATAAAATTGTATTCCTATTTCACTTGATGAAAATAGAGTTTAACTGGGATCCACTTAGGCCAAAAAACTGATATCTCTTTAGAAATAAAATCTGTAACCTGTCTCTTAAAAAGAAAATGTGTTAAATAGTTCTTGTTTTAATGATATAACATAAGGCTGATAAGGAATAAATATTAGATAATGAAACAGAATTGAAGCAAATTTTTTGGTTTTTGACTGCCAAGTCCAACATTAAAAACTCCCCCTAATATATGACGGATTATGAGCTCCCTGGTTTTCAAGATCCTAGAGAATCAAAGATAAGTTACCTCAAAGAGTAGCAGGGAAATAAAAACCTGTTAATGCAAACTGACATGTGAGATGAGTTAGTTGCGATGGGAACTGTACAGTGAACACATTGATTTTTCAACTGTAAAGGGGGTGAGTCCTATCTCCCAAAAAAAGGAATGGTTGAGGAGAGGGATTTCTAGGGTATCTCTCTAGTCCTTGGTCTTTCTACTTCCTTCCAGGTCACATTTCTGATCCATCACTTTTATGATAATACCAAAGGCCCAGTGACATGAAGAGGGAGAAGCATCCATGAGCTGGATGACAAAATCAGATCCAAAAATGTCTTGATGCCCACCTGTATAATAACAAGTACATAGGTAGTGCTTAAAAGATTTTGTCAAATGAAAGTGAATGGTTCTAAACTACAAAAGGGATCTAACAGATGAAGATTTAAAAGGAAAGATGAGGCCCCAAGTTCAAAGAGCAAGGACTCAGGTGCTAAACCCGTGGAAAGAATATAAGCATCTTAGTGTCTGGTCAGTTTAGTAGAGGCAGCAGTGACTGGGTTGGCAAAACCCAGAGGCTGCTTTCCTGGAAAAACAGTATCTAGAGTTAGGGAGAGATGCCCTCTACCCTGCACCCCCACCCCCATCCACACCTGGAGTAAAGGCATTGGGCTCTGGGCATGATACTTTAAGTCAGATGGTGACATTCACACCTCAGAAAGGTGAACAGACTCAGAACCATCCCATGTGACCACTAGGTACATGTAAGCTGAGGATATCTGACTGAGAGAATTGAAGATTCAGAGCCTTTGAATATGTGAGAATGGAATTTTATCAAGCATTTTACAAGTTATCTATTAAGATATTGTCCCTTCTCATGAACAAGTTAAATTTTCATGAACAAATTTGAGCCAAAGATTAAAACTGCACCAATCGGTGGATGAGCCAGAGGCACCAGTTTTAGGAATAATCAGGGCTGTGCAAAAATGAGCTGAGCTGAGGTGCTGTGGGAGTGAGCTCCCCAGTGCTGGAGGTGTGTAAACATACATTAATTAACTGCTAAGCATGGATGTTGTAGTTCAGTCTTAAGATACAAGGGACTGTGACAAAAATAGAAGATCTGTTGCAACCCTGAAATTCCAAACTTTAAGCTCAGACACTATTTTCTGTTTAGAGTGGGTTTTGGTTACAATAATTAGCAATACGTTGTAACCGTAACATAAAGGAGAAGCCACTAGGGACAAACATAGAACACAAATATTCCATAAAAAAGGAGAAGAGCAAAAAGCAAAATATATTCTTTTCAACACTGAGACTGCAGAACAATCGAGATTTAGAATCTCTGTCCAGTCTTTTGACAGTATGTATATCCATTGCTCTTTACTGTAAAATGTAATTAACAGACCTAGGGAGCTCTCTCTGGGGTTCTAGGTCACATATGGCCAACCATCCCCCCCCAGACCAGGAAACTGTCTGGAAGCCATCCATCAATGTTTATGCTAGACAGACTCTGACACAATCTTTCATAGAAGGGGTAAGCAGGCCATGTTTTTTCTTAGGTACAAATCAACAGGTCCGCTTCAGATCTTAAAACTTTTTTTCTGGGAGATTTGAGCCAGGAAAGGCAGCGTCATAATTTAATGTCCTAGGAGCATCTAATCTTGTTAAAATAGCTACACCAAGGAAAGATGTAGCCTGAAAAGAAACTGTTCATGTGACCTCTGTCTCCATCATTGGCCAAGGGACCCTCCTAGTTAATTACATCCCACTTTAAGTTGTCTGAAATCAATTTTCCTTAAATCCTTAAATGAGATTTTCTCATTTTCTCTATTAGCACTTTACTTTTGTCTAGAGCATAATCTGATTAGAGTGAATAAATTTTTCTTAATAGTGTTGCAGCTATTTGTATCTTCATTAAGTCCATTTTACCTTGGATGACTGAAACAATTCTTTAAATCCACATATATAATGGGGTCAGCAAAGGTCGACAAATATCTTTTAATTGAGGAAAGCCACGTAGTACTTCAGTTTCTAAATTCATCTGCGCGCTGCTGTACTTTAGCAGCTTTCCCAGTAGAAATTGCCTTTAAATTCAGCATATAAAATGTACTTCTGAATAAAAGGGCAAGATGGATCTAGTGTGACTGGGGCCAGTTAGCCCTAATTCCTCTGTCCATTCCTTGTGATTGGGCCACACCCCGGACCTCTTAGGCTGAATTCAGGTGTGTCCCTTTAGCTGCTGTTCGTTTTCCTTCAATGAGTTATTTAACTTGAGGCAAGTTACTCTCGGCATAATTTATACAAGTTACCAATGTTTCCACATAAGTTATTATAAAGAATGAGATTTGAGGAGTAATAAAATATCAGATTATTCTATGTTATCAATAAAGCCTTGCCATGGACACAAGAGTTTGTCCTCAATCAGGGCCACAAGACTTCTTTCTCGTCCTGGTCACTTGGTCTTTTTCAGTGACCAGAGTTCTCCTCACATCCCTAAGACAATCTTGGTCTAGGGGAAGGTAGCCAAGAAACAAATGCATACTAAGACATCCAGGAGAATATGATTCTTTTTTACAAATGCAAGGAGAGGACAATATTTTACACAGAGAAGTGAATTTTCAACATTGGCATTAACTTATTTTAAAACTTCCAGGCGACTCTTCAAATTCTATGACATAAAGTTCTCATCCACCTTGACTACACACCACCAGCACCACAAGTAAAAACAAGGCACACTTAACTAATTCCCAAATTGATGCCCACAAATAAATTCAAGGAATTAAAATTTATGAAAGAATTTCCATCAACCACGTTAGACAATTTAGCTAGACCTTCCTGGAGGAAACACATGTATATCTTACATTTAGTTAAATTTAAGCTCTTTCTAAACCAAGGAACTGGTGTGACTTTGAACCAGAAATTTAAAGGGGCAGTGCCTACTTGAATTTTAAACTTCAAGGCAAGCACCCATGCAAACAAGCATACCAGACATTTCCCCACTTCAGGGTCACAGATGTCACTGTGGTTGTTGCAACTGCAGGGCACACAAGGAGCAAGGAGAGGGCGAGGTCCCCTGCCACCACCTTCCGGAAGCTTCCCTCTGTAGTATCCAGATGCACAGTTCTGAGGGGGTACAAAAGGAAAGGAAATGAATAAACAACCTGATTTAAAAATGGGCAAGTGATTTGAATTGACATTTCTCCAAAGAAGATAGACAAATGGCCAATAAATACATGAGAAGATGGTCAACATCACTAATCACTAGAAGAACGCAAATCAAAACCATAACGAGACACCACCCATTAGGATGGCTATGCGAAGAAGAAGAAAGAAGAAAGAAGAAGGGGGGTTAGGGAAGAGGAGGAAGAGAAAGAGAAGGAGGAGGAGAAACAGATGTTCATTCGGATATAGAAAAACTGGAACCCTTAAGCTTTGCTGGTAGGAATATAAAATGGTGCAGTACTGTGGAGAGCAGTATGGCAGCTTCTCAAGAATTAACAACAAAATTACCACATGATCCAGCAATTCTACTTCTGGGTAAAATGTCCAAAGAACTGAAAGCAGGGGCTTGGAGAGATATTTTACACCTATGTTCATAGCAGCATTATTCACAATAGCCAAAAGGTAAAACAACCTAAGTGTTCATTGATGGATTAACGAATAAACAAAATATGGTATATACATATAATAGAATATTATTCAGCTTTAAAAGGGAAGTACATTTTGACACATGGTAAAACTTGAATGAAATGTAAAGACATTATGCTAAGTGAAATAAGCCCATCATTAAAAGATAAATATTGTACAATTCCACTTATATGCATTACCTAGAGCAGTCAAATTCATAGAGACAGAAAATAAAATGGTGGTTACCAGGGACTGGGGAAGGAAAAATGGGGAGATACTGTTTCATGAGTAAAGAGTTTTAGTCTTGCCAGATGAAGAATTCTGGAGATTGGTTATGAATGTACTTAACACTACAGAACTGTACACTTGAACATGGTTAAGATGGTAAAGTTTGTGCTTATGCATACTTTATCACATTAACAAATTTAAGGGAAAAAATAATATAATAGATATGCGTACATTCTGTTCATCACTTGGAGTTGCTATAACAAGCATATTTCAGCTCAAAACCAGGAAATCAATTTTAACCACAGTCTTCCTACCTGGCATGAGAGTCCAGCTGTGCCAGGTGGACAAAGACACTGCTCTAACAGGGAGGCCACCGCACCTCCTGGGTGCAGCTCTTCAGCCTTTCTGCCGACCTCCATTGAAATGTTTGCGATTCTGTGAAATCATAGTGTTAAGAAGCATAAGAGGAAACCCTAATACTTACAAAGACACTTCCTGGAAACAGCACATTACATAATGGTATTTGCACATGTAATTAAACCGGAGCTTTCCTGCCAGTTTGGGAGTAGATCCTACTCATGATTATAAAGGGAATGCATAAAAGCACATCACCACTGTCACCACACAGTAAAGGTCCTCAGCCAACATTTCAGAACCTAAAAACGGTGTTACAGAAAAGTATACCTGAGAAGATCTCTTAAAGTACCAATCTGGCCAAAACTTAGTGGCTTTCTTTATGTGTTAAGTAGTAAATGAGCAGGTGACAGCATTCCTTGATATATCATTATAAAGAAATGGCACTGCAGTTGAAGGGCAGAAAATAGCAGAACTTAAAAATTTTTTTTACATTTTTATCCTCATCTAAGATATTACCATTATGTACTTATATTTTATATCCACACTAGCATGAGAGATGGATAATCTATGTCATTTTTATACACTTCATGCTAATATTAATATTTAATAAGGTTTTGGTGGAAAACAGAAATACATATATTAATAAAGATAGGAATTAAGGGGGGCGGTGAAACAAATCAAACCCCTTCGGTTTGCTTTCATATAAGAAAAAAATTTTTTAAATTGCAGAAGCTTCTGAGTACCTGCTTTGCTGTAATCCTTGACCATAAGATGCTTTGATAAGGATGTACTCAATGTTGCTCAGAACAGACATAAAATCTGAGCGTGTAACAGGTTTTTCAGAAACAGAATTAAAATATTTCCAATAATTCTGTAGATGAGAAACAAACGCAATGAAATTCAGAATACAAATTCTCAGAAACAATGAACTTACAAAGAAAGTGATTCTTTTATACATTTTTCCAGAAACAAGTCCAGTTCTGTACATGACACTAAGTTTAACTGAGGAAGATCTTCTGTCACCTCCCAGGGGCAGCAACAGTGCCAGTCTCATTTATCCAGACACACATCACCTACAACAGTGCCAGCCACACAGTGGATAGTGAACTAATATCAGCCAGTGAATGAGTACTCACTTCCCAGATTTAAGCAAGTCCAGAGACTTCCTACCACTATGGTCACACAGGTTGAGGCTTGTGTACCAATATAAAACACTTAAGATGCAATTGCTACTAAATTAACATAAGCCCAACATCTTTGCCTTGAGAATAGAAATTTGGGTCATTTCTAGAAATCTTGCTAACAGCATTGGAATTCTGATCCCAGGGTCTCCGTGCTCACTCTGTCCTAGCAGCTTCATGACTTCATTACATCCATAGCAGGGTTCACACCTTTAAGGCACTTAAATGAAAAGAGTACACGGTCACCTCTTTCATTCCTACTTCTTGCTCTTGTCTCACTCCGTTTCCTGGTGCAGGCGCATCCATGTAAATGACTTGCTTTCTGGTTCGGCCTCCTTTGATGAGCACTTGAGGCTCAAGGTTGAAGGTGCCCATGCCGTTGGAGGAATAGAAGGCCACATTGTACTTCAGTTTGCCGCCATAGGCCATGAGCTATTGAATAGTAAATTGTTGTTTACTTCTCTGACACAGCATTGATTTAAAAATATTTTATTACAAGCCTGCTGCCATTTAAAAGGAATCTTGTATCTTAAAAATATTTCATATGGGTAGAATATGCTGTCTAGAATTTGCTTTTTTCTAATTCTACTTAATTATGGATTCTTAAGTTGACTCAAGCTATAGTCCTTTTTTCTAAGTGATTTTTATGAAGTTTTTAAAATTAAATTTATTGGAGATAAAACTGGTTAATAACTTTATATGATTTTCAGGTGTGCAACATTATCATTCAACATCTGTGTGCTCTATTGTGTGCCTGCCACCCACAGTCTGGTTTCTTTCCCTTACTATATTTTTGATCCCCTGATCTACTTTGCCTTCCCTTTCTCCCTTTTCCACTTATATGTGAAATATAATACAAAATTTCCTTAAACCACATTTTGAAGTATGATTGGCTGTAAAATGCTGTATATATTTAATGTATGCAACCTGATGAGTTTGGAGGGAAGTATTCATGTGTGAAACCATCACCCCCTTCAAAGCCACAGAAATATCCATTGCCTCCCAATATCCCTTGAAGATACTAACAAAAGTAAGCTCCAGAATAACAAATCAATGTAGTAATGATCTTGATTATTTTCAAGTTTGTTGAATTAAAATTTATCTGTATCTATAGGAGCACTGTATGTATATTTGCACATTTTAAAGATCAGAATGAATTCACCCAGGCTACGATATTTATACCAACAAAAATGCAAGCAATGCCTTCAAGATTCTATTTTATAGTATGTTTTTATTTCCCCCCAAACTCAATCACAATTTCTTAAGAAGGACCTCCCAGGCCATAGCACCCAGGCTTGTACCAAGCTTATGTATAGCAAACAATAAATATTTGTTGAATGACTGCTTTCAGAAAAAAAATAATATGATTTGAATTTTAAAAGACTTCAATATTAATAAAAACATTTAAAGAATCATATATTTGAGGGAATTTTTATGTGTTAAACTTCTTCATCTCCTCTTTGAAGAGGAAATTAATAACTACACTTCAGTTAAAGATGGGCCAACACAGCCTACTGTGATTTCCATACTCTCCCTCTGCTCCCCCCGGGAATGTGGACCAGCTCTGGGCCTGTGTGGGCCTCACCTGGTCTCCCTGGAACTGCCCTGGCAGCCGCCAGTAAAACGGCTCTGCATGAACATGCTGTCTGACGGTCACGGCGTCCAGGAGGACATCAGGAGCCTGGTAATACACCCCCTCGGTCGTGCCCCTGAGGTTACTCTGAGAAACCACACGCAGAAGAGGCTGATCTGAGCCCAGAGTTATCTAGTCACAGAAAGGAGAAAAAGTGCACTTTAGAACGTGAATTTACTCCATATCCTTGATTTGTCAGATTCTACTATTATTTTGTATATGAGATAGCTTCATTATTAAAACAGAAATAATAAAAAACTTTTCCTTTAAACTTAAACATCTGGATTAAAATGAACTGAACATGTTTTAAACTATTGTATTTAGGGTCAAACTGCTGCTATACGGGGCAGTTATATGAAGGAGACTATTGAAATGTTGCCATGTTCTCTCCAACTAAAGCTTTTGATAGATTAGCTAAGGAGCAACACTGAATACCTTTAGTTCCAGCTCCATATATTTCTTTGGACAGCAGAAACAGAGCTCTGATTCTTAACTAACACAAATTAGTTTCTCACGATTTCTGATGTAAAATTTAATGTCAGTGCTTGACTGTCTCTCCTACCCCAACCCGACTCTCAAGGGGAGAGGGGTTAAAAACATTCTAACTGCATGCATAACTTACTGGCATCCTCACATAACCCTCCACTTCCAAGCAGAGTTGTGACAGCCCAAAGCAGAAGCACGGGGTGCACCCCAGAGGGTTGTCAGCATGGAGAGCATAGGTGCCAGCTCGACACTCGTTGCATTGAAGGCCAAGGACATTTTCCTAAAGGTGAAAAAATAATAGACTAATTTTTACCTAAAAGAGAGAGAGAGAGAGAGAGAGAGAGAGAGAGAGAGAGAGAGAGAGAAAGAAAGAGAAAGAGAGAGACAAGATTTCTGAACAAATGGAAGTGAAATAAACCATAAAAATAATTTTGGATCAACAAACACCCCTAAACTAGCTGTTCCTTAGGCAAGTTCCTTAACCTGAGCATCAGTTCGTTCAGTCAATGATTCCCAAACACAGCTGATGATCAGAATCAACTTGGAAGCTTTTGGAAAATACAACCCTCTGATTAGAATCTCTTGAAGGGGGCCCCGGAATCCTTTGAAGGTTTCAGGTGACTGTGATGATCAGTGAGGGTAGAGAACCATGGGTCAGATGATTATTAAGGTGCGTCCCTCCTGTTCTAACTATCTGTAATTAGAATTTCTATCATAAATGTGGGAAGCCAACAATATCCACTGATGTTTCCATCACGCTCAGCCTATAGTAGCTACATAAATTTCCCCATCCTTATCCCTAGTCACTAATCAACCCACTACCCTCTGGCTTCCACCTCACCAGCCCTGGGAAAGGACCAGAGAAGGTGGCCAATGACTTCCTTATGACAAAGCACAATGGGAAAACTAATGGAAATATGTAAAATTAAACATGATATTGAAATCTTACCTCCTGGAAAAATAAGAAACACGAATTTTTTTCCAGTCTGGCCAGAATATACAAGAGAATAATTACTTACCAGCTCTAAAATCACAAATCTTCTTGAGCCCTGTGTTATCTATTTTACCTGTATATTCAAGACAGATTGGCTACTCAGCCACCCTGAACATATGATAGAAAACTCAGAGTGTTTTTCAAATCAGTTTTATCATCTGACACTTATAAATTCCATTTAAAGAATCATCCATAATTCTAGAAGAGTGCACACACAATTTAAACTCAGACCTAGAAGATAGTGTAAAGTCATTATAAGAAATGTCTAAAACCTAGTTGCTCATTTAAATAAATGGTTAAAAGCCTGAAAGTCATAATGACAGGAGAGAGGAAGAAAGTGGAGCCTCGAGGGCCCATACCTTGCAAGAGCAGGTACCAGTTTCCTCTGCACAGCTGCAAAGACCCTGTTCCTCATCACAAGTGTCCACCAATGTTCCTCTCAGGTCACAGTCACAGGCCACACAGTCTGGAAAGCCTCTGAAACCCAGGGAGCACTGATCACAATTCGGTCCACCAAACGCAGGCTTACATTGGCAATGGCCAGTGAGCACATCACATTGATGACTGGCTGACCCTTCACTGCTGCAATTACAGGCCTGAAAGAAAAACTAAATCAGTAAGAAGGCAGCTTTTGCATTTTCATAATGTACACATATTGGAATTACAGGAAAACACTAAATGTGGGGAAATTATATAGATAAATGGATCACTCTCACTATTGCTAAATGGATTCACTCTGCCATGTGCCAACAAGAGGCAGGGACTGCACTGCTGGACCTTTGTGCATCTTTGTGGCACACACACTGAACCAAGGCTATGACCGGAAATTCCATCTGCTTAATAAGTCCAAACGGTCCAGCAACATTATTTTAGAAGCCAAGTAATTTTTCTTCTTTTTTCAAAACACAAACTATATCTAAGTTTAACTGAAGAAAGTTACATAGAAAATTAGAACCTTTAAGACTGGACATAATTCCCCTGAGTAAAGTGATTTATGCCTTTCTCCTAGGAGATAGTAAAAATTGCAGAATATACTTAAAAGGCACCAAAATAAATTTTTGATTTTCTAACCATCAATTCTACTGCTATGTTCTTAAGAAAATCTTAGAATGATGTATTTTAATGGTGCTGTTTCTTTCCCTTTGATTTCTACAATCCATATTGAGTTGTAAATATATACCATAAAGCTATTCCACAGGTTAAAATCAAGAGAATGGACAAAAGAAAAGGGATTAAACTTGCTACAGCAAAGTAATTCCCAATTAAGAAAATGCACAGATAACAGCACATACCTGGCATCCGAGCTCCGGGTCATAGCCCCAGTGTGCGTCCTCACATTCCTCACATGCTACGCCTCGAGTATGAGGAGGGCATATACACACCCCCGATGCTGGGTCACAAGTATTTTGAGTGTGAGCACAGTCACAGGCTACAGCAAAGACAAACAGTGGTGTAATAGGTCAGAATAACTGGTGCAATTGAAAGGTAAGAGCTGATGCTACGAATCATTTCCCTTTCCTTACAATCTAAATAATTCTTTTTGTTCCTAAAATAATTCATACGATTCCTAAGACCCCTCCATGTTTCCTGTAAGGTGGATGGTCCTCTCTGTCAAGAGATGCTGCTAGAAGAGACGTCATTGGAACACAGCAAGTGAAAGAAAAGATTGGAAAAGACCTGGATAGGTGAGAAGAAGAGATAGAGCTAGTGTTTACTGAGCATTTATTGGATGCCAAATGCTCTGTTAAAGACTTCACATACAACCTTTCAAATAACTCCCGGATGGAGGTTATAATTAGCTTCTTTATTTTACAAATGAGGAAACTAAACCAAATGAAGTTAACCAATTAATCTAAGCTCATATGATTAGAACCCGACCAAAGCTTATGGATGTACCCAGAATACAAAAACAGAAAAAAGGTACAAAATCCTACATGTTACGAAGAGAAAAAGTAAAGGAATTTAACAGAATTAGAAGTCAAAAAGAGGGCTCAATGAAAAGTCTGGGGATTACGATAAAATCTCAATAATGAATTCAAGAGCTTACGTGTACAGCCACCATCCTGGAATGCATAGAAGCCACGTGCACACCTGTCGCACCTTTTCCCAGCTACACCTGGTACACAGTGACACTGGCCTTCCTCTGTGCAGTCATCTGACAGGGAGCCCGTTGTGCTGCAGTTACAAGGCAGGCAGCCAAGCCCTGTGTCCAACCCGTAATAGCCATGCTGTTTCATAGAAGGGACAGAATTGTTTAATAAGAGACTAATAATACTAGAATGTTTTCCAAATCAAAACGTAGACTATTTCAGAGAATCATGAAGTGCTCATGACATCATTCTACTTTTTTGTAAACTGAACACATACTGTCTAGATAAGGATGCAAAGTGCATACCAGTCGTATTTTGGGCATTGGCTCTTTCTAGTAGTCACAAATTCGTTTCATTTGAACCAAGGTTAAGGTGTCAATTATAGACATCACCAATACTTTAATTGTATCCAATGACCAGTAGGTGTCTTACCAAGCACTGGTCACACTGCTGTCCAGTCACATGTCGTTTGCAGTCACAGAGTCCGGTCTCAAGATGGCAGACACCAGAAAGGGAGCCCTTTCCATGGCATTCACAGGCTAACACATACAGAGAAACATATTCGTGTCCATTTCTGGGTACGGTTATAGTAAGAACCTTTAATCTCCAAAGGAAAAAATTTAAACATTCATGTTTTAAATCATAAAACTATAAAAATATGTTACTTTGCAATAACTTTAAATATTTAGCATTTTTCTGAGGAGTAAGCCAAAATAGGGTTGGTAGAAGGAACAAACACAGAGGGAAAAAAAATTACTAAAAAACTATTAAGATAATAATTAGCAAACTAACTTGACTAGTTTCATAAATTTCTTGAAAATTTTTAAATGATTCAACAATGTATATCCACAAATCTTCATTACAAAACATGCAATGGAGATTTAAAAATCAATTTAGCCATTTTCTCTCATTTCAATCATCTCTATACTTAATATTTTAAAGCTCAGTTACAATAATCTAGATAAACAATGTACTTCATAATTTAATGAAAAAAGATGTCCCTGGCAATTGGGGGGATCATTTTATGAACTATATAGATGTTTAACCAACATACTGTATACTCAAAACTAATTTAAATAAATACATTTATTAGAAAGAAAAGAAAAGAAAAGAAAAGAAAAAGAAAAGAAAAGAAAAGAAAAAAGAAAAGAAAAGGAAAGAAAAAGATGGCCCTGTTCTAAGTCATGAGTCATTTTGAGTTCTAATATCCTTACCTTCAGGCCAGACGTCTCAGTTTTTTCTACTTACAATACTGATGATTAAAGCTACAAAGATCCTGACCTTTTCAAAGTGAGGTAATTTAATGGGTCCAAGAAATGTTTAATTGATATTTATACCACAGCTGTCAATATGCTCTTCATTTAAAATATTTAATATGTTCACTGACAAACTAGCTCATGGACATACACTATTTATGAAGCCTTGGACTCAAGAAAATATACACTCTGTCGTATGATATAACGCTGTAAGAAAAGAAAATAAGAACTTTGCAAATTATCTCAACCTCAAGCACACTTTGTGCAGAAGCGCAACTGAAATGGAAGACAGCACAGTGGAAGGCGCTGGACACTGGAAGGCGGACGATCAGAAGAAAGGTGGTGGAATTCTGCCTCCTAGACTGTGGGTGGCTGAGCTCTCATGGGAGGTTTTCTCTGGTGTAAGTGGATCGATGCTAACAGCTTCTGCGGGAGGCCAGGGAAGTGCAGTCGGCCCCCACTCATGGCCACCCATTCTGCTTTGTCCATTGCTATAACTCTTTGTATTAAACATGCCTTTTCATTTCCCATATTTCTGATGCTTTCACTTCTGGGGCCTGGCTGATCCTGGAGAGACTGCCCCTTCCAGGGCTAGTCAATTCCTATAGAGAGTAAACAGCTAGAATGCCTTTTATATGCAAAGCAACCAATCCAGAGCCCACACCCCTAACTGCCTTCTTTACTGGGCTCTCATTTAATTTTGTACTCTCAAGTCTCACTACCTACCGCTTCTAATCACCCCAGGGGCATGCCTCAGACACCTAGGGACAGCCCCTATGCCTAGAGCCTGCTGAAATTATTCAAACCAACCAGTCCTAAACCTGTTTACCTGCCTCACCCTTTCTTTCCTGCAGAAACTACAATAAAGGCTCTAGCCCATATTTTCCCTCCTGACTAAACCGGGTGCTTTCTTTGGTACCTGGCCACCCTCATGCTGAGGTGTGTCCCCCTCCTGGCCTCTATGAGTAACAAACTATCTTTTCAATGGTAGTCGTCTCCTGATCTGCTGGCCTTGCCATAGCCAAACAATAAAACCTACATTTTAAAACAATCCTCAGCATCTACACTCTCAACTGTCTCCCATAGAAAACATCTCTCTCTCTCTCTCTCTCTCTCTCTCTCTCTCTCTCTCTCTCTCTCTCTCTCACACACACACACACACACACACCCTTAACTCTCTCTCTCTGAGATTTCATCTTCCAGACATTCCTCCTGAAGTCTCCAGGAACTTCCCAGATGCAAATTCAGTGAGCAGACCTTCAGTCTTCATCAGACTGTGTTGTTCTATGGGATGAAATGCCTGACCACTCTCTCCCTTTTGTACTTTCGCTTGCCAAGATTTCCGGCCACCTGCTCTTTGCCTTACTCTCTATTTCTCATGTATTTCCCTCGGGGCCCACCCCTCTGTGTCTCACTTAAAGTTCCCCCTCCCTTTGGTGAAAATTCAAAGTTCACTATATGGTCATCACAAAATATTGATGATAATAAGAAATCATGTCTATCAGACTATCAGTTTATGCCTGTCACGTTACAGGCAAAATTTCATTTAGCATTTATAACACACTTAGGAGGGAAGTACTATAATTTTATCCATTTTTCGGTGTGATATCTAAACCTTAGAAAGATTATATAACTTGCCATAGGTCACACAGCTTCTATATCCTCCTATAATAACAATAGCACTTATTAATAAAAAATTGTTCGTGTTATGATCAATACTAACTTAAAATAGTTGCCAATTACTGACTGCCAGGTATTTGCATATATTTTAATTCACATAAGAATACCACAACGTAAAATTAAACTCACTTAACTTACCTCATAAGATTCCTTTAGCATAAGCGCTCAGTAGGGTTCCCACAGGCTTTTTCTCCCTCAGTGCCACTCTCTGCCCCAGACAGTTGTATCCACATCCACCACTTCAACTACCCAGCCAGAGCTCAGGGTCTCCAGTCCCTATTTCTTCCCTGATTCCTGCATTTATGAATATCCAAATGCCTTCCCAACAACTCCATAAGACTTCCTATGTCAGTAATGTTGAATACCAGGATTTTTACTTGAGTTAACCAAATAAAATATGGTATTTTATTAGTATGTGCAGATCTTCAGGAAGTCCATAAGAGGGACCTTGTTATAGATCTGGAAGGATTTCTAGTGAAATATTCAGAAACAGTTGTAGGAATTTATCTCATCAAAGCTAGGAAAGGGGAAGGAAGAGATGAAAAAAAGAATAAAAATTGTAAATGCTCAGAAACTAGAGAGCTGGGACGTGTCAGTCCATATCCTGTCCAGCTGCCTGGACCAAGAACTTGGACCCAGACTTCAATCTTACCTGTTCTAACCCTGTTCCCCTTCCCTTCCATTCATCATCAAAACCTTCCACTTTGTATCTTCCCTTTTATCCCCACAGCAAAATACTGAAGCAATTTTGTTAGTATGGATACACAATTTAAAGGAAAATGACTTTTTGGTACATGATGGAAAACTTCAGTATGTTTAAATAACTTGGATATATGAATCTACTTCTTCAACATTGAATTTTATGTAATCTAAATACAGATCAAGTATTTCTGATGAAAATTTAGCATCCTAATTGGGATGGGTTATAAAATATACACTGAGTTTTAAAGACAATATTAAAAAAAAAAAGCAAGTATCTCATTATTACTTTAAAAATTCAATCAAATGATAAAATGACACTTTCTATATGTTGGGTTAAATAAACTCTATTATTAAAATGTACTCACCTTTTTCTTTTTACTTTTTAAAATAGTTACTAGAAGATTTTAAATTAATATAGAAAAATAATAAAAATTACTGTTTTTATTACTAGGATTATAATTGCTAACATTTATTTAATGTCTAGAACTTTAAAGTTGTTATTCATTTGACTTCTCTGAAAAACCTTATTATATACATATAATTATGTCCATTTTATGTTAAAGGAAATAGTGGCTCAGAGAGGTTAATCAATTTGCCTACTGTTGCTCAGCTGGTCAGTAATCAACTCTGAACTCTAATCTCCATTAATCAGACTCCAAAGCCTTATATGCCACATATCTGCTTCTCGTCTACACCATCACATGTATTTTCTCAAGAGAGCTGAACTGTAACTTTCCAACTCTTATCAGTACTTGGTACAGTGCCTGGGAAGTAACAAAGAAACTAAGAAATGAATCATCAAGTTGTGTAATAAAGATAAAAAGAAATGATATGAGAATTGTAAAAGCATTTCATAAACTCTGAAGCTTTATAAAAATACCATTTATCATAATTATCTTCCTATAATAACCAAGCCAGGCAGCCACACTGCTAAGTATCAGGTTGACTGGCCCATGGCTATGTAACTTTGTTGATCTCATGATGTGCGAGTATGAAAATATCTTTTCTATGTCACTAGCACCCTCTTGTGTCTCCACATCATAACAGCATAGGAGGACTCCAGCATTTATAGGAAATTATCAAAATAATTTATAATTGTCATTTTTACTCTTTCAATCCTTCAAGAACTGTGCAGAAGTAAAAATGCGAGGGCTGTCTTGACCATAAGGCTTTAAGTGTGTCCTCTACGGCATATGAAAATCTCCTTTTTTCAGTGAGTGATTCTATCTGATCCTTAATTTCTAGGATTTAAGGAGAGCCCTGCAAAGCAACGTGGTGGTTTGGTAGGTCAGGCATAGACCACGAAGACGCACCAGTTTCTGGAGCTAGAGTCCCAGAAATCCCATCTGCTTCATGAAACTCTGTAGCACCTCCCTCACAAGCATGACAGGCTTTGAGCATCATTCTTCTTTTATCTCATCCCTGGAAGTAGTGCTAGCTAGCACTTTGTAAAGTACCACTTTCTCCTCATGTGGAAGGGAGAATCTTTTCTAGGCCATCTGACCTTCATGTAGAGCAACTGATCAAGCTAATATAAGGTAGATAGGGATGGTTTAGACCCTGGGTTTATACCCAGCAGTAACATAAGAACCACTTAGATATAGGTACTTCGTGGGCTGAGCACTTTCCAGCACCTGTAAGTAAATGGACAGGAATTTCACATGGCCATAAGTAATGGATTCAACTTCAAAGCCCATAAACTCACCGCGGCAATTTTTAGCAGCCACGGCGTCCCCATAGAACCCATCAGCACACCTCTCACAGTGGGCCCCATCCGTGTTCCCAATACACCTCAGGCATTCTCCGGTGACAGAGTCACAGTGACCGGCCTCTGAGGGGTCGACATTGCCGCTGCAGTTACACAGAACACAGGATTCCCCAGGCACTGTTGGGTTTCCATAGTAACCGTCTGCACATCTGCATAAAAGATTGAAAGAGGGATCCAAATAAATGCAATTTCTCCAGACATTACCCCACTATCCAGGGGTTCTCTGAATGGTTAATCAATCAGACTCTTTTTACTAAAGATTTACTACAGAAGAAATGCAACTCCAAGTACAGACATTCACAGATTTCCTCTACTCACTGAGAAGAACAGGGAGTACATCCAAAATGAGCCATAAATCCAAGGGGACATAGACAGGGCCCCAGGCCAATTCAACTGGCATCTCACATTCAGGAATGTCACCCTCTCCTACAGATTGGAGCTAGACTGAGCACAGAGACTTCCGTATGGGAACAGACGACATTGGCTTTCAGGCGCCAGAAGACAACCATTAATCAATCCACTCCTCCACTATGGGATTATGCACAGTAATGAGATATTGAAATGTGTGACCAGTAAGTACTGACTCCTTGCTGATTCTTATTGTTATTGATGAGAACTCAGATTTAGCTCAAGGAGATGAATGCCATTCTTGAAAAATTCCCAGGAAGTTTCAACACTATTTTTTAATTGATATATTTGGATTTTATCTAAGGTTATTTGAAATAATAATTATATGCTCAAACTCTAAAGCTACACTTAACTACACATTTAAAAATAAACCCACAGAATTTATGTTAAAATAATTTCTCATGCATCTTTTGGAAACCAGTTGAGCAATGCAGAGTACCTCTCACACCAAGTTCCTGAGTATCCCAGGGTACACTGGTCACAGACCACTTCATCGCCATCATCTAGGTGGCAGGTGGGGCTGAAACTGTCAAAACATTAGAAATGAATGTAGTATGCCCATGAACGATGCAAAATTTCTAAATATTTTAAATGCTTAATTTCTACCGCTCCTGTCCTTACATACTTTCACTGGGTCCTCACTCCTTGGCCAAGAATCCAGGACCACACGGCCCACCTCAGCTGGAGTGAGCTTCTCCCTTCTCTGTCTGGGCACATTCCCAATGCTCAACTCAGCTGTCACCTCCTCCAGGAGGCCTGCTCTGATGTTCCTGGCCTAACCAAGCTCCTTTCCTCTCAGTTCTCTAGCACCACACAGCCTGCCTCAGACCCTGGCCCATACTGGGCAAGAGTGAGAATCCCTTATTCATGTCAGTAATTGACATTTCCCAAAGGACCCCCGCTGTTGATCGCAGTCTCTTTAAACTCTATCTCTGGGTTTCAGGAAGGCCTATGAAGGGAGGTGTGGGGGTACTGAGAATCCCCCCACGATTTCATCAGAGTAGTCCTGATTGTCTCTGTTTTAAGAACTAGAATTTCAAATAAAAATTACCATTGGGCAAATTCTTCTGGTGTGGCTAGAGGAAGAGTTCTAAAGGGTAAACTAGTGAGAGAGAAAGAGGCTTTCAAACCTCTGGCCTGTAGAACACCATGCCCCAGCCTAATGTACAAGGCCTTGCCTGTGTCTGTGTCCTTCTACTCCCTCTCACGCTTTATTTGAATTCCTCAAATAGGATCTACTCTTTTATGCTGCTATGGCTTGGCACACTCAGTTCCTTCTGCTTAGAATGCCCTTCTCTGCTACCTTCGAATTCCTTCTCATCCTTCAAGTCTCGGATCAAGAGCTTACCCAGAGAGTCATTCCTGCCAGATTCTCACCATGTAGTGGACATATTTCCACTGTGGTCATGACCACAGGTGGATTCCAGGGGCCAGCCATCAAGGATGAACAGTTTGATACTCAGAATACCTAATATGATACCTAATGTATAGTAGACATTCAATAAATATTTGTTGAATCGATTAAATGAATTCAGCCCATTCTCAATGAGCCTCATATTTTGGTCATTAGATCAAAAAATCCTTAAGCCCAGGAACATGTTTTATTTACCTCTGTATTCCCTTTACGCCCTAGCCCAGTGGTAGGCAACAATATATACTTACGAAAGAACTGATGATCAACATTAGACCAAAAGGAAAAAAAGTATGCAAATGTTCTCACCATCACACAACTTGCCTTGCATAATTTAATATACTAAACTTTTTTTTGTAATAGAATCTACCCCTCCATTTTTAATCATGATTAATTACCACTGGGCAAAATTACTCTTATTACATACAAAGTCTTGCTCTGAAGATATCAGTGCCCATCAGATGGAAATACCAGCCATGCTAGCCAGGATCTGCTGGGAGAGATGCCAGACTTACTTGTTGGAGGCTGAAGAGAGGGGGCAGGCACAAGGCTGGCAATCCCCAGGAGTCCCTTGGGAAGGCAGCCCATAGAAGCCAGGCAGACACTGTTCACAGTGGTCCCCGGTGGTGTTGTGGTCACACGCCTACACACATGCACAAAAAGAAGATTCGGCTCAGCTTTCCGTAAAGGATTCTCAGATTCCAAATTCATCTACAAACTTGAAGTCCAAATGAAAAAAAAAAAAAAAAGACAAATTGCTAAAACAAGCCACTAAACTCTGTCACATCAGAAGGGGTTGCCTGTTTCCAGATAACTAATAAAATTTTTAGTTTGTATAAATGGGAAGCATAAGAGCTTTCACTTCTGACCATGTTAGAGTAACTGGTACCATTCTTGCCCTTGCGTAGGAAACCAGAAAACTGGAGCAAAATCTATCAAATGAACTACTGCTTTCAGACGCTGGACAACAGAGGATGCAGGTCTGAGATCCCTAAGAGGTGGAGTGAGTCCTACAATCATATGTCCTTCTGCCCAGAGACACTTGCCAAGCAGAGCTAGGGGTCTTGCTGAGGTGAGGAGTCAAAGATCAGAGTATGAGGAGGCGGAACCTGCTAGAATTTGGGCAGAGGAGTGGAGCTTCATAGAGCAAGAGCTCCAGAAATCTACATGGGAGAACCCTTTAAATAGCTACTAAATACTAAGCTGCTTATGTGTAGAGTACAACTCTTGGAGGCCAGACAAACAAAAACAGATGAGCTGTAGGTTAAAAAATTCTGAACTCATGGGGAGCTCAGAGACATCAGAATTCTAACCAGCTACTGGGGGGAGACTCTGGTAAACGCCCAGCACACTCAGTAGAGAACCCGGAAGGAAGATTTGCAACTGGTAGTGCTAAAACTGCCATAGCACAAAGGTTATACGAAACCTGCCCCAACAGTTTTAAAACAAACCTTGAAACCATCAAGCTGACCTGCAATAACTTAACTGTCTGCCAAAATAAACTTCCATGTTCTTTAAAAGAAAGCAACAAAATCTAGAAACTCAACAATGCAATGCTATTCATTAATCAATATTCATGAAGCAATCAAAAGCTACTGGATATGTTCCCACTAGCAAAATCTGGGAAAATTTGGAATCCATGAGTCCAGAAAATGGGTAGGGTAAATAAATATATATAGGGGGAGAAGAAAGGCTTTTTGCTTACAGCAGAATGCTGTGTGCCAACCAATAAGCATGGGTAGAGGGCTGGAGGTGGATAACTGTCCTTTTGTAAACATAGAAAGTATTAGTTGGGTAAAAATCATCAGTGACTAAAAAATCTAAGAGGAGATTTTGATGAGGAACAGGATACTTACATGGTTCTAAAGTGTTTCCCTCAGACTCCTTATTACAAAATAAAAAAATAGAAAGAATAGTAAATATATAGTGAAGAAACTGACCAACACTTGGCCTGTGTAATCAGAATTACCACCAGTGAAGGGCTGTGGATACTGTGGATCTCCACGTGCTGTGGTCGGAGAAGGGCTCACTAATGAAATATTCCCGCCTGGTGTGGAAACATTTTAGGAAAACTAATATGTAGTTCCATTGAAGAACCTGACAAGGGTTGTTTCCAGTGTTTTCTCAGGTATGTATCACTGTCCCTCTAAGTGACCATCCCTCTTGGTAGGTGAGATGGGAAGTCTCATCTCCTTGCAGAGGAAAGACACCTTCTCTTGATTGGAAAGGAACCATGAGGACCCGAGACATGCACAACTGCTTTTTACACCCTGGTCTTTGCAAGGCAAAGAACTGGCATCTCCTTGGGATAAGAGCAGAGAGAACGCAGAAAAAGAATAGGTGAAAAGGACTTTGGGTGATTACGACGTGTCAGTGTGGGTTCATGAATTGTAAAAATGTATACTCTGGTGGGAGATGTTGACAATGAGGGAGAGTGTACGTGTGTGGGGGTAGGTGCTATATGGAAAAATCTCTGTACCTTCCTCCCTATTTTGTTGCCAACCTAAAACTGCTCTTTAAAAATTAAAGTCTTTAAAAAAAATAGGACACTAAGAACAACTGAAACCTTCTCTCTAATAAACTGTAAATAAGGAGTTAAATTCTAGAAGCTAGGTAACTATGCATAAGGCTGAGGGCTATAAATAGCTATACAAAAGGAAAGATTAAAGGTTAAAAAAAAAAAAGAATAGAAAAAAGCAAAGTTATACAGATAAATGACACTACCTGTTTGTATATTCCTTAAATCCTAATCTAAATTTTTATTTTTTTGCTTCTTCAACATTAATTATTTTAAAAAGAAAAAATAACTTTACAGTGGAAATCCCTGGCAGACATCACGGTATCCAGTGACCCAGGAAGAAGACAGAGACACCATGTTCCGCTGACCAGAGGTACTGACAGGGCACATCTCCTCCATACCTACCTGCCCGAAACGCGTAACCCCAACCTAATCATGACAAAACGGACCAGCCCTGCTGAGGGACATTCCACAGAATATCGAGCACTCTTCAAAAGTACCACAGTCATGAAAGACAAGGAAGACTAGAAACTGTCACAGACAGAAGGCGGCAAGGCCACTGAATGCAATATGAGATCCTGAGTTTGAAAGGAAAAGGGACATGAATGGGAAACGTGATGAAATCTCAGTGAAGTCTGTAGTTCAGTTGATCAGATTGTGCCAATGTTAATTTCTTAGTCTTGATAATTACTATGGTTATGCAAGATGTGAATGTCAGGTGAAGCAGAGTAAAGATTACACACGAGCTCTCCATTTTTGTAACTCTTTGTAAATCTAAAATGATTTCCATAAAAATTTAAAGCTATCAAAACTATTACCATTTATTGTAATTAGAGCTTTAAGGGCAGTGGCTATTTAGCATTTCCACTTTAATATGAGTATACGTTTTCGTAAATGTATATTGATTACAGCCTACCTGTAACTAGAGCTATAGGTAGCACAACCATGACCTGCAGACCACCCCCAAATGTTGCCACAGGCCTCTGGAAGGCTGGCCTTGCAAACTCCAACAGCAAAGGGAGAGATATTTTTTAAAAGCAACAACTTCATCAAGCCATGGGAAACTGTGTGTCTGAGGAAACCGATCCTAAAGGAACTGAGTCTGCATACAAACCATCATTTCATGCAGTTCCTATACACACTTTACTTAAGGGATAAAGAAAAAAGCACAGTATGAGAGCTTTACTTACAGAATAAAGAAAAATTAGGCTCTAGAGAGAATATGCATTCCACGGCACCATGCCAAGATCTTCTCCATGGATCTGATAATTAATTTTCCCTAGTCCTGTGAATCAATCAATCTCTTTTGGAAAGAACATGAACATATCCCCGTACAAAGAATAGGGTGCAGCTGATTAACATGTGCATTCACTCCATCTGTGAGGAGTGAATCCATTAAGACTCAGGAGCATGGCCTGGCTTCCAGGCATAGGAGCCAAAAAGAATTCCTGATTGAAGTTAAAAAACAAGTCTTGCCCTGTATCTGTCCCAAAGTTCATTCTCTAGATTAATTACATATTTGTTAAGCCCTGTCTCAGCTCATATTGAATGAAAGAAATACTTATTTAAGAGTTGATCTGAGCTAACAACTATAAAACATTATATATTGTACAAATGAATGTGGTTATTAGTTTTATTATCCCTCTTATGTATGCTGTGAAACATAATGGTAAAAAGTCCTTGTGCTTGCATTGAAAAGATCCAACCCTTTTTACTTAATCAGTGAACAACGTTTTCTACCTTTATATGGCTTTATAATCTTGCAAAGTAAATAACTACTTTTTATTATTCTAATAAAAAACCTACAATGAAGTCTATATCCCTTTTCCACTATCACCAAAGTAACTTAAAAAAAAAAAAAAAAAAAAAAAACAAGGGGAAAAAAGCAGGAAACATTTTATGACATGAACCTAAATCTGCAAACTTTCTTTGGGATCTACAAAGGCAGAGATATTGTCCTGTGGAGGAATCAGTTTTTTAAAATCACTTCTGCACAAGCAGATGACTTTGGGATGGTTGGGGCAGGGGGGAGCACTCAAGACTCAGTAAGACTCACAAAGCAGACACCATGAATATCGCACTCAGCTGTATGGCCGTGGCATTCACAGGGTTGACAAATTCCTCCAAAGAGTATGCCATCCACACGGTAATAGCCAGGGTGGCAGGACTGCAAAAGAAGAAAGGACAACCCATGCTGCTGAAGGCAACTCTGTACACGACACAAATCATCTTCTTCCCAATATGTTAGAAACGTAAATTGTTAGGTTTTCCATGAATAAACATTTCTTTTTCCCCAAACATCTTTATTAAGGTATCATTTATGTGCCATAAAATTGCACTCATTTTAAGAGTACAAGTCAATGACTTATTAATAAACTCACCATAATCCAGTTCTATATTTCTTTTTAAAGGAAGAAACATGCACACAAAAGCTTAATGTGTCAGCATACACCTTAGCTGTATTCCACTGTGATATTCTTAGAAATCATGTAACACTCAGCCATTCAACCAGAGTTTCAATCAAGGGGACTTTTTTCTCTCAACCTTATTTTTTCTTTTGCTTAAAATTCATTAAATGTTGCAGCCAAAGTGTTCATATGCAGGTCTGTGTCAAACTGCATCAATTTAACTGAGCAAACTCTATAGATGTCCTTTTTTGAGGTCTAACTGCTAGATAGGCAATGTGGGCATTCAAGGTGGCCGCACCCTGTTATGAGGAGTGGGGAACCACTCTAGACACAGAAATTCACTTCATCCTTATGACAACGCTGAGAAATAGTACTTCTATTTTATAGATAAGGAATCTGGAACATGGGGCAGTTAGATAATGTGCTCACTGCAGCAGTGGAATGATTTTTCAAAGGCCAGCGTGCACACCTCCAGCACCCATGTCCACAGGCTGCCCAGGACTGCAACAGACACAAGACATATTTATAGTGTACAGTGGGGGATGATTAATTTAGAGGCCAGCACACTCCCATGGGGATATGGGAGAAGGGGGTACAGATTTGTTTTTTATTATTATAAAAATTCTTAAAGGATATTTTCATTACACGAATAATACATAAATGCATTCATTCACACTGACTTTGGAGAAAGTCCCCTAACACACCATGCAGCCATGCCCCCCCTTGGGAACAGCTGGCTTGTCTACAGATGGGCGTTGAGCAGGTAGCTGCTTGGAGGTCTGTGTGGTGGCTACAGGGCTAGCAAAAATTCCACTCCTTACCAATAGCCTCCTGATTGTTTAAGTTGACTTCTGAGTAAGAGTTTGATTAAATAATGAGTTCTTCTGCTTAACAAAGACACTTGAAAACATTTATTAAACATCTTGTACTTACCTGAGTCATCATCCCATGCACATCAGCACATTTCCCTCCAAAGCCCAGTGACTTGTTTTCCAGTAGCAGCTGCTCATTGCTGCCCCTTCCAGGTGTAGCTGGCCTGGGCTTCTACTTCCATGACTACCTGCCTGCTCACCTATTCCCACACCCACATACTACGAGGGGGCCTCAGGGTCCTTTATCCATTAAGCATTATGCACTACAGGATTAGGACCTAAAAGATTTGCTGGGCCTAAAAATAAATGTTTGAGATCTAAAAAAGTTCACTAAAAGAAAAAACCTCACAAAATATTTGAATTGAAATATTTAAATATCTACACCATGAAGCATTAGGCCAATTTTATTAACTGAAAAGTTTATAATTGATAAAGATTCATAAAAGCAAACTATAAATTAAATGTTCTCGCTTTGTAAAAATGATTGCCAAGTAATTATAGCCAATGAAAAATGTTTACAATCATAGTCAATCATGAACAATGATAGGCAAAATGGTGTGAGGGTTAATACACAGATAAAGTTCAAATTCTTATTTGACCACTTCCTAGCTGTGTGACCTTGGCCAAGGTACTTAATCTCTCTGTGCCTCAGTTTCCTAATCTGCAGAACAGAAAATATATGAAGTACCTACCTGATATGGTTGTCAGGATTAAATGAGGTAACAGGGAAAGAGCTCAGAATAGTGCCTCTGGTAAAGGAATCAGATTTCTTTAAACAACATGGCTTTCAATATTTTTATAGTCCCCAAAAGCCTGAAGTTTAGAAATACTGGGTTTCTAAAATTAAAATTCATTGCGAATCATTGCATCACCCTCAATGTGTGTGTTTTTCCCCACTTAGGAAAGAGAAAAGAAGACAGGACAGGAGGATAGATGTTACCTCACAGGAGATCCCTGCATAGCCTTGGGGACATTCGCAGTGCTCCACCTCAGTGGCCAGTGCCAGGTCTATAATGTTAGGGCTGGCTGTGTCCAGAGAGACAGAATCCAACCTACAAACAGACAGTGGTTGTTATATGACATATACTCGCAAACAACACATAACACCAATGAAAACGGAATTTAAAAAGACTTTAATTCAAGCAAAATGGTGATGTGATTTCTGTTAAGTAGCTAAAGATTTTCACAGCAATATGCTGTGATTATTCCCTGAAAATGCCTTTAACATTTAGTGCAAAGACATGCTGCTGTCTATAGCTAGCTCTGGGAAAGGTCTGATGTCACCCATTCTGAGCTAAAGTGCTTCAGAGAAATTAATCCATTCAGTGATCTTATCTCAAATACAGAGATTATCCTGTATTTGCTTTAGCTGTATCCAATGTTTATGCTTAGCCTGGCATTGCGAGAAGTTGATCTTCTTGAAGTAATAAAATGGCCAAGGATAGATACATTAGTTTAAATAGACTGTGTGAAATCTAAGACCATTAACATCAGGAGGGTGAAAACCAGATGCAGCGTGGTCCAGACAATTGTTAACTCATCAGGCATTTCTCAGAAAAGCACTTTGAAAGTTTCTGATCCTGATGTTGTCTATCTCTTACTAGATACATTTGTCATGAACAACTACTCTTACATCATCAATAAAATTATAGTAATAAAAAGTAATCTTAAGACAGCCAAGTCCATTACCTGTATCCTTAAAATAATCAAGTAAAATATATTAAGCTGGAAATATATAAGAATAAACAAAGACGAGTGAAGTACTCTCACCATAAGTTTTCTCTCCTTTTCAGTACACACCTGTAAAGAGCCATTTTTGCAGAATTGTAGTTGGCTCTGATCAAGAGATGTGTCACATTGGCAAGGACAGTCAGCAGTTGATCACGATCTATCTCCCTTTTGTTATTAAAATCTCGGAAGTTCTCAGGCACAAATCTAACCACATTATAGTACTCTTCGTGGGGCTGTAATGACTGGCCTTCAGCCTGGGTGCTCAGAGTGAGTCCATTTCCCTAACATTTAAAAACAAGAGGAAATATATGTATAATTCAATTTCATGATCAAAACATGAAAGCAAATTTTATGCTCAGCAACACGGCTTTTCCTTTGTGTCTAGGTTCTTGTGGTGAGCGTGTTAAGTGTAGTGCTATCTGTAACTCTTGGTTCAGAACTACCAGAGATATTACATTGTAGTCCTCTCAGAGGGATTTGAATAATACATCTAAAACCTGCGTCGTTTGCTGGGATCTCAGAAAAGAAACAAAATCATGCATTTGACCACCATTTTCTTCACAGCCACCAATCTGACACCCCTAATCTTTAACTGAAGAACAAAAGTAGAAAATGCACATAGATATACCTCTAGCTTTAAAAAAAAAAACTGCTGTTAACAAATTTTAGGTTAAAAATTAAAAATTGCTGTTAACAGAATGTGTTTACCTCACAGTTTACAATTGTCACAGGTTAGAGATAGAGGTACCGATCATTAAAGGCATCAGGAGAGGAGTGCAGACATGGCAGACAAGAACCTAAAGTGGTTTTCTACCACTCTGGGAACCCTTTTGGGTGAGGCTGAGCTGGGTCTTTTTGTGACAGGGAAGAGTCAGGGTGAGGATAAAGGGACAGGTAGAGAGATTGAGGACAAAAAATGATGATGCATCTCCTGTCCCCACATTGCCAAGCACTGCTGCCTAATTGTTCATGTGGAGAGGCAATGTGGCAGGAGGGGAAGAGGGACTTAAAGGGCCAAAGTAAAAGCTCCACTTTAAAGCGTGACTAGACAGGTTTCTGTAGGGATCAAGAGAAGAGCACAAGGGCCGCCCTGAGGCAATTCCGGAAATGGGCCCAAAGATAGAATTCTCATACTCAATCTCTCAGCATCCAGAGGAGGCAAAGGGCCACCTGGCCATTAAGCTCCTTGCTACTCTGGACTCATTGAGCCATAGAGGTGTCACCCCCCTAAGTGCTTGAGATCCATAGCAATGCAATGTAAAGGCAATTACCTTAATGATAACGTCGGCATGAGATACGAGGTCACTGTCCACCATTTCCACTGGAATATCGTAAGACACGGTGTACTTCAGGAACCCACCAAATGCAGTCAGCTGGAACGTTTAAGTGAGAGTGAACACCAAGGGGGGAAATGATCACAGCCCCTCAGTGAGAGAAAGTGGTCACTAGGAGCCATCTGGGAACAACTAGGCTGCAAGCTGAGTGGCTATAATACATAAGGAAGTTCACATTAAAGGCAGCGAAAAGAAAGCATATTATATGAGTATTTTGTTTAATCGATGTTACCAAAATGCACTCTTTCTTAGTGATTTCAAGGCAAATTACTATAAATCTCTGCTAATCATACAATAGACATTTATTTCACTTAAATACTTTAGCAGGGGGAGAATTTGATCCGCAGCAATTAATCTCGACATTTTGATTTCATTGCCCTGCTTGTAGGAGAATAATAAGGAATATGTTTGATCAGCTAAAGAAAGAATTAAAGGTTTTTCTTCCTGATCAGATATCCTTCCATGTAAAATACAGATTTCATTTCAACAATGTGAAGTTCAGAATCCAATCTTTGATTCATAAAATTGAACGGGTGATCTCAAGACAACAACAACAAAAAGCTACCACAAAAAATGAAAATCTATTGACCTTTTGGTGATAAGATCATATTACTAGGATTCTAATTTGATGGGAAAAAATAATCATTTTCAAAACAAACACTACTTAAACATATGTAAAACAAGCTATAAAATTAAAATATAAGCATCAAATAAACTAGAACCTTTCCAATTACAACGCCTATACTACTATGAAACACACCATTACCTTAAAACCAACCAAACACATGGTAAAGGTGAGCAGGGAGCTATAGTTTTTGAGAGAGATTCCACTTAATTTATTTTCAGATTAATCAAATATGGAGAGAAGTGGCATAATTGGGGGGAATGGAACTAAGTCACTGAAGGAAAAGGTTAAACCAATATAAACCAACTTTCCACTTTGTAGAATCACCGTTTAGCATTTTTTTAAAATGGAAGGGACTTGGGCTGTTCTTAAATGTGAACTTTTATGAGTGACGGTCACCATGATAATGGAACTGGGGGGCAGTATGATAGCTCCCACGTGCGACTTTTTTGAGTGTCTCCTACACACCAAGCTAAGACAAGTACACAGCTAAACAAAGCAGGAATGTGACTGACACTGCGCAACAGCCCAACTGATACAAGAACCTGGAGAAAAACAGAAAGTCCATCATAGGAGAAGGACAAGACTTCATACAACAGACTGCCTATGACGAGACCAAGAACAAAAGTTCCTATTTTAATGATGTAACAAAAAGTCAAAGAAGGATAAAAAAAAACTGTGTGAGTCAGGTGTCAGTAAATGCTCTATAATTTTCTATCAAACAGTGAAGTGACCAAAACTACGTAAGATGCCAACATAAGTTCTTTATTAATGTGCTCGAAGAACTTTGTCTCAAACACCATCACTGGGAGTAATGTGACCAGAAGTACCTTATTTCCAAGGTAGGCCTCTGGGGCCGACCAATAATACTCAGAAGTCAGCCTCTGCATGACCACTGTGTTGTTGATGCTGATTTGATGATGTCCTCCCAGCGTGTCCTGTTGCGACGGGATCTTATTTGGACTGATCAAGTCAGTGACCAGCCACCCAGACATGTCTTTCACCTTAAAACAAAAAGATCCAAGAATTTTAGATTATGAAATAGAAGTCACCTTAGATTTCACCCAGGCTAGTACTAATATCTTCAAAATGAAGGAACAGACCCAGGAAGCTTAGCTAGGGATGTAATTAACACATAATAGCCACAGGCCTGCAGGACCTGTGACTTTTCTGTCTAAAGACCAGAAAAACCTGAGAATGAGTCACACATTCCCCAAATCCAGATAAAGTATAAGTAATAGCAAACTTACTAAATGCATTGAATAAAACATCTTTTGGTAACTCTGACTTCTCCATTGTTATTAATGCCCCCAGTTTTTGAGCCAAATGCCAAAAAAGTGTATAAAAATAACCTCCCGATTCTAGCTTCACATAGAGATGACAAGTGATCACCCAGAGGAACTCACCTCCATTTTTAAGTATTGATCAGAGTTCCCTCTCCCTTCCCCAGGCTGCTCCCACTCCTCACCAGCCTAACAGTAAGTGGGGGAGGGGGTGAAGAAGGAAAGGAAAGGAGTCAGGAAATAGCACCCACGCCCTCCCCCGCAATGCTGAATATGGGTCTCCTGAGACAGGGCATGGGGAGGAGAGGAGGTTATCCTAGGTAAGTCCTCCGTCCTGTAGCAACTCCCTAACCTCTAGGCATCACACTCTCCCCTAGTCACCATTTGGCACCTCCCTTGAATTCATCACCCCAGAAATCTCAGTTCCCATAATCACTGGGAATCCCTTGCCTGCCCTCTTAATGCCTGTGCCACCCTCTTCCCATCCCTACCAGCTTCTTTGACATAGAAAGTTCTGTATGTGCCCATGTCCTAATGTGCTTCCTGGCCTGAGACCATAATGGTGCGGTGAGATCTGACCCCACAACTGAAAGCATTTCCCCCCAGAAGAAATTTAAACACAATGCATTCTACAATACCATGATATCCTATTGTTTCTATAGGGAAACGTATGTGGGAACAAACACATGACCTAGAAAGAAACTTTAGCGACACATTAGCAGTGGGCTGCCTTTGATCCACACCAGATGTTGTTGCAAATGGATGACAGCTACATTACAGGGAAAGTCAGCCTCAATGCTTCATTACACAGCTCCCGGAGAGCTCATTTGCAGGAGTGCACTTATTAAATTCTGGCTCAAGGAAAAGGGTCCACACCTGACCGATGGACCAAGAAAGGCTGTCGCAGACATCAGAGACGCCGAAGCAGAAGCACTCAGAGCAGCCCTGGGGGTTTCTTTCCTTCAAATTATAAAATCCTGGCTTGCAGCGATCACAGTTTTTCCCCTCAACATTTTCCTACAAGTTAGAGTAAAAGATTAGCTTTTGAAACCAATGAGTAACCAGAATAAAAATGATATTAATATGACATTAACAAGAAATGTGTTTGGTGATCCAGAAAACAGGTAAATAAAAAGGCACTCAAAGTAAATGTGAAGCCTCGTAATGTCAATACTTCCAGAATAGATATTTTGAAATACTTGTCATTTGATTTTGTAGTCAAGAATGAGGCGCAGCATCTTGGAGCTTAGTCATTATATTGAAATGGCTTTTTTGTACTCTTTTGTTCTAAATATTCCATTTTTACTGACCTTTTAAGAATTTTAAAATCTGAAGAGGGCTATATAATTTTTAGTCTTATTAATAAACACTCAAGATTATTTCCAGTCATATATAACATGTGCCTAAGCCTGCTTACATGGAAATAGAACATAAGATACAACTGGAAATCCTTAGAAATATGAGAGAAATGATTATCAATACAGGTAGCCACATAAAACACCTCCTGACACCAAATTAATGTATTTCTTATCATTGTTCAATTCCTTTTTAAGAGAAATAAAAAAGTAACGTATTTACCTTTAACTAGTGCTCTTAGAAATTTAGTGTTTACCTGGTTCTTCTCTAAATATAAAGCTGAAAAAGAATGTCATAGAAGAGGCCATAGGCAAGACCTAAGAAATACAGTATTTGGTTTCACCTGGGAAGTCACAGAAATACCTCTGGAACATATGGCCATTGCCCAGAAGGCACCAAATTCCAAGGACTTATACTGTGGCCAACTTGCCGAGTCATAACGTCATGCTTCTCAGGAAAGTGTAGGGAGAGCGAGGAGTTCTGCTTTGCTCAGGAACTGATTGAGCCAATGAAACGCAATTCCTTTTTCAAGAAACCTCAGAAATTCAGGGACATCTTTAACCTACACATGTACCTTACAGAGACAAGGCTCCGAGCATGGGTCCTCATTCGAGCTTCCGGCTGGGCTGCAGTCACAGGGTACACAGGCTGGGTAACCCTTATAGCCAAACTGGCAGCGATCACATTTTTCTCCTGTGTAACCTTCCTTGCATGGACATTGACCTGGCCACTTTCCTGGGAAGAAAACAATGGCAATGACCCAATAGGAAGGTAAAAGAGATTCAAAGCAGGGTCGACAAACTCTATCTGTGAAGGGTCAGATTGTAAATAGCTTCAGCTTTTCGGCCAGAATGTCTTACAACAACTATACTCAGTTCTACCGTTATTGCTTGAAAGCAGCCATAGTTAATACATAAACAGATGGGTGTAGCTCTTTTCCAATAAAAGTTTATTTATAAAAACAAGCAGTGTCAGATATGGCCCATGGCCCATAGTTTGTCGACCCCTGGCTTAAATAAAGAAAACAGAGATGAGAAGCACAGAGGCGAGTGGAAAAGTAAGATGGTGCAGCACCTTCGGAAAACTGGCACTTCTTCGGAATGTTAAGCACACAGTTACCATACTATCCAGCAATTCCACTGCTAAGTATTTCCTTAAGAAAAATGAAAACATAAATCCACAAAAAAACTGTATGCGAATATTTGTAGCAGTGTTATTCATAATAGCCAGAAAGTTTAAACAACCCAAATTTCATCAACTGATGAATGGATATATAAAATGTGATGTATACATACAACAGAGTATTATTCAGCAATAAAAATAAATCAAATACCGATATATGCTACAATATGGATGAACTTTGAAAACATTATGCTAAGAAAAAGAAGCCAGTCACAAAAGGCCACATTTTGTTTGGTTCTATTTACATGAAATGCTCAGAATAAGCAAATCTATAGAGAGAAAGTAGATTAGTGGTTGCCTAGGGCTGGGAGGAAGAGTAGAAGGAAATGGGGAGTGACTGCCAATAGGTCAGGAGTTTCTTTATGGGATGATGAAAATGTACCAAAATTAGGTTGTAGTGATGGTTGCACCAATGAATATGCCAAAAAAAAAAATCTATACTTTACATGGGTGTACTGTGCTGAACGTATGGTAGTCAATTATACCACAAAATAAATTTGTATTGTTTTGTTTTGTTTTGTTTTGTTTTGTTTTTTAAACAGAGGCCAATGGTGGAGGGCAATAGGCACAATCTGTTTTTAATACCAGCTCTGAAACTTTCTGGTTGTGTAATCTCAGTCAAGTTTCTTAACTGCTCCGGGCTACAGTTTCTTGTCTATCGAATACGTTAAATAATTTCTATCTGCTATGGTTGAAAGCTAAAATGATATATTTTTTAGGTGAACCCAATCAAGGGTAACTGTCATCATCATCATCATCATCATCCTCTCATTAACATTGGCATTTAAAAATCAATTCAATTGTGTAATTTACCCTCCACAATACCTCACAGTTGGTACTTTCTTTCCTGTTGGCCAATATCCATTTTAGCTGCTAGTGACTGAGAATCTGATGGAGTCAGAAGTCTTTGAACATATGCAACCTTTCAGGAGACTCAGCTATTTGCAAGTCCATTGGCCAGTTTTTGAAACAGAAAGGACACTGACATTTACAAAGTTAGCTGGAGGATTTGCTTGCTTTGTCAGCTGAGATGTATACAAAAGCCCTCTGAGTGTCCTCTTAGAGCTAAAGAAAGTGATTGTTATTTACTGTTTTCCACATATGACTTTAAAATGAGCCTTATTTCTTCTTTCATCAAATGCTCAATTAACCTCTCAAATGTCATTTCATCACCCCAGCATTTCCATCTCCATACCCTATCTTGTTCCAATCATGATTCCTAATTTTGCTTTATGTCTATGGCCCTTATCCCCGCCTGGCATTATACTACACTTTCACATGTTTGTTTAGTGTCTATTGTGAGCAGGGATCTTGATCGTCTTGTTCCAGTATATTTTCCCTAGGTCCTAGAAAACTGCCTGACACACAGTAGGTACTTGACAAATATTTGGTGAACAAAAGCAACAGCAAATCATATTATCAAATTGCTGTGCAAGAGTAATAGTTTCACTGGGTACAAATCTCTCATCAGGAAAAGAAATCTATGATAAGCACAAAAATGAATCAAGTACTTACCTTTGTGTAAGTCAGAATGAAGATCATCCTTAATACAGACAGAACTGAAGGACCCCAGAGGGTTACAGTCACAGGGATGGCAAGGGTTGTCCTCATAAGGAGACACCTAAAAGGCAAAGGTTGTCCTAAATTATATTTCTAGAAATAACAGTAATATTAGCAATAATATCAGTACCAGTGACAAGGTATCAACTTTTTATACAAGGTGTGACTACTACAATGATTTTGTGTACCCAGGGGGTGTAGGTCTTGGGAAGACAAATTGAGATCAAGCTAGAAAGCCCCAAACATCTTTTTGCTTTTTGATGTTAACAGCAGCTAGCATCATTAGCAAAGTGTCATCCTTTCCCATTATCACTGCTACCCAGCCCCCCTTTCTCTGCTATCTCTCAGAGTCATATATAAGTATTATATATATATATATATATATATATATATATATATATATATATGCATGCATGCATGCATCTGGTCACCTATGACTAGACCACCACAGGAATTCATGTGACAAGTACATATCAAGTCAATAGAGGATTGACTGAGCACTTGCTATGGGCAAGATGCAGCTGCTTTAGTTATTGGCTAACTCCACATAGATGGTATTAAAAACTCTGACATTACACAGCCAAGGGGCTCCCAAATTCAAGTTAATTAATGATGAGTGGACATCCCACTCTGAGCAAGAAAACAGTACAGATAGAGTAAGAAATCAATATCTGAAAAACACTACTAGCATAACAAGAATATAAATGAAATATTACAAAAGGAAGTGAGTTTCTAATACTAAGGTTGACACTAGGTAAAGTCTCTTTTCCATTTTAGGAAGACAATGAAGCTTGGCTACGGCAAAGAAACACTCTTACTTTGTGTGGTCTATAATATCCATCGATACAGGTTTCACAGTTGATTCCCATGGTGTTCTGCAGGCAATTTATGCAAACTCCTCCTCCTTTGAATTGTCCAGCAGTATTCAAACTTCTTTTCTGATTTGCAACACTTTCATCATAGTAACAGTCTTTGGCTTTATTGTGACAATTACATTCTAAAAAGATATTTTAACATCTCAATTAATATATACATATATAGATATAGATATAGATATAGATATAGATATAGATATAGATATAGATATAGGTATACATATACGTATATGTATACGTATACGTATACATATACATATGTAGTTATATAAAGAAATCCCTTCTCTCTTGAAGTAAGTTTCTATGATTCTAAGTTAACTTAAAATTACAGAATAAATACCTTTTAAAAATATTGGCAATTTTATAGAGGGCAATGGGAAAAGCTACCAGAATTATAAATGTGCATTCCCATTTGATCATCATTCCACCTTCTGGAATTATATCTTGCAGAAGTACTTGCACATTTGTCAAAGACATGTACAGGGTTAATCACTGCACCATTGCTTGTGTTAACAAAAGATGTTAACAATCAAAATATCCATGGATAGATAGCAATATGCTAATATGAAAAGATTTCCTGTTAAGATATCTCATTAAATATAAAAGCAATGCACAAGTAGTACATCAGGTTCTGTGTAGGAATATGTTAATACATGCTTTATTTGCATAAAAATTTCAGGAAGAATATACTAGGAAATAATAAAAAATGAGAAGGAAGGAGATGAAGTAGAAGTAATGCTTTTTACTACAGACTTTTATATATTGTTAGATGTTGAAATCTTGTGTACTTATTGCCTATTTAAAAATTAAATCCAAATTAATAAAGAATAAATGAATCTACGAAAAGGGAATCTTAGATAAAATAGCAAATCTATAAAGATATTTTTAAGTCTCAATAGTTTCAATTTTATCAAGGTGATCTGCAGCTTTGGGAACTACTTGACTATGAATAAGAAAACAAGTTACTTATTAATTACAAAGGTTGTTAAGTCACCATAAACTTAAGCTACTAAGAGGGGGAAAAAACTCTACATTCTTCCCATTCTCAGAGGACTTACCTTCGCACATGTTACCAGAAGAAATGGTCCCAGGCCTCCAGGGCTGCTGATGGTATCCAGGACAACACCTACTGCAGCTCTCTCCGCAGGTGTTATGTTCACACTGACACTGTAGTTTCTAGACAATATGGATACAAAATAGCATCTGAAAACTTACCTGTGTATCTTTCTTAATTTTATTTGAAAGGGACCTTATCATAGTCAAATATATAGAAAGACTTTACAATTGAGGATATATGGCTCTACCAAAGCAAACTGGCATTTAATTTTTAGAGAAAAATATACATATATAACTTGGTTACCAACAGAAGTGAGGAGGAATAAACAAAACTAAAATATGGGTTAACTAAGAAAAATGTTTCCAAAAAAAGACATTGATTTTAAGGTCTGAAAGCTTCTATTAATAACTTTTCTTGAGATTCATCTACATATTTTTCAGCATCGTTAAGAGAATAATCCTATTCAAGAGTTAAATTATTAAAAAGATTGGAAAAAATTCAGAAGTAACTCTATGTAAGTTGCTTAAAAAGAGAGGCTGTCATCTTATTTACTAAATATTATACTAAAATGGATAAACTTTATCTTGATTTTAGTACCACAAAACGGAAGAGGGAGAAAATAGGAGTTTGGGAATCCTTCTTTTAAAAAACATAAACATAAATTATAACTGCACATTTTTCACTTGACTGTCTTATAGAGAGAAGAGTTTCAAAATTCACGAGGACATTAAAATTATACTTTAAAATGATTAAAATGGTCAATTTTATGTATGTGTGTGTGTATATATATATATATATACATATACACACACACACACAAAAATTATAGTAAGGATGATTAGGAATATACACTCCAAACAAAGCAAAATGAAATTTTTGAAATATATGAAAGCTGATGGTAACACAATGAAAAATTAAACCAGATAAATTATTGTATTATCAGAAAATCTTTTTGCGGTATGACTTTATACCTTTCAACATTTGCCTTGAATAAAAAAGTATAATGCAAACATTACAGATACAACCTCTCTTTTGAAGGTTTAGCAAATTGTGAAATACTAGAACTCACCTTTGTGGTTTCATCCCATGGGCAGCTACTAGCATGACCGTAACAAATACACATTCCTCCAACAGAAATGTCTTTTATTGAATAGTAATACTAAGGAAAAAGAAAGTTACAAACAAATATTAAAACCTCTTTCTTTCAGTGAGAAAAAAATGTTGGCACTCCAACAAATATCTCAGTTGCTATTGGTAATCTAAAAAATAATTAAATATACATTTTAAAATATATTTCATGCACAAAGATTTTTTCTGTCCAATTAAAATAAATGATGTTCAATTAGTTCAACAGAAACCACAAAAATCTAAAAGCATTTCTCAACTTGGCTGCATCTTAAACCAAGGCAGTCATATTCAAAACTCATGCTACTGAAAACCCTAAAACATATTGTTAAATTGAATACGGTACTATACAAATAAGATAATAACTCATGACCAAGTAAGATTTATTACATGGACGCAAAGTTAATTTAAGACACAAAAATGAATAAATATAAATCACCATGTTAACAGAATAAAGAAAAGTCACATGATCACTTCATTAGACTCATAAAAAGCATTTTATGGAATTTAACACCATTCATTAAAAAACCTTAGCAAATCAGAAGAGAAATTCTTCAGCTTAATACAGGGTATCTATGGAAAACCTAGAGGTAACAATGAAACATTAAATGCTCTCCTCTTAAAATCTGCTCTCACCATTTCTATTCAGCATTCTGTGGGAGATGCCAGCCAGTTTCAATATTACAAAAAAAAAAAATCATAGGCATGCAGAGGGTACAGTAAGACTATAATTATTTGTAGATGACATGACTGTGTACATATAAAATTTACCCCAAAACTATTAGAAATAATATGTGAATTTGGCAATGTTTCAATAAACAGAATCAATAAACAAAAATGAATTGCATTTCTACACACTAGCAATGAACAAATGGAAAATAAACTTAGAAAGCAAACTATTAACACTAACATTTAAAGACATAAAACTCTTAAGATTAAATTGAGAAGAAAATATACAACCAAACAAATGATAAAACAATGTCAAAAGTAATTTAAAAAGTTCGCGATAAGTAAAGAAGTATAGCTTGTTCATAGACTGGATGATCTAATATTGTAGAAATGTCTTCTAAGATTCTTCTTAAATTGATCTATAGATCAGTGGAATCCCAGTGAAAATCTTAGCAGGATTCTCTTTTTCTTTTTGGGGGATGGGGTGGGGTGCAGAAATTAACAAAAATTTATAAGGAAACGCACAAATTTAGAATAGCCAAAACAATCTTGGGAAAAAAAAACAACAACTGAGTTTAAGGCTTACTATAAAACTACAGTAATGAAGAAAGTTTGTAAGGGAGGTAGACAGGGTAAGGGGGTCAAATATGTGGTGACAGAAAGAAATCTAACTATGGGAGGTGAACACACAGTGTAAATATATACATACCTTACTCTTAAAGTACACGGCTGAAACCTACTGCATTTTGTTAACCAATATCACCATTAAAAAAAAAGTACAAAAATATGCATAACAGCTTTATTAATAACAGCCAAAAAATAAAAAAAAAACCTCAGATAGCCTTCAAAAAATTTTTTAAAAGTTTGTAACTGGCATAAAGATAGATAAATGAATCAGTAGACTAGTATAGCGTCCAGAAATAAACCCACAATAAAAAGGTCAGATAGTTTGCAACAGGGCACCAAAATAATTCCATGGGGGAAAGGAAATTCTTTTCCACAAATGGTGCTGGAACAATTGTATATACATATGAGGGAAAAAAGGGCCTTGGCTCCTACCTCACATAAAACACAAAAATTAATTTGAAATGATAGTAGAAGTAAAAGGTAAAACTGTAAAGCTACTAGAAAAAAGTATAGGATAATATCTTTGTAAATGTGAGATAAGCAAAACTTTTGCAAAGAGGCTATAGAAAGCATTAACTACAAAAGAAAAAATGATAAATTGAACTTTATAAAAATTGAAACTTCTACTCATCACAAGTCAGTCAGGAAAGTAAATGAGCAAGCTCCAAACAATATGGACATATTTGCGATATAGACATATCTGACAAAGAACTTATATATAAAATATATAAAGATCTTTCATAACTCAGTGATAAGGAGAGATAGCCCAATTTAAAAATGGGCAAAAATTTGATCAGATACCAGTTAGCACATGCTCAACATTAGTCATTAGGGAAATACAAATTAATATCACAGAGAGATGCCATTATATGCATATTAGAATGATCAACATAAAAATGACCAACAAACTAAGTGAAAGTGTTTAGTACAGCCAGAACTCTCATACATTACTGGTCTGTAAAATGATACTCCCTTTTGATAAGGCTTAGCAAATTCTTAAAAATTAAACATACAGCTATAACTCAGTAATTCCATTTCTCGTTTACCCAAGGGATTTAAAAATGTTTGTCCACATAAGCCTTGTACACCTAACTATAAACTTAAAATCTGTAAATTTTCTTGAAAGTAAATTATATCTCAAACTCACAGATTTTTTCTTTTACATGGAAAAAAAAAAGAACAGCCCTCACTTGTTGAAGATCAGACGTGGAACCATACTAGAATGTGAAGAACAATGACCACTATATTCAGTGTGTTATGGCATTATGGGATAGGTGAGAGTAAGGACACATGAGAACATGATGTCAAAACCATCACCTAGTATATAGTTGGCACTTTTAACAAAGCATATATAATGATCTTTGATAAAATAAGAAAAACGGTCAACCAAAAAGAAAAGTACATTTTCTTTAAACAAAATAAATTTCACAGTGGTCAGTAGCATTGCCATTGACTTACTCGTCTTGTAACAATAGGGTCGAGATCTTTGGGGTCGCGGTGGCTTAGAGTCATAAGGTCAGCATTGAGGGTTCTAATGCGCTGTAAGCGAAGGCGGATATATCGTGCAGAAGTAAATGCCAACAACTTGGGAGAAAGATCATCAGCGCTTGGTCTGCCATTGATTAGTGATGTGTGAATCTGAAGACATCAGAATAAACAAATGTCAATTTTAAGCATGTAAAAATACAGCTCTAGCTGTTTAACCTCAGGACATAATCTTTACAGATACTATCTAAAATCAAACCAAACAACTAGGTTCTTGCAGAGACCTAACATTTGGTAACTACTTGTGAATATCATGAAGGCAAAATGTCTTCAGGTAATTTGAAGATATCCATTCCAGTGTCTCAGAGATTGCCTTTTTAAGAGGAGCACTTCTCCCAGCGTGGTGAGGGTATTTTAACTATTTTAACGTGTATCAATAGGCTGTGACTCACAAACAAATTTGTCTCTAAAAACAAATGCTAGGTGCCCTGCGTAGACCTGGGCGAGTGAGAGGACATGCCAGAGAGCTCCCCCCCAATCCTCAACACTATCAAAGAAAAGGAGAACTTCATGGAGAAAATCGAAAACTATATCTTTTAGAGGCACTTTAGCTCTCTTAATTATTTCAACAAACGCTCTTGCCCTAGTGTTATGGGAAAGATGATCTGTGGAGAGTCTGACAGAGCTGTTAAATCACAGCAGAGTGAACACAGAGAGATCTCCATGAAGGGAAGAAATAAGGCGAAATTAATCATCTGTCCATACCAGTCAATGATACATTAAATATAGCTAGAATGTTATATTAAAGGTCTTTGTAATCTGTACTGAGAGATCTATTTTGAGTGTTACATGTTGGCTCTTATAATGGCTACCTTAACATTTGAGGTGGTGGGGAAGGGATTCTGATAAAAAAACAGACATCACTGCAATGGGCACAGTACCTCTCCATGCTCAAGTGGCACCAGCCTAGAGTAATACGAGGTGCAGATCACTTCGTCATCGGCCCTATAAGTGGGTGGACCCCGTCTAGGGGTTATATTGTAACGAGTCAAACACTCTGTGTCGCTAACTGCATAGTATTGCCAGGGTCTGAACTTGGTGCCATCCAGAGAACGCTCCAAAATCCAGTTTCCAGGGCGAGGGGCATTAGCAGCTTTGATGATGACATAGGCAACTCGAAAAACCTGAAATAGAGACACTAAAAAATCTCAATAAAGAATCAGTGGTAACTGCTCAAAATCCAAAGTGCCTGTTGAGAGAACTGTTATACAATGATTGCCAGTGTCTCCAGTGCTTTTGAGGACGGCTGCTCCTCAGCATTAGTCAGATACGTGACTCATGAACGTCCTCCCCAGTGGCATCTGTTTCCAAGTTAAACTCAAAAAGTACTCGCAAATAAATTTGTATTATTGTTATCGATAGCGTTAATGTTAACATAAATGCTTGTTTTCTTCTTTCTCCATCTGGATTGTAAATGATAACAGTTATATTACATTAATAGTAGCATTAAATGTATTTTTCATAGTTATTTGGAGATAACACATTTGAATATGAGAAAAAATGTCAGTCTACTACATGTGTGCCTATTCAAATGTCTAAACCCAAAACACTGGCACCACCAAGTGCTGATGAGGATGTGAAGTGACAGGAACTTTCATTCATTGCTGGTGGGAATGCAAAATGGTGCAGTCATTTTGGAATACAGTTCGGTAGTGTCTTACAAAGCTAAACACACTCTCACCATATAACCCAGAAACTGCACTCCTTGGTACTTACCCAAATTGAACTGAAAACTTCAAGAAGTGAATGAATAAACCAATGGAATAGTATTCAGTGATAAAAAGAAATGAGCTCTCATGCCACAAAAAGACATGGAAGAATTTTAAATGCATATTACTAAGTGAAAGAAGCCAATCTTAAAAAGCTACATGGTGTATAATTTCAACTATAATACTCTGGAAATGTAAAACCTTAGAGACAGTAAAAAGATCAGTGGTTGCCAGGGGTTAGTGGAGAGGGATAAATGAACAGGGGGAGCACAGGGGATTTTTAGGGCAGTGAAACAGTGAGAGTGGACCATGTCATTACAGATTTGTCAAACCCCATAGAATGTATAACACAAAGAGTAAACTCTATGTAAATCATGGGCTTAGTTAATATTGATATATCAATATGGGCTCATCATTTGAAAGGAATGTTCCATACTAATAAAAGATGTAAATAACAGTATGAGGAAACTAGCCAGACAAATCTTAGATTTGAAAGGGACCCTTATAGATATCTGGTCCATAATTCAGCACTAAGAAGGAATTGTCACTCCAACAACCAGCTCCTGTTGGAGTATTTGCAGTGACAGGAAATTCATTTGTTCCTTAGATGGTTCTCTTGTTTTATGAAAACTTCCAGTTAGAGGATCTTTCCTTGCATTGAGTCAGGGTGTTCCATAAATTCTATGCTCTGGAACTACAGGAAAGATATTGATTCCACTCTCATGTAACTGTCCTTCAAACATTTAAATATAACTATCATATATCACCTCTAGAATTCAAAGCTTTCAGCATCAACATTCTGATTTCTCAAAAATACTTATCACTTAATAAGATTCCATTGCCTTGTCACAATGCTCTGGACAAAATCTTATCTTACAATCTGAATACAAAACTCCAAATGTTTTCCGAGTTGTGAAGAACATAGTGAAAATACTACATCCCTTATTTTAGTAACTCAGCCTTAGAGAGCATTCACTTTCCAGATAGTAAACTTAGATTACTAACTCAAGTTGGGGGTGCAAGCAACAACAAAAATGCCTTCTTCTTTATTTGCTCCAGACTTCCTCGAACTCAGATTGATAGAGGTATTTTTTTTTTAAACAAAGTCAAGTATTTTTTATTTTTCAAATATATATGTATGTAAAGTGTATATACCTATGTGTATTTGTACCTATCTGTGTATGTGTTGGTGCCGGGAAGGAAGTGTTATTCACTTCTCTGCATCATCTTGCCTCTGGGCTCCTTTTGTTTTTGTTTTTAGTTCCTCCTTTCTTAGCCCTCACCAATTCCAGGAACACAAGAGCTCCTTAAAACTAACTCACCATAAGCCAAACAATTTTACATTCATCTACCAAATCATTCCATGAAAAGTACGATTTTATCTTAATATAATAACTCTGCTCATCAACAAGAAATGTATACCAACCAAGTTTAGCCTGCAAGTGAGGTTAGGTGTGATATTTTGACTACCTATATTCATGTGCAGTTTTTCTCTAGAACACAACCATTGCTTCTAAAGCAAACTAGAAGCAAATTAATGGCAGCATGGTAGCCTTGGATATGCCGCAGGCGATGGGGGTGTGGGGGAATAGAGTGTGCAGGAAATAAAAATTAATGGTGGCTAATGTTTACGTAGACTTCTTGTGGCCAGATAATGCTAAGTGCTTTATGAGAACTATTACTTCTTTTAATCCTTACAACTACATTTGTTATCAATGCTTGCACCTGGAACTAAATGTTCAATGTTTAAAAATCTAGAACAATCTTTATCAATTAAAATCACTTTTAAAAATTAAAATAACATAAAAGCTATTCTGTCCTAGCATACCTATCTCTAGAAAATTCTACCATGAATGTGATTACATGGTTTTTCTTTTCAAAAATTTATTTTTAAAAAATACTTTTCCCCCAATTTTGTAATCTATATATTCCATTTATGTTTCCTTGATTTACTATATTTTAATATTACTGAAATCTCAAAACTTCTCAGAAATACCTAGCAGTTAATCTTATAGTCTCCTCTGGAGCCAGTCCTGCAGAACATACAAAGTTTGTTCCACAACTTGGTGGTGGTTACTTTCACCTTCGCAAGGATCCACCGCCATCTTGGAACACTGCGATGGAATCCATCCTTATTAGCTTTCCATTTGGTTTTCCTACTGATGTCCAAACTAACTGAAGGGAGACTATCCTCATCTTATTGCTGTCCAATTGCTTTGAAAGTATTTTCTTCATAGAAGTAGAACTCTATGAGCACATGAGTCACGATCATTCGCCACTGTTAAAACCAGACTTTATATACAAAATGGAGGTGCCCAGTGGGATGGCATGATCATGTGGCTTGATTGAAAGAGACAGAAGGCAAGGTCATTTACTAATGAAATGAAATATATTTACCTTCTGTTTTTCAGTTTCACATTTGAAAATGGAAAGAACTAACAGGTTTACCTCATGTGTGTTAAGAGCTCTATGTGTAGCATCTCATTTATTCTCAAATAACCCCATGAGTTTCAAGTTATTGTTCCCACGTCACGTATTTGGAAACTGATGTATAGAGAGGTCAAAAGACAAACTACTGAGTTGCGGGTTCTAATAAGAAACCAGGTGGTCTCACTCCAGTCTTTAGCCACCATGCATATTATGGAACACTGCCTCCAAATATCCACATGCATCACACCTAAGGTTGCCAAAGTTTCTTTTTGTAATAGCAACAACAAGAACAACAACAAAAACTCCTCCATTCAACTGAATACTGGGCAGTGACAGTTGCTCCAGTTACTCCATATTTTCTATCAGGACAGCATGAGAGCCTTGGATATGTAGCAGGGAGGGGACAAAGAGTATACAAGAAATAAAAATGGTGGCTAATGTTTACATAGACTTACTGTGGCCAGAAATGCAAAGTGCTTTATGAGAATTATTACCTCTTTAAACCTTACAATTACATTCTTTTTATGAAGTATGCATTATTTCCCCTATTTTACAGGTGATGAAACTGAGGCACAGAAAGTTTAAGTAATCATCTCAGGATCTCAAAAATACTAAAATGTATACATCAGGGCTTTGAACACAGGCAGTTTGATTTCCTAAGCACTATGCCACACTTCTATAGGTTGCCAGGAAAAATAATGAAATCCCAAGCTGAGGCTACTGGTGAGTACTAACTCAGTTTTTCAAACCTCTTACTTCAACCAGTAACAATTATTTCAGTACCCCGTTCTTGTACTTTAATCAGTCGCTTGTCAGCTTTTACAAGGAGAACTTAGTCATATGTAACAAAGTGACATGAAGCGGAGGAACAACCATTGTAGAAAAAATCAGGACAATCCCTCAAAGGAGGAGTTGTTTAACTCTTATCTTGACCAAAGCTTTCAGCTATGAAGCCGGGCATTGTTCTCACAATCTCTCAATCCATTCTCTAGGTCCTCAAATGGGAGAAACAAATCAGAAAAGGGACTGTGAGCTGTAAATCTGCAAAAGAGGAAAAAGATGCTATGCAGCATCTAAACACAAGTTGTCTTCACTTAAGCCACATTATTAGCTAAACCGTGCTTACCCGAAATTCCTGTGCTGAAGTACTAATTTGTAGTACTTAAGAGTGATTGTATCTGAAGACAGAGTCTTTAAGGAGGTAATTAAGGTTAAATGAGGTCATATGAGTGGGCCCTAATCCAATATGACTGGTGTCCTTATAAAAAGAGAGGAATAGGACAAGACATGCACAGACTAAGGGTGACCCTGTGAGGATACAGGGAGAAAGTGGCCATCTACAAGCCAATGAGAGGTCCTAGAAGAAATCAATCCTGTTAACACCTCGATCTTGGACTTCTAGCTTTCTAAACTGTGAGTAAATAAATTTCTGTTTAGGCAGCCCTAGCAAATTAATGCAAGCTCTAACTCACCACTTGTGTGTTGACAAACAGGTCTTACACATACTACAGAAAAAGTGAGGGATGTTCCGCTAATATATAGAATTTTAAACTTTCGCCGAAATCAAATCCATGATATTTCTGTTGCCTCCCCTCCCACATCCCATTTTTTTTTTTGCATGATTGGCTAAACTGCCTTTTCTCTCGATATAAGGTTGGCAGAACACAAACTGATGACACAGGATTTTCACTAAATTCAGAGGCATTACAGTGTTGCCAAACCTACAGCTGATATAGCCATTTAAAAATCCACTTTCATCATGGTCTTCTACCAAGAGGCCTTTGTTAATGATCACTGGAATGCACATAAACTGTGTCACAAAAATAAAGCGGACACACATCAAACACCAGTTTCTACAGAGGAATCCAGACAAGAATTTTCATGTGGGCCTCAATCTTAGTTAAATGTATTAAAATCCACCTCAGGCACAGGGGTCTGAAAAAACAGAGGTCAGCTTCAGATATGCACAGGGAAGTGAAGTCTCTCCTCTATAGAGAAGCCCAGCTGCTCTGGGCAGGGCCTCTGCAGGTAATTTGCAGGGCACCTGGAGACCGTGAGGGATGCCCCCTGGAGATTATCCATTAAGCACTTACCTGCCTCCCTGGCAGTAACTAAACAGTGAATGGAGGAATGTTTTCCCTTCTATGATGGAAATGAACTTTTAGCAGACAGGGGATTAAGTTAAGAGTCAAATCACATTAAAAAAAAGTGTTAAGTGTATTTGACAAGTAATATTGCTCATTATCCCTATAAAAGATGTGAATTTGTGCTTTGTAAGCTTTATCTTATGACATTATTAGAAAATAAAATTCAAAATGATCATGTGAATTAATATTTATTACTCAAGAATAAAGAAATAATTACTTACTAGAAGGCTAATTACTAATGGCAGATATGAATCACTTCTGGTTTTACAGAGTATTATCACTAAAGTATCAGATCAATTGATAATCATGTGAAGCAGCAACAAAAACTAAGCAGAATAAGAGAAGTTGGGGCTTAGAAGTTTACTCGGTATTTAGGATACATGCAATACACATTTTTTGGTCAATCTCTTATGGAAAATTACCTTAAAAATGTCACTTGTATTATATTGTAGTAGGCTGTTTTACTTTTATCCCCTCATTTGAGGACCAGTATATAAAATTAATAGACAAAAAGGAAATAGCTTCATGAATGAGAAGCGAATTTTGAAATAAAATATATTTGTTTCCCTTTAAATGTGGTGCTATCATTAGAAGTACAAAATGAACATAGTAAAATATGTTCTCTTTTTCCTTCTTTTTTTTTTCCTTTTTATTGGGGGTAGGAGGGACTGGCTATCAGTAGTGACAAATTTAGATCAAGTAGATCTTTCTCCTTAAAATTCTTAAGATTCATGTCTCAGAATATCAAGGAACACTCACTTGGAGTCATGATCAGATACTTTAGATAGACTTAAAGAAAAGCCAGAGTAAGAAATGGAGGACACAAGAGATAGGAACCTATCTAAATTTAATAGTAACCTGTAACCAGTAATCTGAAGATGAGATAGGGAAGTTTAAAACACCTGTCAGAGTAGTTCTATTTTTCATCAATCAGAAAACCTATTTCAAAAAGAGCCCACCAGTAAGCTGTCCCAGGCCCATGTGCCATTGTTTCCATTTAAAGATGACTAGCAGTATTATTTCAGAGGACAAGTGTTGAACCACTTTAACAAGTCAAAACTATAAAGTAAGAGGTTGGTTTCCATTCTTTACCTCAATGTATTTCTCCAACACTCAATTTCACCAAGTGTTCTGGAATGACTTTGCTAAGTTTGGTGGAAGATTAGTTGGAATTACCTCAAAAGCACACCTAGGCACCTCTCCAATGCCCTTTGTGGGGATCTTCACTTTTCCCCCAACCTGTGAGTGCTGTGTGGCAGCCTAGCCCCTAAATAAGATGAACCTGCTCGCAAAATGCAGGTACAGGCCATTTTAGGACCCGAGAAATGCAGGAAGAACCATCACCTCAGGCAGAGCTAAGCAGTTTTTACCTATAATTATCTCAGCCTTTGAAATTACTTTAGACACTACCCCAAAATGCAGTGTTCATGTTAGAGTAGAGGTGGCCATAACTAGCATCCCTTCTTTCCCTACTCTGTAGAAGCAGGCTCAGAAATCTGTTGTGAAAATTGAAGAAGGAAGCCAGCAATATTCCAATAAAAAGCACAACTGGAGGTGTGGCTTACATGGGTGGCTGCAGAGGTTGGCCTGACACACTACCTCTTGTGTAACAGGCTGAGTGGACATCTGCACTCTTCCTTGGTGGCCTTGCCCTGTGGATCAGGAACCCGTGTGTCCCAAGAACCTATCCAGTAAATAAAAAAGCAGAGACATGGCCCTAGAGGAGCAGACTCAGCTCTTCTCCCAGTTAGAAAAATGGCTGCTCCTTTCCTTGAGAGGTGTGGGGGGGATAGGCAGAGAAGCAGAGATGCTACTGTCAAAGAAGCACCCCACCAGGGCGCATGAGGCTAGGAGCAAGGGACACCTCTAATAAGTTTTCACTTCAGGTTCAGTCAGTAAACATTGATTGAGCATCTGCTTTGTCATGGAGACTGTAGCAGGTGCTACAAATACAGTGGTGACTTGGAGGACATGGTCAGTGTGGGCTGGATGCCCTAAAGGGAAAGATAGAAGTTGCCCAACTCCCCACAGAGAAGGACAAAGGCATAGAAGGTGTCTGTGTGTGGCCAGGAGAGTCAGGAGAAGGCGGGTACTGTCGGGGTGGGCTTCTCTGAAGGTATCTCTGAAAAAGAGGAAAGACTGAGGAAGAGATGTCTAGGCAAAGGCAGAAAAAGTGCAGAGGAATGAAGCAGAGCACAGAGTGGTACAGAAACTGATGAAGGGATGCTTGGCTTGAGTGTGACAAGTGCGAGGGAGTCCGGGCAGGCTCAGGTCTTTGCTCCATGTTGAAACTTTTAGGCCATCAGAGAACATGAGACCAAGAGTTATGAGGTCACCGGGGATGAAAAGATCATGGGTTGGATGTTGGTGGTGGGAAATCACGAAATGGTGCTGTGGACACAGTCAAGAGCAAGGCTAAAGTGGAGAAAAAATTGAGTGGGTAGTAAAGAGCTTTCTAAAAGGCTAAATGTAAGTGAGACAGGACTCAAAAAGAGGCTACATAGGGCTTTCTGGCTTTGGACAGACCCTCTCTCCACCTCAGAAAGATAGGACAGGTCTCTCTCACATGGCCCCAAAGCTCACACTCCCCCTTCCTTTCCTTAGTCCCAGAGAATTTCTGACTGAAAACTTTTGAAAACTAAACTTTTTTCACTTTATCTCCTAGTCCTCACTTTGGCTTATTGTGCCCCCAGTAGAACTAGCAATGGTGAGGAACTTATAATATCACATCCCTTCTTCTCATCCCTTATCATGAGAATACAGTATCATCACACCCTATGAAAGTAAAAAGGGTCCCTACTCATCAAGCCTCACAAATCCGACTGGCAATACAATCTAGAAAAGCCATGCAAATCTGTGCCTAACTCCATCAAACATTAACCTATTAGTTATACATTTCCAACACCTAGAAACAATAATTATGTGTTTCTTTCCTTTGGCCATTAAGTCCAGCTGAAATGTTTATATTTTCAGCACGAGAGGTTAGAAAGCATTTTTTGTGTTTGTAAGATTTCATTCTTTATGTGAAACTTTGGTCTATATCCTGTTTGAAGATTCTCATTTTTCTCTAGCTACATCTAACTTCTTTGAGCATCTATCATTTATTTGTCAGGCATTGAACAGATAAATCATCACATTTAAAACTTATTAAAAAGAGAATATATAAAAAAGAGTATTCTCTGTAAAAAGGCTTTTGTTTATTTAAAAATATATGATGAGAATGTAAAATGGGGCAGCCACTCTGGAAAAACTGTATGGTGATTTCTTAAAAAATTAAACACAGAATTACCATATGAGCCAGCAGATCCACTTCTGGTTATATACCCATTAGAACTGAAAGCAGGGACTCAGAACAGATATTTGTACCCCCACTGTATATAGCAGCACTATTTACAATAGCTAAAACATGGAAACCCAAATATCCATCAACAGATAAATGCCTAACAAGCTGTGGGATATGTACACATAGGAACATTTTTAGGCTTAAAAAGAAATGAAATCTTGATATGTCCTCCAACACGGATAAACTTGAAGGACATTATGCTAAGTGAAGTAAGCCAGATACAAAAGGACAAATACTGCATGATTTCACTTATATGTGCTACCTAGAGTAGTCAAATTCATAGAGAAAGAAAGTAGAATGGTGCCTGCCAGGGGCTAGGTGTGGGGGGTGGGGGAGGAATGGGAGTTATTGTTCAATGGGTACAGAGTTTCAGTTTGGGTTGATGAAAAAGTCCTAGAGATGAATGGCGGTGAGGATTGTACAATGTAAATATGCTTAATGCTACTAAACTGTACACTTAAAATAGGGTTAAAATAATACATTTTATGTCATGTATATTTTACTAAAATAAAAAAAAATGTGAAAAGGGGGAGAGAAAAGTGAATGGCACAAAGACTCAACTCTTTGTGGAGGATGAAGATTTCTGAATTGAATGTGAGTAGAAATGTAGTATTTTCAGTCAGGGATGAACTCTGGAGAAGCCAATTAAGCCATTTGGAGGTCAAGCAGACAGCTCAGAGGGGACGTTTGAAATCTTATCTTTCCCATGACCCTATTTCTATCGAGTTGTTACTAAGCTCTGGTAAGGTAAAATGATACTGCAAAAATACAAAATCAGAGCCCAGAACCATTAGGCTTTGAAAATGAAAGGAGGCCCTGTGATGACTTGACTGGTGACCCACCGTTCAGACAGAATGCTTTCTTCCTTGGTGCCATTACCTAAGTGGTGGGCTAGCTGGCCTCTGGGAGCCTCATTCTTGCCTGGCCCCATGTATAAGTCTAGCATAAAGTAAATGACCCCATGTGGTGGTCGTCTCAGTGGAGGCCTACTAAATGGTTATTTCACTGGCTTTCTTATGTTTCTATCACATGAAGAACAAAGATAAATATCCTGCCATAAAATAGAGAAAACAGAAAATTTTAAATTATATGACTGACAATTCTCACAGTCACCTTCTAGATATGAGGGGATAAGTTCTTAGAAATCATTTAAATTGTACTAGATCAGGCACTTTATGACTTACTTTTTAAAAGATGATTAAGAATAGCCCAAATTTGATTAAAAAAAAAAAAAACTATTATAGAGGGAGTATATGGGATCTCTGTACTTTCCACTCAGTATTTCTATAAATCTAAAACTTCTCTACAAAATAAAGTCAATTAATTTAAAAAATAAAATCTATTTACACATATTATAGTAGTTATCCATTACACTGATAAAGCTTAAACAACCTGTGTTGGCTAATGAGTGGTTTTAAGGCTTCATCAAATTTCTCAGGATATCTTGATTTGGACTGCTGTGCCTCCCAGCTAATTATCCACAGGTTTTAATTTGATCTCACAGCTTTCTCAGCCTTCATTTCCGTACCTTTCGGTGCATAAAGGGGAAGATAGAGCGAGTCAGCATTCTGTGCACAAATTTCAAAGAGATCACAGGTCTAAGGAAATGCACTGGCATAAATAGGCTGTTGTCCCAGCTGCTAAAGAGTTTCTACCTTTATCATGATTTATAGAATTTGAGTTCCAGAATCACTGTGCCCCACCTCACTCCCACCTAACAGGAAGCAATAACCAAATAATAAAATTTTAATTTCTTACAATCTAGTAAATTATAACACTAAGTTTAATGTTTTCCATGACTCAGGCTTTAAATGATAAATCCAGAGGGTGTTTTCTCTATATTCCACTGCATTGTTCACAGTGAATAATGTAGACAGGAACCACCATGTTCTTCAGATTTCTCACATCATTAGTATGAAATAATGAATAGGAAACATTTATAAAATGCACAATACAGAAAAGGTATACTATCTGATTTTTAGTCACTTTCTCCAAGTGCAATAGTTTTCTTACAACTGACACCTCTCAAAATAATATTTAGAGTTAGTTAAAAATTTTCCTCTTCTGTTTTGTTGTGAAAATGCTGTCCTGCTATTCAAATGTCTAAAAATATGTTGCTTACCATGTTATAAAGCAATATAAATGCCTCATTGGAGATTAATAATCATGACATAATTTATACACATAAAGATAATAAAAAAGACCAAACATTGTTTAAGCATCTGCATTTGGCCCAGTGACCCCAAAAGTATGAACAACACAGTGACATAATGTAGATAAAGAATATATATCATACCTGAATAAATGACTAACTGGATTAATTATTAACTAATTAATTCTATGCTATTCAATTGACAAAGAACAAAAATCAAAAGAAAATTTTAATCTTTATGCTGCTGAAGGGTTGAGACACACATTTTCACTTACTGTTAGTGAGTATATAAATTGAACAATATTTTTGTAAAACTTAGACAGTAAAGTTCATGTTTGAAAAATGTTTAAGCTCTTTGATCCAATATTCCCATGTCTAGGGATCTGCACTAAAAACCAATCAACACTCCAGCCATAAAAACATCCAAATGTTTGTTGGAACTTGATATTATAAAATTGGAACTACCTTAAATATCCAACAGTGAGAGCAGATTAAATAAATGTACCCAGACAATGACATGTAAGTCTGCCATTAAAAATTATTACAGGAATTTAGATGCTGGTCATGAAGAAGGAATTGGTACCACCTGGCCCTCCTATAGTAAACAACCAAAAAACCTGACAAAGTATATAATGAGTGGTTGTAAAATGCTGGGCAATAGGCAGCACAGGACAGTGATTCCTGGGAGAAGAGCTTTCTGCCTGAAGGCACTTTCTGAACAGTGGTTTGTCAATGTCTAATAAAGTTAAATGTACACATTTCTTTGGCCAGGCAATTACAGTCCTAGAAAAATAAAAACATATGCCCAGAGTTGTCTCCTCGATTCCATAAGCCACCCTTCCTATGTGTCCTCCTTGCGTTCTCAATACTTGCACATGTTGTACCACCAAGAAGAAACAGTCTGCTTACTCGCCTATTTCCCCCAAGAGACCAGAAGCCCCTGAAGGCCAGGATCAGCCTTAAATAACAACTGAAGCAACAGTGGTAATAACCAATATATATAAGAAGTTTACTGTCTGTTATGTACTTTGTGCTAAGGGCTTACCCTGGATGTCATCATGGTCTTATTCATCAACGAATTCTGAGACCCTAGCACCCAATAAGCAGAGATTGTGAGTTAGTATATACAGTATACTCAGATATGATAGAGTGAATCAAAAAGTAATCCCTGGTCCTTAAAATCGCAAGTGATTTTTTAAAAACCTTTTTCTTAAAATTTTCTGTACTTTAAAAAATATCTACTTTTATATCAGAATAAAGGAAGTTTCTGTACAGAAAAAAAGGTCAATTGAAGAAATTAAAAACATAAGAGACTGAGGTATAGCTGAGGTATTCATGAGCTACTTTGTTTTTTTATTTGTTACAGCTTTCTTTTTAAAGATGAAGATGTTATAATTTGAGTAGATAGTAAGTAAAAAGCAAAAAAAAAAAAAAAGCAAATGCTGGAATGGATTCCAAATTGTACTGTTACTATCAAAGAAATATTTCTTTAGAAATTAAAACTTTTTTCCTTTAGCTTCAATATAACAGGAAGAAATAATGCTTTCAGAATGAACCTCCCATTCTTTCCATAAATACAAAAAGCTTTTTTGAAGCTCAGTGGGGAATCTGAAAAGTATATTTTGACAAAGTACTGAAAACTGCCTTCACTAATTTCCCAAAATCTTTCCCAAAGCCCAGTTGAGTAAGATACACTGTAATAGTACGGCCAATACTCCACCATAAACAAAAAGAGAAGAAAGGAGGAAGGTTTGTAGACTTAACTGTGCTAAAGGGAAAAAATGGGTATGCTTGACTGGCAAACCACCATTGATAAGGTTTAAAAATAATAAGGTTTAAAAATAAATCTTGTCAAGAAATGAAACTCCATATAGTTCTTAAAGCCTGGCCTCAATTATTTTTGTTTATTCAGCTCAATTGTTGGTGAATAATTTAAAGTTAAATTTTATATCCATATCTATGATCCCCATTTGATCCAATAGGTATGTCACCTAAAAGATAAGCTATGGAAGGCTACCAGAAGAAGCTTCTCAGAGAAAAATGTTTTCAGAAGTATGAGACAGTGATAATTTTAGAACAGGTCTCAAATTCTTTACCTCTCCCTCCCATAAGTAGGCCGGGGTTGCTTCATGCTTCTTCCATTTGAATCTCTGCTGACTTTAGTAACTGAGTGGCCTATTGAGCACAAGGGAAGTGACACTGTGTGACTGTGAAGGCCAAGTTCACAGGGGGAACACAACTTCTGCCTATTTCTCTAGGACATTCATGCTGGAGCCCTGAACTGCCCTATAAGCAATCTACGTTCTACCTTAATGCTGTGAGGGAGCCACTATTGCACATGGAGAGACCACACAGAGAAATCCTGAGACCACATGAAGGGAGAGCCTAGCCAGATCCCCGCTGTCTAAACCCTCCCCAGCTCTCCCTGTGACTCCTGCCAAGCTGCTCCACCTCCACCCCTCAAGGACGGCAGCCTTAGGCACACCAACTCAAACAAGCCCTTCCTGAAATCTTGACTTATAGAAACCTGGATAGATATGAAATAAATGTTGTTGTTTTAAGCCATAAAGTTTTGCAGTGAGTTCTTAAACAGAAATAAAGAACTGGAAGAGAAGCTGTGTATAAGAAAATAAAATGAGAAAATAAAACTGTGAAAACAAAATAAAGACATACTTAAAGACAAAATAAAGATATAAGAATAGTAGCTTATAGAGAACAGGACAAAAAAGATAAAAATGTTTGAAGGACAAGAATTTAGCATCGCTCACTTCCAAATCATAGTGAGGAGCTTATTAAGATTTCTTCTGATCTATTTATTTTGCCAAACAAATTCAAAAAAACTTTCTATTTTAAATTGACCGAGGCTAGTATGAAGTAATAAAAAATTGAAATAGAATTATTTTGAATAAATACAAGTACACAGTAAAAGTAATTTCTACCATAGCTTCCAGGAAGGGTCTCTGCCTAACCTCTTTTAAGAAACAGCAAAGACCAATTTATAATGAGAAGCTCCAATTTACATGCAATTCTTGTTCTAAAAGTCTTTCAAGCTTTTCCACTTTAAGAATGTGAAATTTCCCTGTTCTTATTTACCCTGTCAATGTGCTTGCAAACACTTTCCATTTGGATAGTACAATAATAAATCTCAATCTAATTCTGGTTAATTTTTCAGAAATTTTGGGGTAAAAACAACAGACGTCCAAATTAATGGGGTTTTACAAAACCCAGCAAACAAGCAGCTCTTGTTTAAAGGTTTGCATAAAACAAAGGCCCTTCTGTGATTATGTTCCCACAATAAAGTGCTACTTCCTAATTAAACCTACACTGAAAACAAAGCAGTGCTTCAAAGGCAACTTTATTTTCAATTCCATAGGAAAGGTTTCCTTTTTTACGAAATGTATTTTATTTTCTCAAGGAACATTACAATTTTTACTCACAGATCTGACCACTCCCAGTGAGATTTTTGCCTAAGTTTAAAATTTTTAAAGGAAAATACAAAACATTGATTTGTTTTCCTGCTTCTTGCCAAAAAACATGTTAGGTAGAACCCAGATCTACCAGTCAATGCAAACTTATGAAAAGTGTTACTACCCTGCCCCATTCACCAGGGAGAGGACCCGCTGAGTAGCAACATGGGCAAAGAGAACAAGCAGATAGACTTAGGAAGAATCTGAACACTCCCAAATGAGGAGGAAATTCTAAGAGCTCCTGCCAGTCTTCCCATAAAATCATAATGCAAGGGAAAACAATGGTAGGATACCAGGAACAAACCAGGTGAGACAGGGTAGCATAGTGCAGAAAGAAAGAACCAGAAATCCGGGGTTTCGAGTCCAGCTGCAGCACATGGAGCCACATGACTCTGGGTAAGCTAGTGAATGAATCAAGCTTTGTGCTGCAATTTTCTTACCTTCAAAGAAGAGACCATCTGTATTCCAGATTTATTGGGGAAAACAGATAAAATAATATGGATGTGGGAAAAAATGCTATATAGTCTATAACCTATACTTACGTATGTATATGTATATACAGGTTCCCATATAGATGCACCTCAACTTATGATGGGATTTTGTCCTGACAAACCATCCTAAGTAGAAACCATCATTGAAGAAAATGCACCTAACCTAATACACCTAACCTACCAAATATCATAGCTCAGCCTAGCCTACCTTAAACATGCTCAGAACACTTACATTAGCCTACAGTTGGGCAAAATTATGTAATACAAATGACAAAACTGAAACAGAGAGTTTAAGTATAATAAAGTGTTGAATAGCTTATGTAATTTATTATGCATGTCTTTTTCACACCATTATAAAGCTGAAATATTGTAAGTTGAACTATCTTAAGTGTTAAGTGTGGGACCATCTGTATATATACATTGTGTATTCATATACATATATAGATTTTATATGCTATATATAGATTATATATTACATATAATCCTATAACACTATATTACTAAATTCTATATTATTTTAAATTTTATACTAAATGCTGTATACTATATATGGATTATATACCATATATAGATTTCTATACATAAACATTATATATACCTATTCATATACAATATAAATGTGTCAATTCCTATATAATATGGGAAATAAACATTCCTTTTTAAAGGGATACCCAAAACTAACCACAAACTTGCGATATGAACCTTGAAAGTGACATGTATTCACTGCATTACTTCATTGGCATATATGAGATCAATTCTTTTTCACTGAAAGCTCAAGTTTATGCCCACAACAAAAAAATCAACCAAAGCATCCAGCATAGGAATTCTTATGCAAATAAAGGGTAAACCATATAGAATACTGATGCAACTTAAAAATCATTAATAACAAGTTTTAGTTATATTGGGAAATGCTCATGCTAAAAATTAAAATAAAATATCAGGAGACAAACATATATGTCATAAATCTCAGTTTAAGGAATAAAATCATCCAATAATGCAGATAGATCCCAGGCTCTTAAATCTCAGTGAGTCCTACCCTTAACCAATTTACTTAAACTCTCTGTTTCAGTTTTGTCATTTGTCGAAAGAAGATAATAGCTGGACCAAGTTCATAGGGTGAGTAGGAGGATTCAGTGACATAACACAGATGAAGTGCCAGGCACAGGGTCTGGCCCACATTAAGTATGCAATATATGACCCTGCAACATTACTGAATGCATAGGAATGCATGAAAAAGTCTAAATGTAGATGCTGATATTATTAGTGGTTGTTTCAGAGTGAAGGGATTGTAAGTTTTTCTGCCCCTTTCTACTTATATGTACCTTCCAATTTTTCTACAATGAGCTCATATTACTTTCTAACCAGAAAAAGAAATTATTGACTTAAAAATTTATTTTCTCAAAATCTGCTTAAATGTACTTTTTAGCTAATCATTACTATTAGCTAACTTCAATTAGATTATGTCAAGGTATTGTTTAAAGTTTCCCTTTGTGATTTCTGAAGATCTTTGGGACTTCAAAGTCATTTGTGGATTCCAAACACGACAGAAGGAAA